>JAEQBH010001400.1:712500-1153112 GCA_016808115.1 Tetrastigma voinierianum | reverse complement strand
ATCATTTGGCTCTTAGGATTTTCCTTACCTCTTTATCCATCTACTTTGGATTTCCATCCAATCCCATGGTGCCACATGTCTCCTATGGGCCCACTTGAGCTCATTTGTTTGACTCATCCAACACTTGACACGTGGCACCTCTTAGGTTATCAAAAGCGTGCGAGTCCCGCACCCCTCTTGGTGCCTCGAAAAACGTGAAATTCCGACTATCTCGAAATTTGGCCAGTCGTATGTAAATTAGATTCGAGACGATTCGATGGTAAAATGCTGTTTTGTCATCCAAGATCTAGAAAAAATTAGGATTTTCTACCAAAATTACCAGTTTTATCCTTCCTGAGTGCAGGATTTAGGGTTTCACCATTGCTACATAATTTAAGGATAAGAAAATTTTATCAACGTTACATTCACTTGCATAATTAGTAGTAATTGATAGCTAATAAAATTGACGTTTCTTAATAATGTTTCTCTAATTAGAATCAACTCTTAATTGCTTACTAAATATTTCATTACACATAATTATATTCGATTCTGATCTCTTTTACTCTCTCCATAGAATTTCTGAATATTTTTATTTAATTTGTTCTTTCTAAAAAATAAAAATAAAATATTAAATATCGGTAGAATATAATAATAGATCGAAAAAATTAATTAATTAATTTTTTTATTTGGAAACATAGAGAAAATAATATAAATGATAATTGTAGTCAAACTCACCTTTACTAATTTAATTAAAATAAAAATTGATATTGGAGTTGAGGCTAAAGAATGAATCTTTGAAAGGTTTTTTTTTTTTTGTAAAATATTGCTTTTAGAGGGTATGGGTAAAAAAGTCATTCTGCATAATAGTTAGTTCATTGTCTTTGAGTCATTTTTTACCACGTGTTGAAAAAGTTTTTGTCATGCATTTGCATGTTTAGGAGCAAATCCTCGGGACGCCACGGCAATATGCGATTGGGTAGCTATTTTGAAAGGCGAGCGTAATGACGGAAATACCCTAAAATGGGATTGTAACAGCGCACCAACTGAGTGCGGGGTGAATTATACGTAGTTGTCTAAAACAAAGAATCATCCTTTTACCTTTTTTTACCAAAGTAGAAAAATTTAGTAGGGCCTTTGTCCCACTGCCCATCTGAACTTAAAAGTCACAATAATGGAGCAATCGGCCAGTTGGATTAATCCCAGTCTTGGCCGGATGAGACCAGCTAATAGTAAATGCTTTCCCATTCTCATTACCTATTAAAGTAACCAATAAGGACAACGACACACAAACACAGTGAGCTCCAAGGCAAAAAACACACGCACAAAAATTTTCTCTATAGCTTTCAAAAAGTGCTTTCTTTCTTCCTCTCTCTCATAGTTTTTGTGAAGAGTACAAGGAAAATCTTAGCCTCTCTCGGCCAATGATGTTAACCCGAGAATTACATGAAACCACCTTATATGGGTGGAGGAGGAGATGGTGGGTTTTCCTTAGAACCCTGTTCATCAAAATCTCTCTTCCAAGATTACCACCATCTTGATCATCCGTTTCCCACCAATGCCTCCTCAAAAACCCTCCAATTCGAAGTTCACACCGCTTGTTTAAATCCCTTCGAAAACTTCACATATGGGTCTTCCATGAATCTCGATGTTTATGAATTGAAGCCTTTCGCAGAAAACATCGGAATGGCCGAGAATTTTCCGACCAATAATGGTGGCGGAGGAGGAGGAGGGGGATATCTGTTGCAACATCATCATCAGAGAGCAGCGGTTGTGGCCACCGCCGCCGCAGAGATGGTAGGGCCAGTGGGGTTCAACTGTCAAGAAATCAAGCCGGTAAACTTTGTTATACCGGATGAAGTGTCATGCATAACGGGGGAGAATCATTTGTACAAGAAAATCGAGTATGGTCTGGCCCCAGAATAGAGTTTCTCGAACTGACTCAAAAGACACACAAAGGAAGAAACAAACCCCATGTGGTTAAGGGGCAATGGACAATTGAAGAAGACAGGTGGGAAATTTAAAAATAATAATAATAATAATAAAAAGATCTATATAACTCTCTAGTTTATGAAAATGTATAATTTTTTTTTTTATCTGGGTTTTTGTTCTACTGTTCTATCTTTGATAACGTGTTTTCTCATTCTCATGCATGAAAATTTGTTGATTCAAGCTGGTGGAGCGATATCAGGTGAAGAAATGGAGTCGATTTCTCCAAATCTTTGAATGGGAGGATAGGGAAGCAGTGCAGAGAGAGATGGCACAATCATCTGAGGCCTAACATTAAGGTTTCTTTTGTCTTTCTTCTTCCTTTTGATTTTTTTTTTATTTTTTATTTTTATGTTCATACTGTCTATTGATGAATTTCATTATATATATATATATATATATATATATATATATATATATATATATATATATATATATATCCTTAGAGATATATGGGTTTTTTTCCTTCCATGAATCAAAAAACCTTGTGTCCATTCACCAAATGCCTTGATATTCAATATCTTCCACCATCTCTTGTTTGTTATGCAATATTCCAAATTCGAGGCTTAATTAGAAAAAAATTATGTCTCCCTTTCCCTACCATAAGGGTCATGCATATATCACCATATATAGAAAATATATACATGAATAAAACACTCATACCTCCCAAATAGAACATAAAATATTAGGGTTTTCTTGTGGATTTTAATTATATATGCTCATTTTCCATCCTTTAGGTAGAAAAAGGAAATATATGCAATCATCATAGTTCTAAAAGCCTCTGATAGCTACTAATGTAAGAGGAAGTATGACATAAGACACATGCCTAAGTGAAGTAAAGCAGTGAATTGTGATTAAATCTAATTTATCTTTAAAAAAATTAAACATTTTAAGAATAAAAATATTTTAAAATAGAAATTAAAGTCTAGTTCACTTTTTTAATAGTATGCATGTATTAAAATATGAGACACTATAACTAGGGACCATATGGTTATATCTTAAGCGGTCTTTTTAAAACTAGGACCATCATCGGTTGTAGACCTACATAAGGGTTTTAACCCCTGGCCTCAAATTTGGAAGGTAAAATACTTAGTCATCACACTCCTAACTATATTTTCTTTGTCCATCCCACCATTGAACATCATCTATATATACATATAGAAGTTGAATCATATATCATAGGTGCAGTTTTTGATATGCAGAAGGACATATGGAGTGAAGAGGAGGACAAGATTCTAATCGAAGCCCATGTAGAAATAGGAAACAAGTGGGCGGAAATTGCAAAGAGGTTGCCTGGAAGAACCGAAAACTCCATAAAAAACCACTGGAATTCTACAAAGAGAAGACAGCTCTCAAGGAGGAAATGCCGCTCTAAGTATCCAAGACAAAGCACCCTTCTCCAGAACTACATCAAAAGCCTCAACTTGGAATCAAGAGCAGTATTGGACTATCAGAAAAACCTTAATGCAAATACCACCATGCCACCTAACTCTACTCTCCAGACCTTCCATGAACAGAAAGCCCGAGCTCATCGACACGCGGCCCGGCGGTGTAGTCCACGTTTACGACTACGAGGAGGTCCCCGATTTTTCCTTTGATGCAAACATATTTCAGGAGAATTGCAGTATTGACTCTCTTCTGAATAAGATGTCTAGTACCCCTCCAGTTGATGATCATGGTAATATGGCTTCATTGATGTAGTGTGAAGTAAAGAAGGAGATGGATTTTGTGGAGATTATTTCTCAGTTCAATGTCTTTGATGAAATATTTGGTATTTACTACAATTATGAAATATGCACCAAACCCCACCCAATACTGGGGGCTCGGCTCCAGATTTCATCTAAAGTCTAGACACATCTATCTATCTATCTCTATTTTTCATTTGAATGATCCATAGATTGAAGAAGACACCAACAAAAAAACCACCCCCATTTCATTTCATTTTTCCTTGGAAACAAACACATTTAATTTTGATTAAGAACATTTTTATTTGTGGTGAAGAGACACCAACAAGCCTCATTTCATTCTTCATGAAACAAACACATTTAAGTTTATTTTTTTTTATTTTAAATTTTAATTAAGACCATTTGTTGCAGAATTTAAGGATAAGAAAAAATTATCAACGTTACCTTGACCTGTGTAATTAGGAGTAGTAATTGATAGCTAATAAAATTGACGTTTCTTAATAATGTTTCTCTAATTTGAACCAACTCTTAATTGCTTACTAAATATTTCATTCTATTTTAGTTACAATCCCTCTTTTACTCTCTCCATAAATTTCTGGATAATTTTGTTTAATTTGTTATGTCGAAAAAATCACAAAATAATTATTAAATATCAATAGAATAGAATGTAGATCGAGGAAAAAAAAATAAATAATTTTTATTTTGAAACATGAGAAAATAATAGAAATGATAATTGTAGTCGAACTCTGCACTAATTTAATTAAAAATAAAATTGATGTTGGGCGATTTTGAGAGAATGAATCTTTAAAAAGGATTTTCTTTTTTTAATAAATATATTGCTTTTATAGGGTAGGGGTAAAACAGTCATTTTAGATAATAGTTAGTTCACTGTCTTTCATCATTTTTACCACGTGTTGAAAAAGTTTTGTCATGCATTTGCATGTTTGAGTCAATCCCTCGAATCTCCCGAGCCTTGTTGGCACGAGCTAGTGGCAATATCAGTGGGTAGGTATTTTGAAATTTGAAGCATAATGTGAGTACCCTAGAGTCTTGGATTAAAATAATATTTTTAAAAGAAATTAAAAAAATTAATGTATATTTAAACTATTGCACAATCCTACTTAGGTATACAAATGCCGCTATCTTGGCTTGACTTTGTAAAGAAATTAGATAATGCCTCTTTTTGGTGAAAACGGCATTTACTATAATTTCAAATTTTAAAGATTATCAAACTATGGTTTAGTTTAAATAATTTATCTAAATAAATTAACTTTTACGCATTTGTTGAATCAATAAAAATAAAAATACAAATTATTAAAATTAATGACATCTTACTTTATTCACATGTTGGTACAATTTACTACACACCCTTTAAATAACTTGTTTTTATGTTTTGGAGATTTATTTGTAAGACCCGAGAAAATTCCAAAATTCTCAGAAAGGGCAAAATTGTAATTTCGATAAAAATCCGGAATTTTTCTAAATCTCGGATGACGAAACGGACTTCTCCGTTGAAATCGTCTCGTGAAATTTAGCTACCATGTCGGGTTCGTTGGATCGGAGGTGGTCGAGGTTCGCGTTTTCGAGCGGGTGTCGGATGACATGGCAAAGAGTTAGGGGATGCCACATGGCACCATAGAGTGTGACACTTGGCATAAAAGGAGTGAACCACCATTAAGCCATGTGTGGGAGAAATGGATTCCATGAAACCACATTGAGCCATGCAAGTGATGTCATAAAATTGAAATTGAAATAAAAGAAAATGCGTGAAAGGGATAGCCACACGCGGCGAGGAAAGGAGAAAGAATTTTCTTGTTTGGCCCATACGGTCCAATGCTCATCCAAATGGGAAGAAAGTGACCAAGGAGAAGAGAAAATCTGTGAAGAAGGAGAATGAGAAGAGAAAATGAAAAGGAAAGAGTAAAGGAAAGAAAATAAAGAAAAAAGAAAGGGAAGAAATAAAGGAAAGAATCCATTAGAGAAAAGGAAGAAAAGGAGAAGGAAGGAAGAGAGGAAAGGAAGATTTCCGGGTTTGAGCTGATCGACCAGTTCGAAAGTTCGAGGGGCCCAAAGTTGGTACGCGTAGTAGGATCTACGTGTGGACAACTAAAAAGTTGAGTTTAGGCAAACTCGAGAGGTAGGATATTTTCTACTTGGTTTACTTTTAGCCTAAAGGCTTTATAATGGTAGGGTTGTGGGAGGCCATGAGAGCCATGTAAAATTAGTTAGAGCCTTGGGACTAAGGGGTATGGATTTCATGACCGGTTCTTTCTGATCGCCATTTGTGGGAGTTAGGGTTTGAGCCCAGAAGCCCAGAAAGTTCCCAGGTGTTGTGGTTTTGTTGTTGTGATAATGATGTTTGGAACCGGATTGGTTCATGTTGTGAAGGGACGGTAAAGTGCCTGTTGAATGGTCCAAATTTTGAGACCTAGTTGTGTGTTAGTGCTTGCTTGAATAACATGCAGTGGTGTGGAAATATGATATTGATGCATGCTATTTGATGTATTAATATGTTTTGCATGGAGGTATATTATATGTATAAATTATAATTTTCCATGGAGTGTAAATGTTTCATGTAGTGCTCATTCATGCATGTAACATGATGCAAAAATGCGTGGCATAAATGCATTTTATATGCTGCAGTCCTCACATCGTCGGAGTAGGGTGTGGGTGCGAGTAAGGTTTATTCATCAGTGTTGGTGAATGGGTCGTGAGCTCGGGAAAAAATGGGACAAAGTCCAAGGTAGAGATTCACAGATAATATGTGATCAAAATGATAAATTACATGTTTTGGGAACAGGATTGGTCGATCCCAGGGGTGAAAGTCCCACAGGTTATTCACGGTTAGACATGAATCCCGACGATGTAAGTTCGTGAAAATATTGAAAAGGCGTGCGGCGTCCTACGGTGTAAACCCGGAAATCCGTGGCCCACAAATAGAAAAAATAATTTGATAATTGAATTTGGTCTCAATGGTATAGTCAGGGTGTGTGACGGGTTTTATTCACGCTTGGCATTCTAGGTGTGAGGGAGTCGGTTGAGACTTGGGTCGTGAGCATGAGGGGTTGCGTCTCATGCATGATATAGACATTTCATATAATAGAAAATAATTGTATGGAATGTGATTGATTGTTTATATATGTCATTGCATATGCATTTTAGGTGGGGAGTAACCCTTGTAGGAAAACTTTCTACTGGGCTTTGCTCACCCCGTCGCGGGACCCCCTTTCGAATTACGGGGGACTATCGAGAGCCCGACACTCACTAGGGGTAGCTTTTGAGGAAGAAAGGTAGGAAATGTGGCTTTGAGTAAATATTTTGTACATAAGTATAAATCTTTTTTTGTAAAGCAGGCATGAAGACTATTAGAATATAGTTGGCATATTTATTTTGAGTATTGGTTTATTGGGCTTGATAGAACATTTTACTCGGTAGGCGTCTCGTGATACGAGATGTATAGATTTTCAGCGGAGTTGGCGGGTGGTCAGCGGACCTCCGAGGTTTGGGGCGTCATCTTGGTATCCAGGCTAAGATGCGATTGCATGGGAGCTCGGTGGGTGTAGAGTTAGGTATACGATATACCTAGGAATTTATTTGGGCACGGGATAGATCATACATCAGTGTGCATTTTGGTGAATTAAATGTGATGTGTGATGGTGTATAACATGTTGTTATGTGTGTTATGTGTTTGTATGCTTGGTGAGTAGCATAAGAAAATTATGGGCAAAACAGTCCAGAAAAAAAAACGAGAAATAAAAGAAAAAAATAAAATTTCTGGACAATGCTCCAGGTTTTGAACATGAACAGAATGAGTTTTGTGGAATTCTGGAAAATTGTTCCAATTTTTGCATAAGAAAAAGGGTTGTAATTAAAATTCTATTTTGAAGGGTAAAGAGCGATGGGTTAGACTCTTTGGATGAAAGAAAAAAAGAAAAAAAAAGTTGTTGCGGTTAGGAACGCAGCATGGAGCTCGCGACATGGATTGAGGTCGCGACCTGGTTTGGTTGGGCGTGAGGTCGCGACAGGAAGTGGCGTCGCGACCTGGTCTGCTTTGGTTGGGCGGAAACGGCGTCGCGATATGGATTTGATGTCGCGACATGGGTTCCAGCAAGGGAGGTCACGACATGGAAAAGCGGCGTCGCGCATCGCGAAAGAAGTGAGGCGACGAGGTCTTGACACCATTTTTGATGTCGCGGCGAGAGGGGGCTGGGTGGTGTCGGCGACACCATTGCGATGTCGCGACGCGCTGGGAATTGATGTGCGACATGATTTGATGTCGGCGACATGGGCGGTGAGTGGCTAAATTTGGGCTTGATGTCGCGACATGGACCGGCGGTCTGGGAGGTCGGCGTGAAGAGGAGCTGATGCCGCGACATAGGACCAATCTCAGGAAGTCGCGACATGGAGCGCGTGCGTGACATGGCTGTTGGGAGTGAGGTCGCGACGCCAGACTTGATGCGCCGCGACGCATGGAAACTGGTAGTCGGGGTGCGACATGGGATTGGCGTGTTTGGCCTATTGAGCTGGAGGTCGCGCGACATCATTTGAGTCCCGCGACTGGCTTGTTCGACAGGAGGAAATGATGTCCGCGACATCCCACTTGGTGTCTCGACACAGGTTGGCGGTGTGAGTCGACACCGGACGATAATCGCGACTTAAACCTTTGTTCAATCCTTTGTTTGGACAACGTTCATGGACAATATTCGCGAGCACTTGTTCAGGGGCAAAAAAAATAAAAATAAAAATAGTACAAAATTTTAAAATTTTCTTGTGTATGATTAAGCATATGGAATATTTATATTGCAAAATTAATAGGTGCCCCTTGATGTGTGAAAATTTTTATTTTTGCGGTGTGTGAATAGTGTCTCGGGGTTGTATTTATACCCTTGAGATACGTCATTCATGTTGCATTTTTATTGCGTGATTTGTGTTTCAAATTGCGTGGAAGGACATATACAAGGTATGATGTATATGGGAATTATGATGGCGCGGTTAGTGCGCAAGAAATTATATGCATGGTCTAATGCGTATAGGAAAATGGAGAATATTAAGGTTAAGAACTATAACCTTAGGAACTTGGATAAGAAACGAACAAGAAAGTTTTGAAATTATTTATGAGTGGTTGTGATTACTTGCTTAGGAAATGAACGGGTAAATTCATGGTTGTCAAGTCTATTAGTAATTGCATGTGCATTGCTATTTGGAGCTGAATTGAAAATTAATGTTGCCATTGGACATGTGTAGATGGCTAGTAGAGGCGAGGGCAGGGTCATCCGCAGTGCGGGTCGGCGCCGCAGGCATCGACCGGTAGCGATGTTACTCAACGGGCCCAGCTGCGGTTGTAGGGATTACAATTTCTTTGCCGTGCCTGAGCTAGTGCGGAGGTAGCCAGGGAGGTCCGAGTAACCTCCAGAGATTTAGGGCACATCATCCTTCGACGTTCACAGGGGGAGGAGACCCGATGGTGGTAGACCATTGGTTTATGCAGATTGAGAACATATTGGAGGATATGGAGATCACCTCCAATACTGCCAGGATCAGGTTAGCTGCATTCCAGCTAGAGGGCGAGGCCCATGTATGGTGGAGATGGGCGAGGGCTTCTAGAGACATAGAGGCTATGACATGGGCAGCGTTTTAGGAGCTGTTCATGGGTAAGTATTTTCCAGAGACTGCGAGACATGCCAAAGCTCAGGACTTCCTAGAGATGAAGCAGGGAGCGATGACAGTGATGGACTACGTGGCTAGATTCACAGAGCTAGCCCGATTTGCTGACGACTACGTGGCCACAGACCTGGCTAAAGTTAGGAGGTTTGAGAATGGACTGAAGTTGTCCATTCGAGGCAAGATTGTGAGCCTCCACCTACAGAATATGGACTCTATGGTTGGGACAGCCCTGACCATAGAGAGAGAGATTGAGGATGCACGAGGCATTTGGGATACGAGTGCTGAGTGGGAAGAGGAGGATCGGCCTTGTTCTTGGTATGGGAAAGGCGAGCCCTACAGTTCGCGAACCCGAATCTGAGGCCAGCGGGGCGATGACATGCTGCGCCATCGGCTGGACATATGAAGAGGGATTGCCCACGGAGGCAGGGATCCCAGGGTTTTGAGCCGGTGCAGGTCCAGTCATCAGTAGGACAGGCGCGGACTCATGTTGTTCCTTCTCCTCGGTGTGGAGTGGAGGTGATTTCGATGTGAGGTGCTGCATAGCGCCTTGACGGTCTGGGAGCCGGGCAGAGGGCCGGGGCATGGAGTCGGGTCGGTACGGGGCTCCGCGGGCTAGGACCGGGGACCCGGGCGTGTCACGCTATGGTACGAGGAGGTGAGCGTGCAGTCCCGGCCCGGATGTACAGGGTATGTTTCTATTCCGGCATGTGTTGATAGGTGCATTATGTTTATTATTATTGCATCTTGTGTGATAAGTTTGGGCATAGAGGTTGAGGCCTTTAGAAAAACCAGAATTTGAGAGAATTCTTCCCTAGGATGTAGGGAGAGATTTAATTTTTCTAAGAGATCAGAGTTGCGTGGAGGCGTGGTGAACCTTAGGATGGTAGAAGTATTGGTTGTCAATGTCATTCTTGACATGTATGAGTTGACAGCCATCAGGTTGTCAGTAATTAAGACCTGAGCCGGGTTCTCATACCTGACACGGTCTTGGAGTTAGGTAAGGTTACATATGCACATGGTTGGATGTGTATATGCGTGGAATTTCGGGACGAAATTCTTTTTAAGGAGGGGAGAATGTAAAACCTGAGAAAATTCCAAATTTCTCAGAAAGGGCAAAATTGTAATTTCGGTAAAAATCCGGAATTTTTCTAGATCTCGGATGACGAAACGGACTTCTCCGTTGAAATCGTCTCGCGAAATTTGCTTCTACCATTAGAATTTGTTGGATTGAGGTTGGTCGGGATTTCCACGTTTTTCGAGGCGGGTGTCGGATGACACCTTAGCTAAGGTGGGGATACCACATGGCACCATAGAAGTGTGACACTTGGCATAAAGGAGTGTGACTCACCATTAAGCCATGTGTGGGAAATGGATTCCATGGCTCACATTGAGCCATGTAGTGATGATGTCATAAAGTGAAGTCATAAAATAAAAAGTACATGAAAAGGGATAGCCACATGGCTTGAGGAAAGGAGAAGGAAATTTCTTTCTTTGACCCAAACTGTCAATGCTCATCCAAATGGGAGAGAAAGTGACCAAAGGAGAAGAGAAAATGCAAAGAGAAAGGGAGGAATGAGAAGAAATGAGAAAAGGAAAAGAAAGTAAAAGGAAGAAAAGAAAGAAAAGGAAAGAAAGAAAGGAAAGAATCCGTGAGAAAAGGAAGAAAAGGAGAAGGAAGGAAAGGAAAAGGAAGATTTCCGGGTTTCGAGGCGGTCGGCGTTCAAAGTTCGAGGGACTAAAGTTGGTACACGTAGTGGGATCTACGTGTGGACACCAAAAAGTTGGAGTTTCGACAAACTCCAAGAATAGGATATTTTCCTACTTGGTTTACTTTTAGCCTAAAGGAAAACATAATGGTAAGGGTTGCTTGTGGGAGGCCATGAGAGGCCATGGAAATTAGTTCAGAGGCAGGACTAAGGGTATGGATTTCATGGCGGGTTTCACCTGATCGTATTTGTGGGAGTTAGGGTTTGAACTAGAAACCGAAAGTTTCTAGGTGTTGTGGTTTGTTGTTGTGATAATGATGCTTGGAACCGGGTTGGTTCATGTTGTGAAGGGACGGTAAAGTGCCCTGTTGAATGGTCCAAATTTTGAGACCTAGTTGTGTGTTAGTGCTTGCTTGAATAACATGCAGTGGTGTGGAAAATCATGATGTGTGTGCATGCTGTTGATGTATTAATATGTTTTGCATGGAGGTAGATTATATGTATAAATTATAATTTTTTCCATGGAGTGTAAAATGTTTCATGTAGTGCTCATTCATGCATGTAACATGAGGAAAAATGCGTGGCATCATGCATTTCATATCTGCGGTCACATCGCGTCGGGCGGGTGTGGAGTGCGAGGGTAGGTTTATTCATCGGTGTTCTTTGAATGGGTCGTGAGCTCGGGAAGAGTGGGACAAAGTCAGGTAGAGATTCACGAGTGTGTAAATGATCAAAATGATAAATTACATGTTTTGGGGCGGAAGCAAGTTGGGATAGATCCCACACGAGGGTGAAAGTCCCACGGGTTATTCACGGTTAGACATGAATCCAGAGCGATTTAAGGATTCATTGAAAATGTTGAAAAGTGCGGCGTCCTACGATTGTATGTAACGCCCCAAATACCCTAAATTTTTATAATAAATTTTTTATATTTTAAGGTATGAATTGAGCCAAACTTGGGTTTTTCGGGAAAATTGATAAATTGACAAGTTATGAAATGATAAATTTAGTGAACAGGAAATTTTAGCCCCAAACGAGGATAAAATTTAGATTTCAAAAAATTTATAAAAATCAAAAGGGAGTAGAAATGGGCCATAGAAGAAATAAAACAAGTTGAATTGCAAAATTAAAGATATGAGGCTAGATTGCAATTTATGAAAAGTTGAAAATATAAAATGACAAAAGCTAAAATTCATTTGGTCTCAATTTTGCCCTAGCAAAAGCGGGTGTGAGAAAAGAAGGAAAACGAGGAAGAGGAAGAAGAAGGAGAAGGAGAGGAAGATCAAAACCAGGTATGTATTCATCTTAGGATCAGGTGTGTTTTGATTTCTGCAGGCTGTTTTGGAGAATGGTCCTCCTGTCACAGGGTTTTTGTGGAAGAGATCACACAAACCCTTAACTTGTTGAGTGTTGTGGGTAAAACTATATGGTCTGAATAATCATAGAATCCTCTATTTTAGGATGGATCCATGGTTATTGAGAGTCTTTGAGTTAGGGTTTAGAATAAACCTAACTAATCATCATAGTTGGTTTGAGGATGGGTCATAGCCCGTATTTGGAATGATCTTTGAGGGAAATTCACTTGAAAGAAAAATTTTGAAGAAATATATGTAATTGAAAAAGAATTGAGTAGAAAAGAGATTCGAGTGAATTTGGAATGGTTTTTTGATGTGTGTTTGAGTGTAGGAATTGATTGGGGATCAAAAGTATAAAAAAATGTGAGAAAACACACATTTTAGGCATTTCAGGTGACTTGTACGGTACACTTTGAAAGTGTACCGGTACACTATTGGTCATTTTGGCAAAGTGTCTTAGATTACACTTTAGGGGTGTACCAGTACACCTTTACTCTGTTCTCGGATTTCGACCGGTTTTGTATTTAGCCATAACTTGCTCATTTCTTATCCGATTTGAGTGATTCAAGTGGCTACGTAAAATAGACTTCAAGGAGAAAAAACCTTAAAGAATAGGAATCGCCAAATTATGATTCTAAGAGGCCTAAAAATTCACTCAAATTGGGGCCATGTGCAAGCCAAACTCTGGTTCCAGCTTTGAACCAAGAGTAGTCGGGTTGTTTAGGATGTAACTTGAGTTTAGATGTATCGAATTGGGTGATTCAATTGAATAGAACCCTTAGAACTGTAGCTTTAAATTAGTACAAGAGATAGTGTCAAAAATGAGATTAGAACCCCGGAAAAAATTTTGTAATACAAGCTGTCCCCGATTATGTCGGCAAATTGATTAGTTGGCATGAAAATGCCATAACTTTAGTTGGGATAATCCGATTGGAATGATTCCAATTCCTAAGTAAAGTAGACTCATAGGGGAATAAGAATGAGTCTAAGTCAAAAACATACCGTACCTCACCGCCTCGGCAAAGCTTTGCTTGCCTCAACGATATTCGTTTGAAATGCGATTATTTGCATAATCACTAAAATTGAATAGAATTGTATTTGACTAGGTGCGGGTGAAACTGACAACAGCCTAGGATTGACATCGACAAAGAAAGCGGAATTGATAGTTAGTTTTTTGTTCTCTGACTCTATCCTTAATTCAAGTATTTTGGTAGTTTACCAATTAACTATGAATGAGAACATGGTCGAGTTCATGAATGAGTATGTGATATGATTATGTAGATTGAGTATGTCTTTGAAAGATAATACGAGAAAGTGAATATGAGATTGAATGTGATAATCAATAACGAATGAAAGCGAATGATGATAAGGCGGGATTCACCTAAGCGGAATCCGTCGGGTGTGAAATTAGATAATATACCAAATGAGTCGCCTGACGGGATGCACCAATCGACATCCGTCACAAAGGCACCCCGAAATTACCCAATGTCCCACTTGGCGGGATGCACTAATCGGCATCCGTCATGATGGCGTATGGCATTGAAGAAATGTCCCACTTGGCGGGATGCACCAATCGGCATCCGTCATGATGGCGTATGGCATTTAATTGATACCACGTGTCGGGATGCGCAAGCGGCATCGGCGTGATGGGAGACCGAATAAGTGATACCACGTGCCGGGATGCACCAAACGGCATCCGTCATGATGGGAGATAGAATTGTAAATGTATAAGCACATTACCGAATGATAATAAGGGCGGGATTCATCAAACGGAATCCGCCAGAAATTGTGAATCGAATAGTCAAGGTGAAATAGCCAACGTTGACGAGTGTAATGAGATATTTTTATGGATATGTATGAATATCATGAAATGAATTGTTGCATTGAAAATGCATGATACTTGATATGATCTGATGAAATAGTTTGTACATTGAAAGCATGAGTATATGTTGATATATTAGGCATAGTTTAATGATAAATGCTTGCCGAGTTAAATTGAATATGAAATGAAGCGTATAGAACCACTAGCAATAAAATGCTTAGCTTGTAGTTTAACTATCTTGTGGTGTCGAGTAAGCAAGAAGAAGCCCAAGATCGCGCGGCGAGTCACTCTGAGTACGGCGTATAAGTGTATACTCGAATTTTGCATATCATCTTTGAACAAGTGGTGTTTTGTAAACAAAGGGTTAAACCACACAAAAACTTGATTTTTTTGTGTATTATCTTGAAAGAGTATAGAATGCTTTTCTTTGTAAATGTATTTTGTTAATGTTTATGGGCCTACCGGGTGCTTTATATTTGTAAATGATTATGGGGCTTGCTCAAAGAGAGCTGAAACCGTTTCCGCAACTAAATGAATTAATAGAAATGTTTTGATAAGATAAATGGCGTCGGGCATAGGGCTCAGGTTCGGATCCATCGTGGTCTGGCTTTGGGATTTGGGTTGCGACACTTTTGAAAATAAAATTTAATAAAAAGCGATAACTAAAAGAAATCGCGGGCGTCCACGTTCGGTTCGAGACTCGCCTTCCGGGTCGGATCGGGCTTAAAGTCAGCTACGATTATAACCCGAATCAGTGGCCCTGAAATAAGAAAAATAATTTGATAATTAAAATTGGAGGGTCTCCAATGGTATCGTCAGAAGTGTGTGGTGGTTTTATTCACGCTGGCATTCGGGTGTGAAGTCGGTTGAGACTTGGAGTCGTGAGCATGAGGGTTACGTCTCATGCATGATATGAACATTTCATACTCATGAAAATAATTGTATGGAATGTGATTGATTGTTTATATATGCCATTGCATATACCATTTTAGGTGAGAGTAACCCTTGTAGGAAAACTTTCTCTTTGGGCTTTGCTCACCCGTCGCGAGACCCCCTTTGGTCACGGGGACTATCGAGGAGCGACACTCACTTGGGGTAGCTTTTGAGAAAGAAAGTAGAAATGTGGCTTTGAGTAAATATTTTGTACATAAGTATAAATCTTTTTGTAAAACAGGCATGAAAACTATTAGAATATAGTTGGCATATTTATTTTGAGTATTGGTTTGTGGGCCCAAGAGGCTATTTTACTCAGGTAGGCGTCTCGTGATACGAGATGTATAGATTTTACGCGAGGTTGTGAATTGATCAACGGACCCCGAGTTTGGGGCGTCACATTATTATTATGATAATAATAATAATAATAATAATAATAATAATAGTAATAATAATAATAAAATTAAATAACGGTAGTTCTTTAAAAAAAAAGATTAATAAGATAAATATGAAAAACAATTTAAAAAGAATAATATAAAATAAAAGGAAAATATAATTTAAATTATCTAGGTGCTTTAATATCAAATAAGATAATTTAAAAACAAATCAATAAGATAAATATAAAAAAACAATTTAAAATGTAATATGAAATAAAATGACATAATCAAGAGATAAACTAATTTTCAATCGGATAATTTTAAATTAATAAGATAATATAAACTAATTTTTTTTTTAATGGATAATTTTTAAATTAGTTTATCGATTAAAACAATTTTTGATATTTATTAATTATTGAAATTTTATTTATTTTAAATTATATTGTCATTTTATTTTATATTATTCTTTTAAATTGATTTTTTATATTTATCTTATAAATTTTTAATTAAATTATCTTATCGATATTAAAATAAATGAAATTCATGTAAATTCATTTTTTCAGCGATATTTAAAATATAATTATTTTCAGTATATTTTCTTTTCTTTTATATTATTATTTTAAATTGTTTTTAATATTTATCTTATTAATCTTTTAAAAGAGTGCTGCGACTTTAATTTTATTATTATTATTATTATTATAAATTTTCTCAAGCACAAATATAAGTTATTTAAAAGGTGATGCATAAAAGTGGATTTTTTTAGATAAATTATGTAAACTAAAAGGATTATTTAAACTAAAAATAATATGTTTGATACAGTAAATATCGATGTCACCAACAACGACATTATCATTTTTAAAACATTAAAATGTCACTACTGAGGACAACGACATTTTCTTAAAACAAAAAAGTTATAAAGTCAACAACCGCATTTGTGAAGCTGCAGAGAAAATCGATTTTACGAAGAGACGAAATGGTAATTTCGGTCAAAATCGGAAATTTTTCTAGATCTCGGATTACAAGACGGACTTTACCGTTTGATCGTTTCGCGAAATCTAGCTATCACGTCGAATTTCGTCGAATTCTAAGACAGTCGAAATTTCACGTTTTTCGAGGCACCGGGTGTCGGATGCCGTAAAACGACTTGTGAGAGACATGTAATGTGACAAAAGTCACATACTACATGTACCCATGTGACACATGTTGCATGATTAGAGAGAGGGTGGAGATGAATGACTTAGATTAAGTCATGTGTCAAAAGTCACTTAAAAGGGACATGCATGGAATTATTAGAAGTTAAATGAGAATAAGACAAAGAAGAAGTAGTTTTTCTTCTCCAAAGACCTAAAAGGGCGGTAGGTGCTGGATTCAGATTCTAGAGAGAGAGTGTAACTTCTCTCTAGATTTCCTGGCGTTCAGACCGTCGGTTTGCTTCGGGCCAAGAAGTAAAGTTGTTCTACAGGCGAGGAGCTGGCGTGGACACCGAATTTAATTGGAGTTCGACAACTCCAAGATGTAGGGGTCTTCTCTTACTTGTGTTATTCTTTGGCTAGAGCCATGTGAATGGTTAAGGGATATTACGAGGCTTAATTTAGCGTGATTTCGGTCTCAGAAAACATTTGAGTAAATTGGAGAAAATCCACCATTGGTCATGAGCAGTCTGGAGCCAGGTTTCCTTTGTTCACGTGATTTTATTGTGTGATTTTGTGTGGTTTGGGTGATTCAAAATGAATTGCTTGAGTGGTTAATTAGCCCATGTGAGCTAATTTTGGTGTTATTGATTGTGAATTGAATAACATGGATTATGTAAATTTAATTATGTTAATATATACATGAAAAATATATTAGTATGAATATTTTGGAATTGGCATAATGCATTTCATATGCACTGGGGCAACCTATAATATTAGGTGTGAGTGCAAGACATGAAAGAAAACAAAAACCAAAATGTTTGTGAAAGGAATTTCGACGGAAGATTTTACGGGAGAATTGTGTTGGGAGATTGACTCGACAATTCCGCGTCGGATGGGCCCATGAATTGTTTCGGAGGGTTATCCAACAGATTCACCTCGAAGGGTTGTCCAATAAATTTTATCGAAACTCGGTAGTAAGTTTTTGAGAACAAAAAGCTTTTGTTTTGAAAACTATAATTTTACTCGCATTTGGCTTAGGCATGTGTGAGGGAGTCGGTGAGGACTCGAGATGGGATTAAGCGTAGACATTAGTAGGATCATGAATTTACTTAAGTGTGTTTGTTTTCCATGGCATGTGCACTTAGGTGGGGAGTAGCCCATGCAGGAAATTATCACTACTGGGCTTTGCTCACCCAGTCGAGGGATCACTATTCGGGTATAGGGAGTGTGTAGGAGGACGGCGCTCACTAGAGGCCGCGTTTAGAAGAAAGCAGAGTTGTGGCTTTGATATTTTTATTTTGTAAAACATGTATTAGAACTCTAGATTTTGATATATGTTTTGGTAAAGAGTAATGTATTAACTCTTGAACTATGGTAATATAGTTGATGTATTTTTGTGAGTATTGATGCAAGGGCCTAAGTGGCCATTTTTTTTTACTCGCATGTGGACCTGGTGTGGTTGTTGTAAATGTTGAGGCAGGTTGTATTTTGGAGTGAAAGCTCCGTCTGAGGAGACTCTACCTGATTTTTGTTGAGTGGTGTACGGATTACTCGACATCCTGGTATTCTAACGAGGTTAATGAGGTTGTCAAGGACCCCGAGGAAGCGAAATGCAGCATTTGCTTAAAAAAAAGGAAAATGTTTGGTGACATCATGATGTCAAACACCATTTCCATACCCACTTTCTTCCATCCCTTATAATAAATGACAAAAATCACTACCCTTATAAAATTATAGTGACTTTTTTTTACACCAGTGGTGTCAAGTAACAACACCCTAAAAAAAATTATAATTATTATTTATATTTATAATTTTTTAAATATATATATATATATATGTATAGATATATATTATTTTTAATCCAAAGCGTTCACCATCTTTCATCATTTTTACCATGTGTTGAAAAAAGTTTGTCATGTATTTGCATGTTTTAGAACAAATCCTATAAAACACAATGAAAATTTTAAATTTAAATTTTACGAAAAAAAAAAAGGGTAAAAGGGTGATTTGTCCTTAATAGTCACGGAGGAAAGAGAAGCTGGGGATTTCGATCTAAAGTAATAGCAGTTTCACAGATTGGAATCGTCTCATGAAATTTAGCTACCTAGTCGAATTTTGTTTGATTCCGAGATAGTCGAAATTTCACGTATTTCGAGGCATCGGGTGTCGAGTGACACATGGCAAGCCATGTGTCCATTTGCATGTCATTGCAAGACACATGGAAAGCCATGTGTCTCCTTGCATGGAAGGTTCAAAATGTATAAATGGGATGTTTGTAGAAGGAGGGAGGAAGGAAAGAGAAGGAAAGGGAAAGGGAGAAGGGCAAAGAGAAGGGAGGAAAGGAAAGAGAAAGGGAGGAAAGAAAAGAAAAGGAAGAAAGAAAAATAGAAGAAAAAAGAAAAGAAAGAAAAGGAAGGAGTGTGTGCGAGTGAAGCGGACCCGAGAATGGAAAGGTCTCGGAAGCTGCTATGGGCGATAAGTTTCCTCTATAGGTTATTTGCGCTTATAAGGACCATAATGGCCTAACGATTTCGCCCCTATTTGGGCGAATTTATGATATTGTGTGGTTTGAGTTGTTTGTTATGTGATGGTCGAAGACCCGGTTTCTCGGGGTTTCAAGGCGTGCGAGACCGGGCATTGTGTTATGGGACCAGTAGTCAGTAGAATGGCAAGCGGGGTGTGCTAATTTCCGCACGCAACTGCTTGAATGTTGTGATCAACCGAGGCGACCATAACTGCGTCCAGACTCCAATTAGTGCGTTCTTGGACTCTCTGAATCGTTGAGTCTAGAATTTAATAGAGTGAAATTCTTAGCCAAACCATGGGCTGAACATTGGACTGGGTCATGAACATTTGAGGAATGGCCCGTTCTGGTTTCCAAAACTTATGTTTTTGGAACCGATTTGTATTTGAAATGCTTGGGGCTACATATGGCACGGAGAGCGAGGGGGTGTGTGTTGGATGTTTGTGTGGTATTTGAAAAAAGAGTTGGACTTTACGGACTAGTCGGATTATTTTCGAGCCCGAGCATGTCGGTTATGGCGGAGCGTTGTGTGCGTTATTGCGTAAATTGAATAACATCTTTTGAATGTGTGATAAAAATGGAAATAATTTTATGTGTTAAATATAATTTATCCATGACACTTGACAAGTAGTGTAATAGATATGTTACATGTGACCACGTAAGCGTGCATGCTAGGCATGAATGGCATCTTGATGATATGCATTGCATTTATGCACGGGACATCACATTGAGTCGGGTGTGAGTGCATGGCTGGGGTCGACACTGTGTTTGGTGTTCGACCATGTTAAATTGACATTCACTACAAGAAATTATCGGATTAGCTACGGAAATTAGCTAGGGAAATAATCCCTAGCTAATTTACGAGGGATTAGCGACGGAATAGCAAGAATTTTTGATTATAGAATTAATGACAATTTTGCGACGGATTAGAGACGGAAATTTGGGACAGACAAAAGTCCCTAGCTAATATTGTGATTGATTTTAGCGAAACAGGGTAGTAACAACTTTAGAGGCCAGTTTTCCCTAGCTAATTAGCTAGAGAACAAATTTAATCGCTAAATCACTGATACGAAAATATTTTTTACAATTTTATATGTATAGCTAGGGATTTTTCCCTAGCTACAATAGCTAGGGAAAAAATCCGTCGCTAATATTGCCCTTAAATTGTTGTTTCACAAAATGTATGCATTTAGCTAGGGATTTTTCCCTAGCTATTTAGCTAGGGATAGAGTCCGTCGTTAAGTCTATACTGAAATATTTTTTTGTTTTGATTTATGTATTTAACTAGGGATTAGTCCCTAGCTAAAATAGCTAGGGAAAAAATCCGTCGCACTTGGTGCCATTAAATTGTTATTTTCACAAATATATGCATTTAGCTAGGGATTTTTCCTTAGCTATTTAGCTAAGGGTTGTTCAGGTAGTTGCGTGTATCTGCAGAATTATTTTTTGTTTTATTTTATATATTTAGCTAGGGATTGGTCCCTAGCTTAAATAGCTAGAAACCAAATCCGTCGCTATTGGTGCCCTTAAATTGCTATTATGCATGCATTTAACTAGGGATTTTTCCCTAGCTATTTAGCTAGGGATTTTTCCCTAGCTATTTAGCTAGGGATTATGTCCGTCGTTAAGTTTATACCCCGGGTATTTTTGTTTGTTTATATATTTAGCTAGAGTTATGTTTTTACATTTCATAATTCTAGACAATAACCGCTTAAGTCGGAGGATGAGGTAATTTCGGTATCAAAGCCCCGATTCAAGTAATTCTTGTTATCTAGAATGGGCTTCAAATATATTATCTTTTAGTAATATAAGACATTTTCAAGTCTACTATTATTAAAATGAAATCAAAGATAAATAAAATGTAAACATAGATACTGTAAATCATCAATATCAACTTCGTTCACCGAGTGATAAAAGCACTCATGCTAATAACGTGTTGTAAAATTAAAAAAAAATGATGAAGATATTGAAAAAAGAAAGAAATAAATATTTATTCGAATTCTATTACAAGGCATAAGTGAGACCCATTAATAGGCTTCTAATATATGTATCTAGAAAAACTGAAAAGTCTTTCATAAAGCAACCATAATGACCATTATATACAGATTTACGGATTTTTCTGATATATAAGATGAATCACAAACTTCAAGATATAACAAGTAAATGATACACAAATCTTCAAAATATATCAAGTGAATGATACACGAATCTTTAAGGTACGTCGAATGAATCATCAAGGTTTATTTGATGAAACATGAACCTTTCTGAGATTGAAGAGTATTTTTCATATTCATGAATCTATTTAGTAATATACATGCTACTATACTTATAACAAATGGGTGATTTTAGGTATAGAAATAGAATGAACAAAATAATTTGTTATGTTTTTTAAAGCTATTATTGACTCTTAATTTGGAAAAAAATAAGATTTTTTACTTTATTTATATTTCGGGAGTAAAATTAAATAAAAATTATTGGTGAGGAGGCGTGAGCGTGATTCTATGCGAGACGAGTTCGTGAGAAAAGAACAAAAAAGCGGATGGTGGTGATAAACGAAAAGTGAAAACGAATAGCCTTTATAATTACATACTTCTGACATCTCCCTCTCCCCTCCTCCTCTCCATTCTCAGTGATCTCTCTAATAAAAAAGAAAACAATTACATCAAATCTCTCTCTCTCTCTCTCTTCCTTCGACGCGCGCCAAATACAAACATTCTTCAGGCACAGTATGTCTCTAAAGGTACGCTCTCTTTCTCAAACTCTCGTTCTTTCTCTATACATACGGTCTCGATGGATTTAAGGTTTCAGTGTTCTTTTCTCAACCTAGGGTTCCGGCGGCTATGGCGGATGGTCCGGCGAGTCCCCGGCGGCCGGCTATAGAGCGACGAGGACGAAGCCCTCGCCGCGGCAGTTCGTGGCGGGATCGTGCCTTCCGATCGCAAACATTAGTAGAATCATGAAAAGGCGTTGCCGGCTAATGGCAAGATCGCGGGATCTTTGGAGACCTTGTCCGAGAGTGTGTCTCGAAGTTCATTAGTTTTATCCTGCCAGCAGTGCGCGGATCTTCCTCTCTCTTTTCTTCTTTATTTTCCTTTTATTGTGTTTTGGGTGTATCGATTGAAAGAAAAGGGTTAAAATTATCCCAATTTGTGTGCAATTACAACGGTTCACTCTTTTTAACCAAACTATATCCATTGTTGACAATATATCCTCCATCTTTTATTTCAAAATAACCTTCTCTTCGAATAATCAATGACATTTATATATTACAAAAGTGGATTGCTTCATGTTCTAACATGGAGGCAAGGTAGATTTACAGATGTGTAAATCAATTAATAGTTTGGAAATTAGGGTTTTGGTTTTGAAAATTGCTAGAATGTGCTTTGAAATTGTTTCTTGTTTAGGGTGAGTGTTAAGTGTCAGAAGGAGAAGAAATACTATTATGTGGGATGATCTGCTGGGCGTAGCGACCACTAGAGTTGGTCTATTGAACCACTCAAGGTGTATTACACCTTACGGATATAGAGAGGTAATCCATCTTTTGATTTGGTTTGTCTCATTTGTTTAGATAGGAAAATGAAAGAAATTGACGTTTGAGTTTACGCTAATCCTGCACTGAAACTGTTTGAAAGGATTTTTTTATCGCGTTTGACCTATGGGATTTTCTTTCTAGTCTTAAATAAATATGTGGGAATTTCTTTTAATTTTCCAAACTATGGGGAAAAAGAAAAATTAAGCTTGGATCAAAAAGAAAAAATCAACTCATCTAAACCAAGTATTTGTTTAGAATCATTAGATTGGATTACCCCCCTTTGTGAGTTCAGTAATGAAAAACTAATCTTCAAAGTCTTTTATATAGGCCTATTGGTCTCTAATTGTACTATATGATACAGCCTCTCCACATTATAGAATAATGGTGTATGAATATGAAAAATGAAGTGGACTGAGAAGTGTGTGGAGAGTAAGTGGACATACTAATCTTTGTTACTTGCTTCTTGTAATTCTTTTTCTCACATTCAAATGGCCATTAGCATATTAAAGTATTTATATCAAAATATACCTATTTGTTTTTAAAGGTTCGAATTTGACAATTTTTATTTTCTTTGTTTTTCTTTGTGCCTTATCTTCTCACGAATGGTCTTGGCATCTCAGGCGAAGTAGTACCACTTTTCCTCCTCTAGTTTAATTGTTACTCTTCTTTATCTATTTATTTCGTTGATTATTTGTATGTTTTGTGTTGTGTCTTCTTGTATGCTTAATTTAAGTGGTAGCCAGCGTAAGCTTGGACGGGGCGGCACCGGAGATGCTAGAGGTGGAGACGGATGCGCTGGAAGGGATGCGTAGGAAGTCGGCTGGTCAATCTTTCGGGTGCTATGTTGTCATCTTCATTAGAACACTTTTTTTTTATAACTAATATTGTCTTCTTCATTTTGAACATACATTTGGGCTTCACATGTTTTAAAATGCGCAGATTGTTCATTTGTGATTGTGGAATGGGCTTCATATCCACATTCTTTTCCTTAATTCTGATTCATTTGTGAATAAATATGGTAGTTTGCTCATCAGGAGTCTTTTACGCAAGCCATGAACTATATGAATTCCTAGGTACATCTATGTGTGTGAATGCATGTTGTCTATGACAAAGAAAAGACATGATTACTCACTGACAGTTCAAAGTAATAATATCGTTTGTGATATTGAATTAAGTATTACATCTTCACCTTTTCCTTTTTGGAAAGAACAATCACAACTGAAAATTTTTAGTTTGAAGGGTTTCCATTGCACTTCCCTTCTCTCATGTGATTGCATGTACTTCTAAAAAGGAAGTTAAATAGTGTTGTGATCACTAGGCGATCGAACTTGGTTTTATATTGTGGAGCTTGCTTTCACCATAACACCAAAGAAATAGCGGATGACCTCTTCCTGTTGTGTCTTTTTTAAGATGTGATTAGTAAAAAAAAACCATTGCATCTTTCCATGTTTTAATGTCAGTCCAGAATAAAGTTTTAGCCAAGTAAACACGTTGAGATTAGCCTGACTAGAGTATGGCTTAGGGAAATCAAAGTTTAGGAGACTTTAGATGCTTGTAGGGGTCGTCAGTCCACTTTTTATTGGATGGATAGTGGAAACAATTAGCCGGACCTTTGAAGTTTATCACAAAGGCAAAGTAGTTGGCTCCCAAGCTTGAAATCATAATTTGGCATCTTTGGATAATAAGGGATCTAGTTGGGATCTCATATAAATGGGTTAGTTGACAATTGCCATTAATGTCATTTCCTGATGGTTGTCATTTCCCAATGCTCCTTAATTAGTATTGTATTTTTCCAATAGTCTTTAAGAGGACCTAGTAGTTAATCCGGGTTACATCATTTACTAGTTGGTAGTTCCAAGAGTTGAGTCCCTCCTATCATTTTATTTTTGTTTACTCCTAGGATAGTCTTGATCAAATAACTCTTTTTCTCTTGGTAAGCGTGAAGATGAAAAGGGAAAACAAAAGTGGTTTTAGTCAACTCTAAGTCGTTTGAGATCTCGTGGAGGTGGAAGGGGAGGAAGAGAGGGCTTCATAACGAAGAGAAGGAAAGGGTACGTCTCGTGGATTTGCCTTAGGGAATAAGGGTTAAGGTATCTCCTGAAAGGCGTTGAAATTTTTTGCAAAGAGGAAAGTAAGGTGAAAAGGGTGTTCGATTGGAAGGGAAATGGGAGATTCTTGGCGAAAAATGAGGAAAATGAAGCGGGATACTTTCTTTTTGTGTTTTGTTACAGATTGTGATGGTAAAAAACATATAATCTTCTTCCCATAAGGTAAGGGCTTGTGAGTTGGGCGCTCTTGGTGAAAAACTCCCGAGCCACAGGGTAAAGAGCTGAAAGAAAGGGAAGGTTGAAGAAAGGGGGAAGAAGCGTGAGAAGCGGTCGAAAGAGTCTTTGCCTGCAACGACCTATCAGCTAATCGAGGTCGCAAGGAGGCATAAAACTGTCACAAATACAGTGTGGGTGGATGTAGGTGATTGCATGCCTAAGGAAACCCTAGGGATTTTGAAACATTGTCTTGTTGGAAGATGGAAGGATCTTCCAGGCTCGTTTTCCCTTTTGAGGCGTTTGATGTAGCTTGGGCGGGACCGTGTGGAGGGGTTAAAGAGCAACCTCATGGTGTCGATTGGGTAGACCTCTTGTTTATGGTTTGCAAGTCTAAATGAAGCAAAATGGGTCTTCGAGGCCCGAAGAAGATGGTTCAGGGGTGGTTCTCTGCGTTTGGACTGGTGGAGTCTTGATTCTAGATGTGTAAAAAGGAAAGATGTGATTCAACAGGTGTGGATCAGAGTGGTAGGCCTCCGTTGCACACAGTAGGTCGTGAGATCTTAAGGTATGGGATAAATTGTGGGGCTTTGTGGTTGGACGGGAAACAACTCTAAAATGCAGGCTTTCTTTAAAGTGAGTGAAATTCGGAAGGGAAGGAGAGGGTAAAGTAATCAACATCCTCGAGGGCCAGAAGGTATGAGCTTCAGGTGTGGTGGGAATTGCCACCATGGAGTGAAGGGCTCTATCCTTCAAAGGGAATCAATGCCATTGGTTTGTATAAGCCTGAGGAAGAAGATGAACATACCACACATGTGTGTTAAAGCGCGTGAGCATCGAGTCTTCGGTAATGATGGGTGATGGTTTGAATGAGGGGATGGCCAAGCAGGAATAATGGAGTTGCAAGGCATGGGCTCATGTTGTGGAGAAAGAGGTGGGTCGATCCGAAGACATAAAGTCGGGTCGAGTTCAAGTGTTGGGAGAGACATGGAAAGTGGGCCAAATACATGTTGATTGGGCCGGTTCTAGATGGAAGCAACCCGCATGCAAAGGGCCTCTTTGGTAGGGAAGAAATTGCATGAACCTAGAAGCTCGTGGATCCTAAGCCCGAGTAAATAGGCCGTTGTTGGTTCTCAACCCAACATGTCTTGTAAATCATCAAAAAATAAGGCCTCTCTTGGGGGAAACTCTAGAATGAGGAAAAGCCCAAGCCCTGAATGCCTTTTAAAGCTAAAAAGCCTTGAAGGCCCTCATTTTGGAAGCTTCATCGTCGTGGAAAGGGGTTTGGCTACTAAGAGCAATCAATTCGTGGACTTCTCTCTAGAGGATAGAGAGAAGATGATGGAGAGAGAAACGGAAGAAAGGTATGTTTCACCCACATTTACTAATTCCCATCCTTTTGAGCCGCTACTCCGAAGAGGCTCTTTGGTCAAAGGGTTGTTTCTGAACGTGGAATAAAAGTAAGTGGGGGGCCCTATATTCAAACGCCATTAGAGTTGTGCCTTCAAAATTGATGGTAGTAGAGGCTTCGATTTAGTCAGTGAAAACATTAAATATTTGGGCCCCTGATGGAAGATCGAAGGAGTTCCCTTGGGAAGAAAGTTGGCAGTGAATTTTAGCAAATGTATGGGAATGTCTATTGAGGGTTTTGAGATGGAGTTTTGGAGTTGATAAACAAGAGTTAGTGATAGAGCGGAAAGGAAAGGGAAAGGGCACACAACTCTACCAAATTTCTTTGGAGAACTAAAGAAGTTGAATGAAATGTGAAGGAAAAAGGGAGGATTAGGGTTGGTGCCTTAGGAGAGCAAGGCTAGGGATATCCATGTGTGGGGTCCACACCCTTCCGTGACCCCTCGAGTTGCCCGCCCGGGTGGGAGCCCACTCCTTAGGTCTTGTTTCGCCAAGTCCTAAGCGGCCTTTTCAGCCTGGTGAGGCTCGAACCCGTGCGCGAAAGGGACTCTTATATGTGATAGGGAGCACTCTGCGCTACCAGCGAGCTAGTAGCTCGGTTGGTAGAAGGAGTGCTCCCCATTATAAATGAACCAGTACGGCGAAAAGGCATTAAAACTGGCAGCGTGCTGTTTAACTGAGAAGTCACGAGCCTAAAGCGCCTTTTATTGTGGGGTCCACACCCTTCGTGACCCCTCAGGGTACCCTTCAGGTGGGAGCCCACTCATGGTGCTGTTACGCGAGTCCCAATGGCGCTTTTCTTTCGCTCGTGAGCTCGACTATGCGCGAGGACTCTTATGGCAATGGGAGCACTCTCGCTACGGCCCAGACTCTTTATAGCATTTTCCATGATGGCTCACGATACCATGTTGAAGGATCCCGACCGGATTAACCTCATGAACTGGGGACCTCGGCACTCGATGGATATAGAAACTTTCCTTAAGCGTTAGAATAAATCCATGGAGCGAACCTCTTTTTTCAATCCTTAACATGTCTTGAGAAAATAATGCGAGGCGAGTGGTAAAAAATTTTTTTCTTTTCTTTTCTTTTCAAGCGCTTAGTTTTTCGAGAAAAATTGGCGAGTTTCCTACATTTTTCGGACTTTCCCAAATTTACAAAACCTGAAAACATTTAAAAACACTTCAAATCTTTCCATCCTCGACTTCGACTTCCGTTTAGGACTCCTCGTCCTAACTTAATCAAACATAATATATACATATATACACATTTATTCATTTCAATCATCAAAACATTTGAAACTTCTTCAAATCCATGCATTTGTTTTTTATCAAGGTGGGCAGGCGGGACATGGCCAGGCCGCCTCGTACCTCGTCCACGAGGGATCAGAAAGCCCGCGTAGTTCCTTTTCAACTTTATACATGTACATATATCCATAACAAAATGTTCAACATATATAGTATGGAAAAATTATATACAAAAGAAATCACGGGCGTCGTCTCATGATGGCTCGACTCTTTGCCTTAGGGACGCTCTCTGCGCACCTATCTCGAGTCTGAAAATTTTTTTGAAACATCTGAGGAAAAGAATGAGCTAAAGGAGCCCAGTGAGTGTACATTTTTATTAAAAATAACATTTCGGTATATATCAAAAGTAATACATACTATTACAATTAAAATCAATTTATGCCTTAAACAATTATGTAAACTCTTTATTTCTTTATAATAAATATATACAATTAAAATCCATTTATGCCTTAAACATTTATGCCTTAAACTTTCTTTCTTTATTTCTTTCTTTCTTTACAGTGGAACGAGGAATAAACACGAGCAGTTTCACAGATGCGACGATGAGGGCAGTCACATTCCAGTCATAACCACTACGCTGCGGAGAAACTCACACTTTGCATAGGGTTCCAGTCATAGCACCTTATCACGTGTAAGGATATTGCTCTGAGCACCCTAATTCCCTCCCTCGATTAGTAACCTATAACTTTACCCTCTAAATCCTTACACGCTTAAGGTACCTCGGCCTATATCGGTCATGCGCAGTCATATGGGGTTAGGGTAACCATCGATAAAACATTTATCAAAATATATTTATAAATCCATTAAATCCTTTACTTTATCATGAAAACTCATATATATATGCAAATATACATATGAATTCTTTACACATTTTTAAACTTTCATAATGCCTTAACATATGCATATATATAATTTAATATAAATATATATTGATGCAAGATAAACATACACATTAAAATTTTCATTTACATCAAAACTTTCATTTATTGATATAAACATTTACATTAAACTTTTCATTTTAACATCAAAATCATTCACTTTTAAAACTCAATTTGCAAAACATCATTTTTATACTCACAGTTCACCGCTCAATCCTGCTTGCTTCCCGTCGAATTCCCGTTTCCCGTCCGATAGTCCTTTTCACCTTTTTCAAGAAAAACCATAACTAACCATTAACCATAACTTCGAAACAATCATCAGTACACATTCATTTTCACCCGACCCGTCACATTCACTTAAATCCCATTTAACCATACTTAAAAAAATCATAATCAGGAAAAGACCCGAATCACCTTTTCTTTACAAAATGACCTTAATGCCATCAATTCAAATCCTTTTCTTGTTCCTCTATGAATCTACTTTGCTTAGAAATTGGCAAAGTGAATCATTCCAATTGACTCTTCAATTTAAGTTATGGCATTCTCATGCCAAACTAGTCATTTGCAGATTTTACACTGGGGCCCATTTGACCTGCCCATTTTTTCCAGGGTCTTAACTTCATATTTGACATTATCTCTTTATACTATTTTAAAAGTTAAGGTGCTAAGAGTTCTTCTCAAATTGGAATCACCCAAATCGAGCACGAAACTCAGTTAAATCCCGAAAACAATCGGGCCTAATCTATATTCAAAGCGAACGACGGAGGTGAAGCACACATGGCCCTACTTTGAGTAAATTTTTAGACCCCTTATGATCAGAATTTGACGATGCCTATTTCTATATGTATGATTCTCATAAGTCTCTTTTAACCAGAAACTTGAATCCCCTCAAATCGGATCAGAAATGACAAGTATGGTCAAAATGAAAGCTGGTGAAAGCGGAAGCGAGATTTCTGTCTGAGAACCAAGCAGTGGCTTACATATGAGTCCTACTTTGAGTGAATTTTGAGCTTCACTTATAATAGAATTTGTGATACCTATTTCTATATGTTTGGTTCTCCTCTAAGTCTAGTTTTAATTAACCACTTGAATCACTCAAATGGATGTCTGAAATAGAAAGTTATGATCAAAATACAAAACTGAGGTCGAAGCAGAAAGCAGTATTTCTGTCACCAGACGATCCATGAATTTTTCGGTTGCTTCTTTTTCTGCCACTTTTGCTACCAATTAACATCATGCAACTTCTATAATTCATATACCTCAAGAATTTATGGAATTCATCTAAAAACAACTCCACAACAATTGAAATGAGTGTTATGGAACTTGAGCCTCAAAACCTTAGGTGGAAATCGAACTCAACTGAGTCCACCAATTCTATTTAAAACCACATACTTTTGATGATACCATGCTTACTTTACACCAGGTAGGGAAAACTCTCATAATCCCAACAAACATCTAGGGTTTAGAGTGATCTCTTCCCAAAACCTAGACCGAACATCAATTCTCCATGGGAATTCATGCAAAAAACCGAAATAAGGATTCCATGCAGCAGTCATGAGCCTTTGTCCTCCTTCTCCTTCTTCTTCTTCTTCTTCCTCCTCTTCTTCCTCTCTCTTCCTTGCTCCACTCCTCTCTCCACGGTTTGCCCTAGAAAATGAGACCAAAATGAGTTTTGGTTTGTCTCATGAACTTTTATACTCTCATGTTTCCCTTAATTGCCAATTGGTCCTCCTTCTTTTTAATATTGCAATACCAACTTTTGAAATTCCCCTCACTATGGCCCCATCTCTACACTTTTGATTTTCATATCTCCTTTGCTCAATTACTAATTTATCCTTATTCTCATATTATACTTTGGCATCCAATCTATTCTTCTTATGTCATATATATCCTAATTGGATAAGTTCCACTTTTACCCTTGCTTAGGATATCTTCCGGTTCTCTCGTTTTTTTTTTTTTCCTGAAAATTCCTATTTAGCTTTTAATATACCCTACACAAGTCCGAAAACTGCTAGGGTATCTTTCGGGGTGTTACAATCCATGGGTTTATGATGAGAGCAAGAATTCTCTCTTGGAATGTTAGGGGGGTCAATGTGGAGGAGAGCCGCTATTCTTTATTGTGTAAGTTTAGGTTTTTGGCTGATAATTTCACTTGGATTTTCACGAGGGTCTATGGGCCGACTTCTAAAGGGGAAAGGGAACTATTGTGGGAGGACTCGGGTGCTATTAGAGGTTTGTGGGGGGGAACCTTGGTGCATAGGAGACAACTTCAACACAACCCGCTTTCCTGTTGAAAGAAATAGGGAAGGAAGAATCTTGGGTTATATGAGAAGATTTTCCTAGGTCATTGACAACCTAGAGTTGAAGGATCTTCCTCTCCAAGGGGGGCCTTTCACTTGGAAAGAAGGTTAGAATAACTAGAGGATGGCCCGTCTGGGCAGATTCCTAGTCACCGACGATTGGGATCTGTTCGTTGGAGGTGCAAGGCGGTATCTTCTTCCAAGACCCACATCATACCACTTTCGAGTTATGCTAGAAGGAGGGGGCCGTTCAATTAGAGGACCATCGCCTTTTAGGTTTGAGAACATGTGGCTAAAGGCTTTAAGAATTTGATAAATGGTTGTTGGCACAACATTGAAGTGATGGGGACTAGCAGTTATGTGCTGATGAAAAAACTAGAGTTTTGGATGTGAATAGTGTTTTTGGAATAAAAAATACATAATTTAATACAGGTTTCAAAAAAATGACAAAACTAGTGCGTTTGGCCACGTGGATGCTAAGAGGGCATTGGCCGTCATTGTGAACGACGGCTTTAGGTCAATGGCCGTCGTTCACAACGCCGACTATTGATTTTAAAAAATTGCCAATGGCCGGCGTTGTGAATGACGACCATTGATACCAAAGGAACGACGGCCATTGACGCTTAAATAAACGACGACCTTCAGCACCCTTCCCCCATTTTAAATTGTAAGTATTATAAAAATTTTCCATTTTTACAATGCATGCAATAAAAAATAACAAATTAGACTTAAAGCCTCCTATTTTTCAAACTATTATTAATAACGATTTTAAAAAACACAAAAACACAATTTTAGCTCTCTAGAATTTACCCTTTGTGATTGTTTTGAATACCTAAAAACTCAATTTTAGTATTCTCTAAATTTAATATTTTTTATATTCTCTAGGTTTTTCAAAACAAAAACATGTTCCTCTTGTTTTTAAAAACAAAAACATTTGGTTTATGCATGGAGGTCGTAATTGAGGGTAAATGCAAAATTCCATGTTTCAGTATTAAAAAATGATAATAAAATTAAATCTGGGTAATCCTTGTGGAAAAATAAATTGATTCAAATTTTAAAAATTAAACTTCGGAGTTCATTTTAATTTCAGGCTACATAGATGTGCTTACATGATCAAAATTTATAATTTTATATTTAAGTTATTTACAAATAAATAATTTTTTTGCTGAATAAATAAATTTACTATATGATTAAGCCGTATCGTTACAATATATGGGTTCATACATGAGCGAATATATGGGTTAATGACAACAGTTTTGGTAATAATCACAAAAATAACCAATTTTCATTTTCTGGTAAGCATCATTGGCCGTCATTGTGGACGACGGCCTTTGTAACAAAAATAACCAATTTTATTATCATTGGCCGTCATTGTGGACGATGGCCTTTAGGAAAGTTCAAAACGCCGGCTATTGAACTTTGCCAAAGGCCTTCGTTCTAACGGCGACAACCTAACTCCCGAGCCTGCTTAGTTTGGTCATTTTTTAAACATAATAAATTATGTATTTTTATTTAAAAAACACTAAATTCATCCAAAACTCGAAAAACTAAAGGTCTAAGGTAATCTCGAGTAGGACGGAGAGGTTTCCCAGGAAGGAGTGGAAGGAGAAAAAGTAAACATTAGAAAAGTGGCTTATTAGGTCACTATTGAAACACAGAGACTGCGGATGAAATGGAAGAAAGTGGTGGCACAGGGAATAAAGTTTGGGAGAAGTGCATGTTGTATCTAGGTGTGCCTAGAGGCGTAGACCCAGAAAAATGTTAGAAAGCCAAATTAAATATGAAATTATTTAGGAGAATGTGAAGAAAAACTGATATTATCTCAAATGTTATTTTGTGATATATCCTCGTTCATATATGAAAGATGTGATTGAAAGCTACTAAATATATTTGGTTCTAAGGTATGGAAAGGCAGAGAGAGAAATGAAGTGGCAAAAACAATAGATTTTCATGATCTCCTTAAAACATGAGGCACTTGATGGGATCACACTAATCCCTTATCGAAAAATAAAAAAATAAAAAAAATATGAAAATAGTGGATCCAGAGCCCTGTCCATTCTACTGGTTGGTACCCACCTATATATACTAGATCTAAGTTGGGATGTGGATGGGTGATTCTAGACTTGGTCATGAACATGATGCAGCTGCTACACCTGCACATGTGTTAGGTGTACCCTACAGTTATCCAAATGTCATGAAATTAGCATTATCTTTGGAGGTGAGTGCGGCCTTACGGATGATGCGTTATAGACATGTAGTGAACATGATGGAAATGGTTGACTAGCTCGACATGCAATGGACATAACTTTCACACATCCGATATCGAATATGTGTGGTAATTGGTGATTATTAAAGGCATTAGTACCATAAATATTGTGATTTTTTTTTGATAGAAGTCTTGCAACTATTAAGACTTGATTATTTTTGAGCTTTCAATATGAATTTGTTGCACTGCTTAGTCTACTTTGTTTCTTTTAACTTTTATAGTGAAGTGTAGGTTCTACTAATTTGTTTCACCCTTGTTTGCTTGATTTACATCACATGAGATGAATATGATTATATGATGATGAAAACAGTTTTGTGGTTCCATTTGTAATTGCATTTTTTTAATTCTTTTCGAGAATATTGTAATTTCAATTTTTTCATTATTCTCTCTATTAGTGGTTTGAGATGTGCTTTCAAATGATGTGCAAAATAGAAATGTTCATTTAATTTTCTCTGTGCATTACGGGTTGGAGTAGGATGGTTGGCAGGTTCTAATACAATGGAAATTCTTTACGTGCAGCCAGAGCTGGGCGACATCTGTTGTATCTCTGTGCAAAGTAGCGGGTAGGAGATTCAAGCTTCCCGCTGACCAGTTTAATGATTACGAATATTGATTGGTAGATCTTGTTTAACACCCCTGCCATCCTTCATACATATTTTCAAATACCGCATGTTTTTGTTTGGTTTTTCTTTCTTTCATCTTTTGTTTTTGATTGGGGTGGGGTTTCTGATCGTGCTGGTGCTCTTATCAGCAGAACAGCTGGGATAGCCTGATATTGTAGAACTGGATCTTTGCCATTACTGCAATATCTAGAGGAGGATTTGCATATGATACCTTAGACTTTCATCTTCTGCAATATCTAGAATTTTATTTTGCTTGTTTTGGATGATTAAGCAACAGTTAATATCATACCTCAGGCTGTCATCTGCTGTCATGCATGTCAGAGGAGGACTTGCTATCATGTTTTGTTTTGGATGGTTAATACTTTGTTGATAGGTTGAGACATTGTGTCATGTTTTGGGTTGGTGTATCTTTCTTTTTTTTTCTTTTTTTTTTTTGAGGACCCTTTATTGCATAATTTCTATTTCTTGTGGATTTGGTTAGTGTGTGATAAGGTGTCTCTTGTATACATCATGTGGACCCTTTCTTCAACCTTGTTAATGTCTTCTCTATTTCATCTTTAATGAAAAAAAAAGCATATCCCCTATATACATTGATTATAGCCCCGTTTGGGCTTTTATACCTTCTTTAGTTAGCTTTTATTTTTAAGGAAAAGGCGAAAAACATTTGGTTATTATTATCTGGCAAAAGATGGATTACATGCTAGTCAATAAAAAATCATGTTCGATCATTTATCCATGCATTACGGCGGAGTTGATAGTGTGCCTTGTGTTTGGACTCTTTGTAGTCAATTGTTCTTACAAGAAATACCACATTTTTCTTGCCCTTCGCCATGATTTCGTACTGGGACCAAGTTGCATGCCCTCTACCTAGATTTGTTTTAGAGTATTAAATTTTGGTTAAAAACCATGTTCAATTTGCATCCAGCATATCGGATAATATTATAACGTTATAATGTCAAAAAAAAAAATCACCCCTAAGGATAAAAAGCCTGGTCTTCAAAAAAATTGATCTCGGGTCTAGTCCTGGTAACAACAGGTTAGTAGTTGAAGGTAACAGATATTGAGTGTAAAACCCCAACCTTATTGAATGTTATAATAGTAGTTATTGTAGGCTTGATTTGAATTAAGATGATAGAAGCGGTGGATTAAATTTAGAAACGCTACGGACATCATTTGGGCATGAAGTGAAAATTTTTCGAAAATTGTAGGGTGCCCTAATGAATAGTGATTTTTCTTATTTTATCCCAGGATGGAGGGTTGCAAAGGGATTTTAAGTTCGAGTTCCTATGACTTTGGAGCGATATTTAGAAGAGAATAGAGGAGATTTAAGTAAATAGTGATTTCCGGGTGGTGGAGTGCGTGCTGAAATTTTTCGAAGTGGGCGGAAATCTGAAAATGTCGGAATCAATCATAGAGTCTAAAACTGAAAGCGAAGTGAAAGCGGGGTCGTTGGATAGTTTCGAGAGCGTCGACGTAATTCGGATAATAATGCGCTATTGTCGAATTTCCGATTTTAATGATTTTCGTTTCGGTGATTTGAGCACGGAACCTTTGTGAAGGATTTAATTTGAATAATTCATGGTTAATTTGGAAGTTTTAGAGCTGACCATAGAATATTTTTGACATTTGTCGGTATAAAAGCGCGATTATAAAGGTGGCGAGATAAAAGTTGCTATAAAGGGAGATATTTTATTATGAGAGCCAATTAAAACCTTTCTTAATGGCTAAGTTATGATTTAAATAATGGGTAAATGACTTGGTCTCATGAGAATGGACCAATGAGAAGCTTGGATAAAGTGTAAACCACTTTAAAACTAACCAATGGAATTATTTAATTTAAGGGTACTTTGGAAGAATATTTTAAAGTCTAAAATTAGGGATTTAAGTGCTCCAAAAGAGGAGATCACGTCCACGAGAAGAGGAGAGAAAGAGAAGAGAAAAGAAAGGGAAGAAAGGAGAAAGGAGGAGAAAGGGTAGAGGCAAAGTGAGTGAGGTGAATTTTATTCCTCTTAAGCTTCAAGTGAGCTCAAGTGAATCAAGGAAGAAGACAAGGAAGAGCAAGAAACAAGTAAGTTTTCATGGTGGGAAAGTTGGATTTTTTATGTTTTCATGCCTATTAGATTTGATTTTCTTGTATGGATGTTAAATTAGTGGCATTTAGGGTTGAATGTTGATGATTTTGAGATAAATTGAGAAAGCCATGGATTAGATTAGGGTTTTGACAAATCAAGTGAATGAATGGTTAGGGTTTGATGTAGACTTTTGTGTGATATGTTGAAATGGGTATAATGCATCAGATTTAAGTGTTTAGAGTGAAAGAAAAAATGGAAGAGAAACAAATTTAGTAGAGATTTTTGGGCAGCCAGTCTCAGTACGGAAATGTCCTGTTTTCTGTTTTGACCAGTTTTGGTATTTTGGCCATAACTTGCTCATTTCAGATCGGAAATGAGTGATTCAAAATTCTGGGTAAAATAGACTTCTAGGGGAAAAATTTATCTTAAGGAAGTTCATGCAAATTGTAAACTTAAAGTGCCCAGAAAATGGTTCAAAGTGGAGCTATGTGCAGATTCTGTTCTGCCAAACTGAGTTATTTGTTGTGCAGATTGTGTTATATGGTTGAGGGCTTTAGGAATGGAATTTTAAATTGAAAATTTAAGAGATGTTATTTGATATATCAAGAACTGATCTGGAGAGTTTCATAAATTTTGAAGACCGTTTGAATAAATTTTTTGAGTCATAAGAGTCCTATAGGGTATGGTTGGAAAAAGGTTGGCCAAAATGAGATGAGTTTTAGTGCTTAAATTAATTTGTTCATTTGGCTTTAAATGAATGTGTATGGTGGATTAAAATGGAGATTATGATTAATGTATAGTTGTGATTTTCTTGGAAAAGGGTGAAAAGGATGATCGGACGGAGCGGGGTCAACGGGAGCAGCGGAATTGGCGGTGGCGTGAGTGAAAATGATATTTTGAATTTAGTTTTTAAAGTGAATGGTTTTAATGTTAAACTGAAAGTTTAATGTAAATTTTATGTAAATGTTAAGGCATATGGAAATGTTTTATATTGCATTGTTTTATCTTGCATCGAAATGCATATATTTATATGTGTATTAAATATGTATGCATATGTTAGGTATTATGAAAGTTTAAAAATGTTTAAAAAGTATGCATATGTGTTTTAATGATAAAGTAAAGGATTTAAATGTATTTATAAATGTATTTTGAAGAAATGTTTCTTGATGGTTACCCTAAACCCCCTATGATGTTATGGTGATATCGAGCGAAGTACTTTAAGGCGTGTAAGGATTAAGAGAGGGTAAAGTTATAGGTTACTAAGCGAGGGAGGGAAATGAGTGTCTAGAGTAATATCCTTACACGTGATAAAGTACTATGACGGAACCTATGCAAGCGTGAGTTTCTCATGACGTAAGTAGTTATGGTAGATATATTTGTCCTCACCGTCGATGCCGAAGCTGTTCGGTGTGTTTATTCCACAGGTTCCATCGAAATAATGAAGAAAATAAAGAAAAGAAAGTTTAAACTAAATCTTTAAAGCATAAATGGATTTTAAATGCATAGTATTTATGGAAAGAAAGTTTAAGGCATAAATTCTTAAAGCATAAATGGATTTTAAACATAAGTATTTATTGAAAAGAAAGTTTAAGGAATATAAATGTTTAAAGCATAAAGCTGATTTTAATGGTATAAGTATTTATGGAAAGAAAGTTTAAGGCATAAATGTTTAATGTATAAATGGATTTTAATTGTTTAAGTATGTATTATTTTGATATGTCTTTGAAAATGTTATATAAATGAAAATGTACACTCATGAGCTCGTTTAGCTCACTCTTTCCATATGTTTCAACAAATATTTTCGGGACTGAAGACAGTCTGTCGGTAAATCTGCTCTGTGCGATGAGTGGTATCGAGGAGGCAGCGCGTATGTTGCATTGAAAATGGTTGCATATTGTATATGTAGATATTTTGGCATGTTTGATAAGTATGCATGGAATTGAAGAAGGTTTAAATGTTTTGATGATTTGAAAGAAATAATGTATATATATGTATATGGTGTTTGATTGGGTTGTGAATGAGGAGTCCTAATATGGAAGTTGATGAATTGGGGGTTTAGAAGTGTTTTAAATGTTTTCATCGGGTTTGTAAATTTGGGAGTCAGGCAGAGGAAACTACGGCGATTTTCTGAAAAAAAATCTAGGAATGTTGGAAAAAGAAAGAAAAAGAAATTTTTTTTTAGCCGCTTCCGCATTATTTTAAAAAGATATGTGAAGAATTGTAAAGGGTTCGCTCCACGGATTTTGAATTTATGGTTTTAAGGAAAGTTTACATGTCGGTTGGAGTCTTGGGAGGTCCCCTCGGGTTCATGAGGTTAATCGGGGTCGGGATCCTTCAACATGGTATCGAATGAGTTTTGAAAATGTTATAAGATTTGATAATTTTATTTTTATATGATTGTTTTAATGTTTTTCTTTAAGATTTCAAAAACGAAAAACAAAAAAAAAAAAAAAAATTATGTGATTTAAGAGTATATATGCATTACATGACATATTAAATTTGAATTCTGAAAAATATCGTCGTCGAGGCCGACCACCCACGGGAGAGCTCTGAGGCGGGTATTACCACCACGAGGAACATGTTGATGAGTCTGCGTATGTTACACCACCGCCCCGTCTGTTGGGCGCCACCGCCTCACAGGTCGTGGGAGGGCTGAATGCCTTTAGACGGATGGCTCGGATGTTAGCCACTGACATTTAATCAGCCCCGTGGTAGACGGTGTCCATTGAGAGGGTAAAGGAAATTGGAAATTAGAGGCAAGAAATTATGACGTATAGGAGATCCCTGGAAAGGCATGGTCGTGGGCTGTGAGGGTAATGAGATGGTTAATTGAAATGCATGGGTTTAATTTAAATCTTAAGTGAATCAACACATTAAGTGAATTATTAATTGTAATTGTTGAAAGAAAATGTAAAGAAATTGGAATATATAATGATGAATGTGTACTGTGCAGGATTTTTGCCAAATTCTAGGAAAAGTATGGAAAAGTTGATTGTTACAACAGAGTGATTATCGTGAGGCTAGAGTTCAAGTGCATTTGATATTATTAGATATCCATGACTTTGATGTTATATTAGGCATGGATTTACTATCTAGACATCATGCTACAAAGGATTGTTATAGAGAGGTTAGGCTCTAAGTGCGTTTGCCAGGAAGACAAGAGGGTTGTTTTATGGTTACGGAAAATACTACCTACCAATAATATGACGCTTATGTGGGCTAGTAAAATACTTCGAAAAGTTATATCAAAGGTACTCAGCCTTATGCTATTGAGGTGAGGGATAATGGTAGTTGAATGGAAGATATTCGATAGTCAAATAATTCTGATGTATTTCCGCAGGATCTTCTGTGGTATATATAAAATATATATATATATATATATATATATATTAATTTTTAGGGATTGAAATGACCCTAGATGTGAACTAATTGCTAAGGCAATCTTATATGATGGCTCCTTTAAAAGTTGAAAGAATTGAAAGAATTGAAAGTGGCAAATGGATGAGCTTGTGAGTGGGGGTGGTTTTGTCAGGCCGAGTACTTCGCCTTGGGGAGCTTCGGTTCCCGTTTATAAAAAAATGACGATGAAAAAGTTTATGATTGTATATTGATTACAAGGAGTTGAATAAAGTGAAAATACGTTGAATCAACACCCATTTACACGATTGATGATCTTTTGATCACCATGTGGAACGAGGGTATTTTTGAAAATGGATCTAAGCTCAGGTTACCATCAATTAAAGATTAGGTCGAGGATGTTCTTAAGGACAACTTTGAAAACACGGTATAGGCATTATGAGTTTTTAGGTCATGCTAGTTGACTAACTTATATTCATTCGCTTTTATGGATCTTATGAATAGGATCTTTCAGCCTTATTTAGATCGCTTTGTTATAGTATTCATTGATGACATTTTAATCTATTTAAGCAAAGAATGAAGATCATGAGGGAGCATCTGCAAGTAAATTCTATTTACTTAGTATGCCAAACTTAGTAAATTCTAGTTCTCGTTAGACAAGGTTGCCTTCTAAGGCATGTGATTTCAAGTGGAAGGGGGTTTCGCTGATCCTCAAAAGATTGAGAAATTTGCGGAACCAAAACCACCTACGAATGTGACAGAGATATAAAGTTTTGTGTGTGGTTTAGCGGTGGTATTATCGGAAGGTTGTTAAGGGATTTTCAAAGTTAGCGGATCCTTGACTAAAATTGACAAGGAAAGATGAAAAGTTTGTGGCTTGTAAGAGACATGTCAAAAAAGATTCGATGAACTAAAAAGGAATTTGACCTTAGCCCTAGTTCTTACAATTCCGTCAGGGCAAGAAGGATATACAGTATATTGTGATGCTTCTAGGCAGAGCTTTGGGGGTGAGTTAATGCAACATGAAAATGTGATAGCATATGATTTAAGGCAATTGAAAAAGCATGAGCAGAATTATCTGAGACATAACCTAGAGTTGGTTGTTGTAGTCTTTGCTCTACACATATGGAGGCATTACTGATATGGAGTTGCATGTAAAATTTTTACAAATCACAAGAACATGTAATATTTATTCACATAGAAAAGTTAAATATGAGATGTAGGAGATGGGTTGAACTCATTAAGGATTATGAGCAATTATCGAGTACCATCAGTGGAAATGTTAATGCTGAGAATCGACGCTTCTTAGTAGAAGTCAATGTTCCATATATTCACCTAAAGGTCAGGTAAATTCCTAGATTTATGGAATTGAGGTCTTTAGGTGCGTAGACTAGAATTGATGTATATTAGTCCTGTAATTAATAGACAAGGTGGAGCTATAGACTCAAGATACGATCATGATTAAATTTGAGTGAAGTCAGTCCTGGCGCTTAAAAGGATTTTTAGTACCGCAGATGGTATAGTGATGATAGGTCACAAAGTTATGTGTACTAGATGTGGAAGATTAAAGAAATAAATTATGAAAAAGAGACTCACTCTTCTCGCATATGCGATGCATCGTGGAAACACTAAAATGTATCATACCCTAAGGGAATACTAAGCAAAGGTGGAGGGGCATAAAGAGATGTTGCGTAATTTATTTCTAAATGTCTCATTTGTCAAAAAGTTAAGGTTGAGCATCAAAGATCGCAGTGTTCTTAGTCTCTTCCGATCCCTCAAAGGGAAATGGGAGAGAATCATGATGGATTTTTTATTTCCACTTTGCCGTGAGTGGTTATGACGGATATAGGTGATTTGTGGATAGATTGACTAAATCAATCAATTTCCTACCTATAAAAAATAGTGACTTAGTTGAGAAGTTGGTCGAGTTGTATGTAAAAGAGATTGTACGACTTCACGGATGACCAATCCGGGAAGAGCCATACGTACATTGGAAGTTATACTCAAGGTTTGTGTGTTAGAGTTTAAAGGAAGAAAAGACATTTTACCATTAATGAGTTTTCCTACAATAATAGTTATCATGCAAGCATTGAAATGATGCCTTATGAGGCCTTATATGGAAGGAAGGGTAGGACCTTATGCATTATATGGATTTTAGGAAGGGGAGAGAAAATTTTTAGGTCTATAAATTGAAACAAAGCACAAATGCATAATGTTAAAGCTATCATGATAGATTAAATATAGCTCAAAATTGGATGTAAAGTTATGTTGATAACCTTAAGGAGAGATTTGGAATCTAGGTGGGGATCGTGTATTTATGAGGATATCACCCCGAAAGGGTGTTTCGATATTCTGGAAGAAAGTGGGAAGTTAAGTCCTATCTATATGGACTTTATGAAATTATGAAAAATAATTGAGAGGTAGCTGCCTGGTTGAGGTTGCACCCGACCGCGAATACATGACATATTTTACATTTCTATGCTTCTCGAAAGTATATGATGCATTCTTCAGCATGTGTTAAGAGATCGTCAACCGGTTGAATTGAAAAAAATCGACGCATGAGGAAAGACTCTGCCTAAATCAAGGATCGAAATGATTAGGTTCTTTGAAACAAAGTGATTCCTTTAGTAAAGGTGTTGCGGGATGAATCACTATGAGAGAGGAAGGAGAATTTAAATTTCGAGGACGAAATTTTTATAAGGAGGGGTGATTGTAAAACCCCAACCTTATTGAATGTTATAATAGTAGTTATTGAACTGATTTGAGGTCGAATGATAGAAGCGAGGGTGGATTAGAATTTAGAACGCTCTGGACATCATTTGGGCATGAAGTGAAAAATTTTCTTTAAAATTGTAACCAAAGCCCTAATGAATAGTGATTTTTTTCTTTATTTTATCCGACGGAGGGGCCGCAAAGGGATTTTTAAGAAAATTTCGCCCATGACTTTGAACCGATATTTAGAAGAGAATAGAGATTTATAAATAGTATTTCCTGGACCGAAATTGGAGTCCTGGTGGCCGAAATTTTTCGAAATTGGGCCGGAAATACGAAAAATGCTGTAATCAATCATAGAGTCTAATCTAAATCGGGAACGAAGTGAAACGGTCCGTTTGATAGTTTCCTGTGCGAGTCCGAACGTAATCTCGATAATAATACGCTATTGTCCCGAATTTCCGATTTTAATGATTTTAAATCTGATTTCGTGATTTCGCAGCCCTCGAATTCACTGCGGAAGGATTTAATTTGAATAATTCATGGTTAATTGAAGTTTAGACGACCATAGAATATTTTTGACATTTAATCGGTATAAAAGCAAAGATAAGGTGAAACTCGAGATGTCGCTTATAAGGGAGATATTTTATTATGAGAGCCAATTAAACCTTTCTTAATGGCTGTTATGATTTAAAGGGTCGGTAAATGACTTGGTCTCATGAGAATGGACCAATGAGAAGCTTGGATAAAGTGTAAACCACTTTAAACTAACCAATGGAATTATTTAATTTAAGGGTACTTTTTGGAAGAATATTTTAAAGTCTAAAATTAGGGATTTAAGTGCTCCAAAGAGAGGAGATCACGTCCATGAGAAGGAGAGAAAGGAGAAAGAGAGAAAAGAAAGGGAAGAAAGGAGAAAGAGGAGGAGAAAGGGTAGGGCAAAGTGGTAGAGGTGAATTTTTATTCTCTTTCAAGCTTCCAAGTGAGCTCCAAGTGAATCAAGGAAGAGAAGACAAGGGAAACCCAAGAAACAAGTAAGTTTTTCATGGTGGGAAAGTTGGATTTTTATGTTTTTCATGCCTAATGATTTGATTTTCTTGTATGGATGTTAAATTAGTGGCATTTAGGGTTGAATGATGATGATTTTGAGATAAATTGAGAAAGCCATGGATTAGATTAGGGTTTTGACAAATCAAGGAATGAATGGTTAGGGTTTGATGTAGACTTTTTGTGTGATATGTTGAAATGGGTATAATGCATCAGATTTAAGTGTTTAGAGGAAAGAAAAATGGAAGAGAAACACAATTTGGTAAATTTTTGGGGCAAAGCAGTCTCGGTACAGGAAATGTCCTGTTTTCTGTTTTGACCAGTTTTGGTATTTTGGCCATAACTTGCTCATTTCAGATCAGAATCTGAGTGATTCAAAATTCCTGGGTAAAATAGACTTAGGGGAAAATTTATCTAAAGGAAGTTCATGCAAATTCTGTAAACTTAAAGTGCCCAGAAAATGGTTCAAAGTGGAGCTATGTGCAGATTCTGTTCTGCCAAACTGAGTTATTTGTTGTGCAGATTGTGTTATATGGTTGAGGGTTTAGAGACGGAATTTAAATTGAAAATTTAAAGAGATGTTATTTGATATATCAAGAACTGGGTCTGGAGAGTTTCATAAATTTTGAAGACCGTTTGAATAATTTTCTTGAGTCATAAAGTCTATATAGGGTGGCGGTTGGAAAAAAGGTTGGCCGCCAAAATGAATGAGTTTTTAGTGCTTAAGGGTAATTTGTTCATTTGGCTTTAAAATGAATGTGTATGGTGGATTAAAATGGAAGTTAAGTGATTAATGTGGATAGTTGTGGATTTTCGAAAAAGGGTGAAAGGATGATCGGACGGAACGGGAACTCAACGGAAGCAAGCGAATTGAGCTGTGAACTCCGTGAGTGAAAATGATATTTTGAGAATTTAGTTTTTAAAAAAGTGAATGCGGTTTTAATGTTAAACTGAAAGTTTAATGTAAATTTTTATGTAAATGTTAAGGCATATGGAAATGTTATATTGCATTGTTTTATCTTTGCATCAATATATTTATATGTGTATTAAATATGTATGCATATGTTAAGGTATTATGAAAGTTTAAAATGTTTAAAGTATGCATATGTGTTTTTAATGATAAAGTAAAGGATTTAAATGTATTTATAAATGTATTTTGAAGAAATGTTTTACTGATGGTTACCCTAAAACCCCTATGACTGTTATGATCGATATCGGCCAAGTACTTTTGCGTGTAAGGATTAAGAGGGTAAAGTTATAGCATTAATCGAGTGGGAAGGAAATAGGTGTCGAGTAATATCCTTCTTGCACGCTGATAAAAGATTATGACTGAACCCTATGCAAAGCGTGAAGCCCGCAGCCGTAGTGGTTATGACTGACTGAATGTGATCGCCCTCACCGTCGCATCTGGAACCGTTTCCTGTGTTTATTCCCCGGGTTCCACGAAATAATGAAAGAAAGAAATAAAGAAAGAAAGCTTAAGGCGATAAATGCTTAAAGCATAAATGGATTTTAAATACAAGTATTTATGGAAAGAAAGTTTAAGGCATAAATTCTTAAAGCATAAATGGATTTTAAATGCATAAGTATTTATTGAAAGAAAGTTTAAGGTATAAATGTTTAAAGCATAAACTGATTTTAATGGTATAAGTATTTATGGAAAGAAAGTTTAAGGCATAAATGTTTAATGTATAAATGGATTTTAATTGTTTAAGTATGTATTATTTTGATATGTACTGAAAATGTTATATAAATGAAAATGTACACTCACTGAGCTCGTTTAGCTCACTCTTTTTCCATATGTTTCAACAAATATTTTCGTGACCCGAGACAGTGCATCTAAGTAGAGTACCTCCTCGTGCAAAGTGAGTCGAGCTATCGAGGAGACGACGCATGTGACTGCATTGAAAATAATTTGCATATTGTATATGTGAATATTTTGTCATGTTTTGATAAAATTATGCATGGAATTGAAGAAGGTTTAAATGTTTTGATGATTTGAAAGAAATAATGTATATATATGTATATGGTGTTTGATTGTCGCGGACGAGGAGTCCTAATATGGAAGTTGATGAATTGAAGTTTAGAAGTGTGTTTTTAAATGTTTTCACGTTTTGTAAATTTTGGGAAAGTCCGAAACAGAGTCTCCGGCCGATTTTCCTCGAAAAATCTAAGTGTTGGAAAAGAAAAAGAAAAGAAATTCTTTAGCACTTCGCCTGCATTATTTTTAAAAGATATGTGAAGAATTGTAAAGGGGTTCGCTTCCACGGATTTTAATTTATGGTTTTAAGGAAAAGTTTCTATATCCGTTGGAGTGCCGGGAGGTCCCCTCGGGTTCATGAGGTTAATCCGGGTCGGGATCCTTCATTGAGTAATTGGAAATTAGATGGTAAAGAAGTGATACATGTAGTATTATTTTGGAAATGGTTGGCCTATTTATTTATGTTACTATTTTATATTATTATTGTCGGAAGGGAAAAACATTGAGATCCATGCCGATCAGAGAGTGAATGGATGGGGGGACTCCAAAGTGCAAATTGAAATAATGTATGAGCCCTCCACTGCCAGGGTGCACTCAGCTTGAGTTCATTTAAGAAATAGGGAAGGAAAGAAGGCATGTTGGTGGTATGTGTCTTTAGGGAAATGGCTTAATGTGAATAGGGGTGAAAAAGTGATTTTCCTTTCTCAAAATTTTGGAAGTGTTATACAAATTTTGTTAATCAATGAATAATTCTAAAAATTGCAAGTTAAGATTAGTGCAAAATGGATTAACAATAGGGTGGGAAAATGAAGTGAAGGAAATAGTAAGACAGAAGAAGAAGAAGAAGAAGAGAGGGAAAATGTGGAGCACATGAGAATCTAGGCTCGTGAATGAGGTGGACACGTAACATATACGTGAGGGAGGAAAGGGGGGTCACAAACATTCCTGGTAGATGAGGTAGATTATGTTGATGTTGCCATGCCATTTTACATGATAAACCAAAGAGAGGCTATTTTTTGGTTTAACCGTTGTTATCAAAATGGGTTTTAAAGGGATATTTTTGTTAGTTCTTTGCTATTCTCGTTTTGTTTAGATAGTTATTAGTAGCTAAATTCATTTGCCTCTTCAATGTTTCTTGTTTCAATCTAGTCGAATATAGTGGTGTCTAATTGGGTTTGGCTTTTGTTTTATGGGTTTAGTTTTTAACTTTTTGTTCTACTCGAATTTCGGAGTTTAAATTTCGTGAATCTAGTTATTATGCGACCTCTGGGTTTTAGTCATTATTGTGTTAATTTTTTATATAGCAAAAAGAATCACCTTAATAACATATTGGGTTTAAACTAGTTGTTCTATGTGATTTAATAATTATTGTAATTTCGGGTTCCTCCTGTTTCTTGCTCTCGTGGGTTTTAGTTTTATGATTTCCTTTTGCCTTCTTATTTATCTTGTAAAGTGGGTTCATCATCTATTTCCGTTTTCTGCTTTAAAAGCAAGAGTATCTGAAGAAACTTGTACTTGCTTGACTATTGAGCATACTCAGGACGTTGAGATGTTTTTTGATCACATGGATAAGCAATAACCCATAGCATGACCTTTGCAACTTTCTTTTCTTGTTGAAAATTTTGATGGCTTTGATGTGTGTGCTTTGAATGCATAGTAGAGACTTTAAATGATATTGGTGAACATGATTCCATGAAGGCTAAGTCAATCAATTTTTGCGGAGAATTTGGTGTTCTAGGTGTGCACACTTTCATGTTCCACTATATGATTTATTTACTAGTGTTTCAAGATGAGTTGGAACTTCCATTAGAATTAGATGAAATATCAGAAGATCCATTAGAGGATGATAGTGATACCGATAATTAAACTTTTATAATTGTATTAAAATATTATAGTTTCAAAGACTTATATTTTAAGTTGCAATCGACAGTGTGTGTTATTCTAATATGCATGGTTGTTCATCATACAATATCAATTTATGTTTTCATTATATCTCTATTATATGTTCTATGTATTTACTTTGTGTACAGTAGATGGCGCATAAAGGACGTGGGCGTGGTGGAGGTGGAGGTGGACGAGATGGTGGACGTGGACGCGGACATGAACGAGATTAATCTAGTATTTTACGTCATGTTGTACAGTTAGTACCATCTCCTACCCACCCTATCCAGACATCACCATCACCATCACCATCACCATTACCATCATTGACACCTGCACCATCACCTTTATCAGACATAAGGCCACCACCCATTGTCCCTCCTCCACACACTTCTGATCAATCACCATCATCTACACCACATTCTACATCATCAGATGTTGTTCCCCCTTTTACAACACCATCGACACCATCATCTGTTGTTGGTTCCTCTGCAGGCAGTGCTAAGTTAGTAATAGAGATTGTGGATGGGAGGTATAATATATACGTACATATTACTTTAATAAAAAAATATGATGTCCCTGTTAGTGGTTTTGTTTTTATATATAGTTCTGAATTTCTTGTTTTCAATGTTGTATGTTTATTTTTACAGTTTCTTTCCATCTCACGTGTTCGGGCTATTATTACAAAGTCTTTTCAAGAAAATGGTTGATTCCAAAGCATTCTCGCGGAAGAAAGTTTCTAAATCGACTAAAAAGACTTCATTTTTGACGACTTCGTGTATAAACAAAGAAACAAAAGCATCGCAAATTAATTATCTAATTTGTTCAACTATTGTCGTTACTCTTCAAGCATAAAAGTATGATGTCCTTGTTATTAATACACTTTTTGTGTTTTTTTATATACGTAATCGTTGTTCATGGGCACCTGGACACGGACGATAAAGACATTGTGGGAGAGCAAAGTCACGAATCCAGACTCCGACTTAGTCCATAAATTGGAAGATTGTAAGAGATAGCTCAATTTTATACCAAGGATGAGTGGCCGTAGTGGCTTCAGCACCGGGAGGAGCCGGCGAAGAAAATCAGAGATAGCCAACAAGAACCGACTGGACCGAGGTAGCCGGGACTCGTGCACATGCATGTCTCGCCATTACCAGAGTACTAAAGTCGACTCATTGAGCACGCCGAGATCGGTAACATTTTAACTAACTTTAAAACATTTAAATATTTAGCAATTGGCCTAATAGTCCAAAAAAATTCAAACCTTTGCATGGTTTTACAATTTTGCTAAATTTTCTTTCTTGTCATTTCTTAAAATATGACTTAAAAATTATAGATAACACATTTTTATTAGTTATTAAGCCTTACAAATTTTAAATAATGTATTCCTCTAATTTGTAACATATGTTATTTGACTCTTAATAAATTCATACTTTAGGCTAGAGAATTGGGCTCCAGATCCCATTTTTATGAGATCTTCGTAAAGATGCATGTGAAGAAAGCAGATGGCTGTACTTGTTGGACAATAACAATTCTAAAGATGATTGTTGCGGTATCTCTTATATTAATAAACTATTTGGATCTATCGCATTAAATGTTGAAAAGTTAGCGTGGGTATGAAAATATTAGAATATTTAATTTATTTATATCTAGCAATCAAGTATTTATTTTTTATTTTATCACGACCTCGTGGAGGAATCAAGCCACAAAGAAGAAGGGGTGAGGCTAGCCGAAAGCAACAAGTAATGGAAACAAATGAACGTATTGCAGTTATGGAGACATAAATGAAAGAGAAGGATCAGCAGATTACTCTTTTGAAGGATGAAATGCAGCAAATGAAAGAAGTGAATAATGAGATGAAAGAAATGAAGAATGCAATGCAACAACAGATGACCAATATGCAGTCACAGTTAGTGGCCTTGATGTGACAGATGGGACACCGAGTTCCAGCAGAGCACCCACCCGCTGACAAATTTCTACCACATGCATCCACCAAATGCACGATGAGGATGACGATTTAGGTTTAGATGATTAGAGACCTATGTTATTATTTCTCTTTAATCTTTATTATTGACACTATTGTATCGACACTTCAGATCAGCTTTGACTTATGGTTAATTAAAAAATGCTTTTAGTATATGTTTCTATTCATTATTAATATGTACTTAAAAGTATGTATTCTAATTTAAAAAATAAATAAAATAGTGAAAATAGCTATGGAATGATCCCTAGCTATTGTTGTAGTTATTTTCTTACAATTGAATGAAAATAGTGACGGAATTTTCCCTAATCTAATTTAGCTAGGGACAATTTCGTAGCTATTTCTTCAAAATTCGACAAGAATAGTGACGGAATTGTTCCTAGCTAATTTAGCTAGGAAAATTTCGTCATTATTTTCTTTAAAATTAGACAAGTATAGTGACGAATTGTCCCTAGCTAAATTAGCTAGGGACAATTCCTGCAGAAGGCTTCTAAAAATTAGAAAAATAGTGACGGGAGTCGAAAAACATTCATTGGTCCTCCGACCACGCAATTTCAAAATTAGCAAGTGGAAAATATATAATTAACATTGGAATTTCCGTCGTTAAAAAATAGCTAGGGAAAAATTTTTCTCTTTAATTTTTTACGACAAGCACTTTAGCTATGGAATATTTCCGTCGTAAATCTGCCGCTATGCTATTTTAGCGACGGAATTTCTTCAAATAGCTAGGGAAATTTCCCTAGCTATTTGGGTTTTTTTTTTGTAGTGATTGTGTTTGATGTTAGATGGTGGGCTCGATATTTTAGACTACATCCAATGGAGTTTCACGGGTGAATTTAAACTGTTTTTGAATAAAACAATTTATCAGAGATTGTCCAATGTTTTTGAATAAAACGTTATCGGAGACTGTCCACTGTTTTTGAATAAAATAGTTTATCGGATATTGTACAATATTTTTGAATAAAACATTCATTGGAGACTGTCCATTGTTTTTTAATAAAACAGTTTATCGGAGATTGTCCAATGTTTTTGAATAAAATGGTTATCAGAGACTATCCATTGTTTTTTTAATAAAACGGTTTATTGGAGATTGTCCAATGCTTTTGAAATAAAGCGGGTTATCAGAGAATGTCCACTGTTTTTTAATAAAATAGTTTATCAGATATTGTCCAATGTTTTGAATAAAATGTTTATCGGAGACTATCCACTTTTTTTGAATAAAACAGTTTATCCAAGATTGTCCAATGTTTTTGAATAAACGCTTATTCTGAGACTATCTATTGTTTGAATAAAATGGGCTTATTGAAGATCATTCAATGCTTTGAAATAAAGCGGGTTATCTGAGACTGTCCACTGTTTTTTAATAAAACATAATGTTGTATAGGCGTTGCGCCATCCTAATACGGTGTGAGAACCCTGGAACTGCGGGCTCACTCAATGCATAACACACAAGATAGGTAAGGAAATAAGTAAAGTATCAGTATCCAATGTGTCTAGAGTTACAAAACAAAATCTATAGTTTTGGGAGAAAAGGGTCAAAGTGGATACCCATGACGGCGTTTTTCACACTTTCCATATGTGTGTGTGAGGGAGTTAGTGAGGACTCGTGGATTCGAGTCATGAGGGGCATAATCGAATTCAGGGACATGGTGACATTCAGTACAAACAAAGTATAGGTATCACGAATGTATCGGGCATTTGCATGTTGCTCTTAGGTGAGGAATAGCCTTGGTAGGATATATATCTACTGGGTTTTGCTTACCTCGTCGTGGGACCACCCTTTCAGGTACACGAGAAGACGGCACACCTTATAGGTTGTGAGTACAAAGAAAAAGCCTGTTACGGCCCTTGAGAACTAATTTTGAAAATATATTAGAACAATCTGTTTTAATATATGTCACATGTAAAAGTGTAAAAGAGTCAGACATCAAACTCTTGTAAAATATTATAAGAATTTGTATTTGTAAGAAAAATATACAAAAAGGTGACTACGGATATTCCTCAGTCGACGAGTCAGTCAACCGGACCGGATTTGAGGGTCACAAAGATGGTATCCGAGCATACTTCCGGGACCCCCGGTTGTGGGCATCATAAATCCCTTAAGAAAGTGTTCCTTCAAACCTTGTTGGCTTTTAACACCAACTGGCAATATATGATTGGGTAGCTATTTTGAACGTTGAAGCGTAATAACGAAAATACCCTAAAATGGAATACGGAAATACACAAATAGATGCAATGGAAGGATGCAAGGTAAGCAAGTTGTAACAACTGCACCAACCTCGAGTCGTGGTGAGTCTCCTCGTGGGTTGTCCTCAAACAAAGACTCATCCCTTTGATCTTTACCAAAATGAAAATTTAGTAAGACCCACTCGTCCTAACGCCCATACGTAACTTAAAAGTCACGATCATAACCCCGACCGCCGGATTAAACCCAATCAAGGTGTCAGATGAACCCCATATAATAGTAATGTTTCCCATTCTCATACCTATTGCTGAACAAGTATAAGGATAACGACACACTTCAAACTCTTTGGTGGAAGCTCAAAAAAAAAAAAAACACGCGCACACACAAAAATTTTCTCTCACTTTCCCGTGCTTTCTTTTTTTTTTCTCTCTCATGGATTTTGACACGTAAATTAAGGAAAATCTCATTTCTCTCAAATGCAAAAGAATGTTCTACTCCTCGATAATTACGTGAAAACCACCTTATATGGGTAAAGGAGGTAGGGGTGGATTTTCTCCTAGAACCCTCGCCCATCAAAATCTCTTCTAAGATTTCCACCATATCCGGGATCATCAACCTTCCGCCAATGCCCTTCTCAAAACCCTCCAATTCGGAGTCCAAACCGCTTGTTTGGATCCCTTCGAAAACTTCACATATGGGTCTTCCATGAATCTCGATGTTTATGAATTGAAACCTTTCGCCGAAAATGTCAGAATGGCCGAGAATTTTCCGACCAATAATGAAGTGAGAGGAGGAGTGGCGAGGAGGATATCTGCTGCAAAGATCATCATCGAGAGCGACAAATGTGGGCTACCACCCGAGAGATGGTGGGGCGAGTGGGGTTCAACTGTCAAGAAATAAAGTCGATAAACTTTGTTATATTGGATGAAGTGTCATGCATAACGGGGGATAATCGTTTGTACAAGAAAATCAGTATGAATTCGCCTAAGAAAAGAGTTTCACCGGTGCCCCAAAAGACACATAAAGGTAAAAAGAAACCCCATGTGGTTAAGAGGCAGGGTGGGAAATTTAAATATAATAATAATAATAATAAAAAGATCTATATAACTCTTTAGTTTATGAAAATGCATTTTTTTAAATCCGGGTTTTTGTTCTAATGTTCTGTCTTTAATAACATGTTTTTTCATTCTCATGCATGATGACTGTTGATTCAACTGGTGGAGCAGTATGGAGTGAAGAAATGGAGTCTGATTTCTCATATGTTGAATGTGAGGATAGGGAAGCAGTGCAGAGAGAGATGGCACAATCATCTCAGGCCTAACATTAAGGTTTCGTTTGTCTTTCTTCTTCCTTTTGATTTTAATTTTTGATTTTTTATTTTTATGTTCACACAGTCTATTGATGAATTTCATTATATATATATATATATATATATATATATCCTTTGAGATATATGGGGTTTTTTTCCTTTCCCTGAATCAAAAACCTTGTGTCCATTACACAAATGCCTTGATATTAATGTCTTCCACCATCTCTTGTTTGTTAGCCATCCAATATTGCAAATTCAGAAGCTTAATTAAAAAATAATTATGTCTCCCTTTCCCTACAATAAGGGTCATGCATACATCATCATATATAAAACATATATACATGAATAAAACACTCATACCTCCCAAATGGTACATTAAATATTAGGGTTTTCTTATGGAAATTAATTATATATGCTCATTTTCCATCCTTTAGGTAGAAAAAGGAAATATATGCAATCATCATAGTTCTAAAATCACTTAAAAACCTCTAGCTACTAATGCTTAAGGCGTGACATAAGACCACATGCACAGTGAAGGAAGACAGTGAATTGACGATTCAAAATCTAATTGATCTATAAAAAAAAATTAAACATTTTAAGAATAAAATATTTTAAAAAAAATAGAAATTAAAGTCTAGGATGAACTTTTTTTTTAATAGAATGCATGTATTAAAAAGTGAGACACTATAACAAGGGACCCTATGGTTATATCTTCGCGCGGTCTTTTAAAGCTATGACCATCATCGATTACGAGACCTACATAAGGGTTTGAACCTCTGACCTCAAATTTGGAAGGTAAAATACTTAGTCATCACACTCCTAACTATATTTTCTAGATCCATCCCTATGACGCCCCAAAACCCGTGGGTCTTATCAACAACCTATCAACCTGCGAAAGTCTATGGAAATTAGGTATCCCGATATTGCACTCACATGTCTCGTATACCGAGACTCATCCCTGCATATTTAATTCATAAATACACAAAATAACTTCATACAGTCCGTATACAAAATGTGAGAGTTATAGCACCTCACTCACATATATGGTACAAATATGTGCATTAGAACCAAATGTTGTTCCAATATACAAAACAGGATATGTATTACGAGTAACAGTTCTCATACATATACAAAAATACATCAAGGTCACAACCCGACCCTCTTCTTAACTATCGGCCTCTAGGGAGCGTCGTTTACCCGCACGTGACCTATACTAAGGGGTCCATGGCCAGAGGTAAGCCACACTCGGTAGAAACAAAACTACCAGAGTACTCCCGCTGGGTGCACATGAAAATGATCATTTCACGGAACCTACAAACAACACAATCCATGCGGACACTCTACCATGCATGTATGAGACTGACCTCTACATGCCCCCATGTGCAGGGTCGGCCTCGATCCACCACTTGATGCAAGTGTAATGGAAATCAATCTTGAGTAGGTCAGGCTCCTCCACACAACCAGTCTATGTGATATTTATTTAATCGTTCGTGTCTTTTGGGCATGAGAACTTTTGAGGTCTCTACTGGTCCTCTTACCCTCCGACATTTTCGGGCTTTCATCGATGGATCACATTTGTCTCACCGGGTTTCGGGCTTTTCACGTGAGGGCGTGTCTATCCCCTGCTATACGCGGAGAGCTTATTCGTTTTCCATTTTCATTTAACATTGTGTGACCCAATTAGACTTCATCCCATTCCCGAGCCCACACAATTCAGCACTAAACGCAGTGCCAAATCAGTACCATGTACACACAATAAAGTCATCATGTCATCTCTTGACCAAGAGATGGCACTTTGATTCACAATTTACAATGGCTTAAGATTCAAGCCTCATACCATCATAACTGAGTATAGAGATTAACCCCAGAAATCACAAAATCCATGATTTAAAACTAATATAAAAGCAAAGAGAAACAGTTTTGGAAACATTGTTTCTAACATGGCTACTGAGTTTTCAAATAAGACCAGAAACTACCTAAACATAGCTTCCCACTTTGGATGCATTTACGGTCGAAATGGTCGAAGTGGATGAACCTATTTCAAGGAGATATGTTCCCTATAAGTCTGGTTACCATCAATTAGAATCATTCAATTCTGATGTTTGATGGACAAGTTATGGCCAAAACACAGTCACGGGATCTCAACACAACACAGGAAAATTGCATGAACCTAACTCCACTTTGAATGAATTTATGAGTCAAAAGGAGTCTAAATCGTAGAGACTTATTTCAAGGAGATATGTTCTCCTCTAAGTCTAGTTTACTTAGAAACAAGAATCACTCAATTCAAATGAGTTATGGCCAAGTTATGGCCAGAACACAATCAAGGGGTCGAAGGAAAAAGAAAAAAACTAGGCAGCATCCCCCCCTAAAACACAACATTTACCCTATACACGAAATCTCCTTCATTGAGGGTCACAACCAAACTCAACCAATGCCATTTACATGGCCCCAAGCAAGGAAAATAACCAAATAGGCAAAGTCCCTACCTCTTGTAGTGTGTGGGATCAAGTCCTTGATTCTTCAACAACCTTGCAAAAACCCGAGGTCTTCAGAAATTTTTCATCCTCTTCCTTCCTTCCTTCCTTTCTTTCCTTTCTTCTTATTTTCTGGTCCTCCCCCCGGTTTCCACCATGAATTTCTTCTCCCACAAAAGAATTCCCTCCTCTCACAATGTTTGATTTCCTTTCCCACCCATTCTACTAACCAAGCCTAGTGATGAGTATCTTAAATACTCATTTTATCCCTATGTTTTAGTTAGTTTTTCTAGTGTTTTTATGTTAAATAAGTTCCCTAATGCTCTAAAATTTCACACTTATGATCAGGTCATCCATTTGGTGGAATTGTGCAAATTAAGTGAAAAACTGCTATAGAAAATTCTGAGATACTAATTTTGGCGTCGACATCAAATGACCTGATTAATCACATATATGGATGGATTCTAAACTTCAAGATATTTCCAAGGATACAAAGAACACCAAAATTGAAGTTCGAACAAAGAAGTTATGCAAGTTCCAAAACTTGAAGAAAATCAAAGAAACATCAAGTGAAGACCTTCAAAGAGAGAGGCTATCAGATTTTGACGTTTTCAGACATCATATAAGCTCATATTTCATCAATCTATATATGAATGGATTCTAAACTTCAAGAGCTTTCCAACGGTACCAAGAACACTGATTAGTACCCAAAAAGTGCTATTTTGAACCCTATATTAGATAGGTTTTGAGTGCTTTTTGCGCACTAATCATGTCATTTATGCCAATTGAAGTGTTCAAGTCTTCTTAGTATCACTTATGCCGTTTAGAGGTTATTTTTGGTTGTTTTGCAGGTTTTTGCGTGCTTTGGGAGTTCAATATCGAGACATATGATGAATCTCAGAAGATTGAATTAAATGTCAACATCAAATGCACTACAAAATCAAAAGTTAATGAAGGCAAAGTGATGGAAATCGACAGAGAGGAAAGGTGCTAATGCAGTTGATGAATCAAGAACTTCAATTTAAGATTGCTAAAATTCTCGCATCCTTAGCGGTAATTTCGCAATCTTAGCGAAATTACCAATTTTCGCTAGACACCAGGAATTTCGCTAGGCAATGTTCCTAGCGAAATTTTGCATTTTCGCTACTCACATAAATTTCGCTAAGCTAGCTAAATTTCGCTAGCTAGCGAAATCACCACGCTTAGCAAATTTTACTTCGCCACTTGGTGATTAGCTAGCGAAATTTTCGCCGCCTAGCTTAAATTTTCGAGCCTTAGCTAAATTCACTCCGCTTGTCATGCTTTTGTAATTAATGCAACCGACTCAATTTTGGTGTATTACTCTCTTGTCCCTAAAATTAACAATTGTTAGGCTTTGTGGTATTTTCATACATCAGGTGGCCTATATAAGCCCTCCCATTTTGTAAAAAAGAAAGAAATTGATAAGCAATTTTTGGTAAGTTTTTATTTTTGTCTCGTAGTTTAGTTAGGGTTTTTGCTTTTCTCTTTCTCCTTTTCCCTTATTTTCTTGGCTGCCAAACACCCCTCTGAGGATGACAACTCAAGAGATGTCATGTTTCTTTCTTGAAGAGGAAGGAAGCTTAGCCTGGGCAAGGGGCATATGCAGTTGTCCTCTGTGCTGTGCTACTGTGCATCGTGTTTATGGCCTTATCTTTCTCAAAAATATGGTTGAATAGCATCAATGTTATTAATTTGGCCAATACTTACCATAAGCCTGTAGGATACAATGATACTTATTGCTGGGATGCACCGTGGTTCATTAGATGGTCTTTACGAGCCTCCGAGATGATATTTAATGTTAGGTTTCAAACTAAAAGGCAATAGATGCATGTTATCCGTGTTAACTCAAATATGGTTGGATTGTGTGAGGCTTCATAGTTAAACATAGATCCTGCTGTGTTTGACTATAGGTCGCTTGTCATAACGCCGAGATAAACCCGAGGACAATTTGTTTGCCCTAAGTTACCGAAGTTAGTGACCTAAATCTTCAAAGTTAACTTTTCACACTTCCATTTTCAATTTCTTACGCTAATCGCTTTCAACTCATCACACCGTTTGAAACAAAATCCAAAGTCCAAATAGAAAGTCTTACCTTCGTGCACTTATGCAAATCATTTTTAGATGAAACCCATCCCCGTGTTCTAATCTTTCTGTAGATCACTATATCGCACAGCTTGACTACTGCAAGAGTAGGAACTTAGGTATATAAATCTCTGCTGATTTTAGCTCAGCCTCATCAAGGGCACGTAATCAAATGGCGCTCGTTGTCGGATGGAAGCAAACCACGAATGATGTTGAAGTGTACTGTGATTAACATCACAAGTGAAGGTAATCTTTTTAACTTTTTTTTGAACTAAATACAAAGAATCAAAGTTTTCATCACTTTCTGCAAGAATCTCAATCGCTTTTGTTTTTTTTTATATACACGCTTTTATTTTAGCTAACCCTAACCTTTGCAAGTTGGTTTGTGCTCTTGTTGTGTCTCGGCCAGGTAACAATGTGTATGCACAATGGGACAGGAACTGTGAAGACGGCATAGAATCAAGACAATAACCCCGACCTAGCTGAAGTCAAGCAAAGACCGATACCATGGATCCACTACCTCGGAAGAACAGAGTCAGCCCGAACCCCAATGAATCCATCAGCCTATAAAACCATGAGGATCACATCCAGCCTCCTGTGAAAGTTGGGCGCCCCATCCTCGTATCATTCCTCCCGCCAAGATAGCACACATATCATGGTATAAAAATGAAACTATACACCTATTAGATTTTGAGGAGGTTTGCAATTTCCTTAAGAAGGTATGATGGACATGGATTGGTCAAGCTAAAAGCATTTCCACGACCCTAAAGGACAAGGCCAAGATTCGCTAAACTCACCGAGGCCCTGTAACCATTGTGTGTACTGGGCCGAGCCTGCACTCCCCGAAGAAGTTCTTCGCGTTCATAAGACTAATAATTTGAAGAGACAACTTATACCTTTGCAGCCATGATGGTGAGAGATTTTACCGTCAGGAAAGGCAAGGTTTATGGAGACCATCAAGGTACGCCCACACCATGGTTCGATACATGGATGCTGCAAACCATTTCTATGGTGGTATGTCTCCCGCCATGAGGCAGCTTTTGGAAACCATGTGTGAGGAGACTTTTGAGTAAGCATCCTCGGACGGCTATGGATTTTTTAAATTACGGTGGTTGAAACTTCTAAGGGCTGATGAGCCAAACCCTGGGGTGAGCTGGAAACAATGAGGCCTTCAGCCAACCCTAGAGGAGGGATTTATACACTGCTAGAGGATATAGAAATGAAAGCTAGGATTTCAACCTTAGCTAGGAAGGTGGAGGAGCTTGAAGGAAAAAGGTTCTATGAAGTACATGCAGTGACTGAAAATCCTGCACACACCAATCCTTGCACTAATTTCCAATCCCCAGTACATCTAGTAGAACAGTGTCCTATGGCCCCTAAGCAAAGGAAGGATTTGATGTTAGAATGTGCAACATCAGACAATATAAGCCACCACAACCCACGCTCTATATGGAAATACTCCACAATTCCAATCGGAGGAATCACCCTAACCTTTCCGAAGCCCACTCCCGCTTATGTACTCCCAGCGCCAAACCACGCTTTGTCTCTAATTTCAACCACAACCACCAATTATCCTCATCTCCCGGGAACAAGCCATTTTTAAATTTGAGGCGGGTAAAATAACTTTCAGGAAGAGCAAAAAGGAATCAATGTGCAACTGGCACAAAGGATTGATACTGTAGAAAGCACCGGAAGGTGAGAATACGGGGCTTAGAGCACCTAAACCAAAAAATTGATAACTCTACAGTATTCCATCAAGATCAAGTTGCTAGAGGTACAAGAAAGAGTGAAGGTTCCTTTCTCAAATAAGGCTAAACCCAAAGGGAATCCATGAGGTAAGATCGGCCCAACAATTCAGAATGGACGAGGTTAAGGCTAATTACCCTAAGAAGGGAAAGAGGTTGATCAACCCATGCCAAAGCCTGTTGAAGAATTTAATCGTGGGAGGAGAATTGCAACGGTTATTATTCTCCTCCTAAAGATTCAATGAACATCGCATACCACCCCATTTCACAAGCACTTAGGAGGTAAGAAGAAGGCATCTCAAAGAAGAAGGTATTTTAGGAGGTCTTAAGGCAAGGAAGGTTAACATACTCTCTTATCGACATAATCAAACAAGTCCTCGCTTATGCAAAATTCTTGAAAGATCTTTGCACAATCAAGAAGGGATTAGGCATTGAGAAAAAGGTATTTCTTAACAACAAGTCATACATAATCCAGCGTAAGAATCCGGGCCAAATACAAGGATCCAGATTCTCCCACAATTTCACTAATATTGGTGGGAATTGCATAGACAAGTCATTACTTGATCTAGAGCCAAGCAGAACCTACGGTCGAGATTCTCGTGTGGCCGCTTAGTGAACTTAAACCCGACCAACATCACACTTTCATCGTCAAGATAGATCGCTAAAATCCCTAAGGATAGTAGCCGAGGATGTTCAGGAAAATAGACAAATTCCTACTACCCAAGATTTTTGTAGTGCTTGACATCAGCCAATTCGCAAGTGAACCCAATCATGTTCCAATCATCTGTGAAGACCATTTCGCCACAAACAATGCAATGCAATAAATTGCCTGAATGAGTCATGCAACTTACCTTTGGTAACATGACTATGGAGTTGAACATCTTTCATCTAACAACAAGCAAAGTTGCTGTAACATGAAAATCAAATAACCGATGAAGCGTTTCAAAATGTTCAAGATGCGTGGTAGCTACACAAAGGTCCAGAATTGCAAAGATAATCAGCTGGCGGAGATTTAAGAGATATTGGTCTTACCATCAACACCCACTACAAGGCAATTGCTCAATTCAACAGCCATCACTGAGGAATAAGTCCACAATTGGGCACCCAAACAATGGAGTCAACCTGTGCCATCGCAGAGCTGAGCATCATTCTCCTCGAATTTCTTGAGAATTTTTGAGAATGAGCCGTTCCTGCAGCTTTTCAAACCGAATTGCGCTCATAATTTTTGCTTTTGTTTTAATTCACTAATTTAATATTTAGAAGGTTATTTTTAGAAAATTTTTAATTTATCGCTTTTCCAATGCTTTAGTACTTTGTTTTTGTACTATAGTACTTAGTATTAATTTTTTACGGCGCTTTATATATATAGCAAATTTTATTATAATAATTTTTATTTCATATATTAGTCATAATTAATATAGCAATTTTTGAATTTCGTAGTTCTACAGTGGCCAACTACTCAAAAATAATGAAAAATGGTGCCGGAGACCCTTCCGCTGCCACAAACAAGCCTATATTTAAACCCTGGGGGGGGGTCGATCCATTTTGCCACTTCACATTCTCCCTCCCGGCCCCGAGTCTCCCACCGCCACCGCCACACGCACCGCCGGTTGCGCTCGTTTCGATCGAGCCGCCAAGGCCGCCGCGTCGCCATAGCCCCGCAAGATCTCGCTTTTGCCGCACCCTACCTCAAACTGACCGAGCTCGACCGATCCCCTGACCAGCCTCCACTCTAGCTAAAGATCGCCCACGCCGCACGTGCTCGACCGCTCACGCACGGTTGCCGTCGTACCGAGAGCCACCTCTGCACCGAGCCTTCGCTGAGCCTCATCGCCGCTCAGACCCTCTTGCCCGTGGTTCAAATTTATTTTTGCCCCCGCCAAAGATTCGCCCCCATCGGTTTTATTTCGCTATTTCAGAGTTTATCGCCGCAGCCTGAGCCCTCGCCTGACCCTCGTTGCTTCGCAGTGATTCACACTCCGAGCCCTTCGCTCGTAGATACGTAGCCTCACCCGCATTTTCGCGAGCCTTCGAGCCCTTCCAAAAGATTTTAGGTCACTGGTTAGATTCAAGACACCCGAGAGAGAGAGGTTCATCGTCCTACCCGCGACCATCACCGTCCCGAGGCAAGACTGAGGAGCCTCGTGGATTTCGTCAAGAGTCGGGACACCGATGGACCTCGGGCCCCATCACCTGTACCTCAGAGGAGAGTTAGGAGGGCCCGGCCCTCCAAGCGGGCCCGATGTCGAGTCATCTTCCTCTCGGCCGTAGCCATCGGCTGCGGAGGCGACATCATCGCTCGCTTGTCACCCGCCCAGGATCGGAGGTCGCCGTTTCGTGTGGCACCCCATTCCGGGGAATACTGCACTACATTCGAGGGACTTTCATCAGGAGTCATTCTACGATGTCCCGGCGCTGAGGGCTGATCCCAGATTTAGGGAGTCCATGAGATTGATCGGAGATTATTCACTACTGCCCTTCATGACTCCGAGGCAGCATTATTACCCACGAGTGGTGCTGCAGTTCTATCATTCTATGACATCTCGAGGAGCGTGACATGGTCCGCGTGAGCTTCGCCTTCTATTGATGATCGCCGCGAGTACCTCGTATTTCAACACCGGCCTGGGCGATACCGCCGCCAATGCAGAGGGTTATAGAGGATCAGCCCACCCACTCGCGAGATGGTTCGAACATCGCCGAGACACCACTACCGACCAAGACTTTCAGGAGGCAGCTCCCGCCGATGTTAGCCGACACCATTTATTCCGACTGGCCATTCCCGCTACAGCATTATGTACAGCGGAGGGGGGGCCATCTTGGAGGCTCTTTACCGGATCTCGGAGGGATACTGGTTTAGTCCCTCCGAGCTGGTGATGACCTCCTTAATGCATTTCGGTGGAGAAGGTCCATCTGAAGGGTCGTGCCAGCGTAGAGCCCTTCCGTCGCTGATGCCGAGACCACTCTGCCAGGTTCCCAGAGCACGGGACTCCCAGAGAAGCCCAGGATTGTGAGGAGGATGGATGTCCCTCCCGGTCTCGCGGGAGCCGGTGATGACCACGCCCGTGATCTTCCACCTCCGGCGCCAGGTGACTGTGAGGAGCAGGTCCGGATTAGTGGCCGAGGACTCCTACAGACGGCGGGCGCCCGCCCCGAGCCCGAGATGCAGAGGGAGTCCAGCCTCCGCAGATGTCACCTTCATCTCCTCCTCCACACACCACATCCGGCAGCCGCAGCCTGACACCCGGGTCCATCCTGTATTCAGCGTTCATTCACCTCGAGTATACCACACCCGCCAGAGATTGCAGTGATGACGCTACCACTTAGCAAAGCCTACACAGGCAGCCCAGGATCAGAGGCCGGGCCCAGCTGTCACCTATGCTTCAGCAGATCATGACGCACTTGGGCCTTCCTCGTGTTCCTGATCAGAGAGGAGCCCACCATGCATCTATCCTATTTGGATGTTTCGACGCAAAGCAGCCAGCCACAGCCAGACCCACCACCACCACACAAAGGAGGTGGTTAGGTTTCTTTTTGGCGATGAGAGTTAGCTGGCGGTCACTACTTCATTACTTCAGCGATTTATATTAGCTATAGGTAGGTGCGATATTTGTGGCGTTTAGCTATGGCGTCATCTATTTGGCTATATCAAAAGCTATTCAGTCTATATATATATATACAGATTTTTGCATACCATGTTTTGTGCTTTTACCATATGTAATCGTTTTTGTCTTCAATTGGACAATTGAATTGCTTTAATTGGACAATTGAATTGCTTCAATTGAACAATTGAATTGCTTCAAATTGGACAATTGAATTGTTTTTTATTGGAAATTTGAATCCCTGTTTGTCACCTTTATGTTAGAACAAATTCCATGCTTGAAACAGTTTTTGGTCAGTTGAAGTTCCAGCATGCTCAACTTGAAAATTTCTCCCTTATGCTAATTCATTAATACCTTACCTGTATTATTTCAATAGTCGTGAATTTGTTTACTTTCGTCAGATAGCCTACTTTAAGCATGTTGGCAACCTATGATAGGTTTTGTGTTACCCACACTTGAATACACTATCTTGTCTTCCAAAAGAAAAGAAAAGAAAAGCAAAGAAAGAAAAGCAAAAAGAAAAGAAAATGAAAAGTTTGAAGTTTTCGCTACTTTGAAACTGAAAGTATGACCTGGCCCGAGGGGTGGCATAAAGCCTTTGAAACCCGATGCCTCTAAGCCTTAATCTGCTGGTCATCGATTTAGTGTTCGTTACATGGGTGGATAGGTAGAGTCTAACGATTTGTTGGTGCTTGATTTTCGAAGTCATTCAGTCCTCCCAGCAGTTCGAGTTTGTAGTCAAGTGATCCTTTGCTTCGATGCCCTAAACCTTAATTGGTCGAGTCATCGATGATCTTTTACACTGACTTTGGTGAAGTCTGGATTTTAAACATTGCACCCTATGCTAATATAGTTGAATAAAGAAAGAAGTGCGTAACTATCCTTATCTAGGTTGTTCAACAAATTTTAAGGCCATGATAAATACAGTTTGGGGAGGGACAATTTTTGCAATTTATCGTTTAATCGCCAAGTTTATAAAGTAAACCCATTAGACTTAGGTGGAAATTCAAGTTGAGAATCATGGAATCAATATTGACCTAAAATTTTTGTTCTTGTATGGTTTTGGCTCTTTCATGCTTTGCCAAACTCGTGCCATTTTTCGCTTTAAGGACAATGCTTATATGTACATACACCTTGAATCATAAACCCTTGAAAATCACTCGCATATCTCCTTAGTTTTTGCATTGCTAAGGGACTAGCAACGTGTCAGTTGGGGGTGTGATTAGTGCCCAAAAAGTGCTATTTCAACCCTATATTAGATAGGTTTTGAGGCTTTTGCGCACTCAATCATGTCATTTATGCCAATTGAAGTGTTCAAGTCTTCTGTAGTATCACTTTACAGTCAGTTTTTAGAGGTTATTTTGGTTGTTTTGCTGTGCTTTGCGTTGCTTTGGGACTTCAATACGAGATATATGATGAATCATGAAGATTGAACTCACCTGTCTCATCAATGTAATTCAAAAATCAAAAGAAAGAATGAAGGCAAAGCGATGAAATCGATAGAGGAAAGGAAGCAATGCAAGGATGAATCAACAAATCCTGTGATTTTCGCTAAGATTGCGAAAATTTCGCTGCGACATAAAATTTCAAGAACCTTTAGCGAAAATTTCCTCGCAATTTTAGTGAAATTAACAATTTTCACATATCGTGAATTTCGTTAGCACTGCTCCTAGCTTAAAATTTGCATTTTCGCTAATTCACATAATCTCTTCTAAGCTGTTTTAATTTCGCTTAGCCAGGCTGTAATCACCACTGCCTAGCTTAAATTTTGCATTTTCGCTATCTTCTGGTGATTTCGCTTAGTTAGCCAAATTTTCACGCTTCTAGCGAAATTTTCGCCGCTTATAAATTTTTGAGTCTTAATAAATTCACTCGCCTTGTCATGCTTTTTAAATACTAATGCATCCGACTTCAATTTTGGTGTATTACTCTTGTCCCTAAAATTAGCCAAATTGTTAGGGCTTTGTATTTTTCATACATTGGGTGGCCTATATAAGCCCCTCCCATTTTTAAAAAGAAAGAAAACAGGAAGCAATTTTTGGTAAGTTTTTATTTTGCCTCAGAGTTTAGTTGTGGTTTTGCTTTTTCTCTTCTCTCTCCTCTTTCCTTATTTTTGGTTGCCAAACACCCTCTTAAGGATGACAACTCAAGCAGATGCTTGGCTAAGCTCTTTTCTCAAGAGGAAGGAAGCTAGCTTTGGTGGTGGGGCATATGTGTGTCATTCTCAGGCAGGTTACTGTGTTTACGCCTTATCTTCTCAAAATATGTAGTTGGAATAGCATTGAATGTTATTAATTTGGCCAATACTTACCATGCTTTTTAGGATATGCATACTTATTGCTAGATGCACTGTGGGTTCATTAGATGGTCTTTACGAGCCTCCGAGATGATATTTAATGTTGTGGTTTCAAACCTAAAAGGGCAATGATGCATGTTATCCTGTTAACTCAAATAGAGTTGATTTTAGGTGAGGTTTGCTAGTTAAACATAGATCCGTTGTGGCTTGACTATAGGTTGCTTGTCATAACGCGAGGATAAAACCCGAGACACTTGTTCGCTCTAAGTTACCGAGTTAGTGACCTAAATCTTCAAAGTTAACTTTTCACTTCATTTTCGCTTACGCTTAATCGCCAAACTCTATCAATAATCGCTTTTGAAACAAAATCCAAAAAGTCCAAATAGAAAGTCTTACCTTCGTGCACTTACAAATCTCTATTTTAGGATGAAAACCCATCCCCGTGTTCGACTTAGACCACTATACCGCAGTAGCTTGACTACGGCGTAGTGTGAACATGTGTATATAAATTTTGTTGATTTTAGCTCTGCCACCATCAGGTGGGTACAGAATCAAACACCAATATCGGAGTTTGTATGACAAAGTTATGACCTACAAAGTTGGAGCAAAATGGACTGCAAAGAATCGCCGCTGACGCGCGGTGAACAACTCAACATCGCGACGTTGGCTGCACGACGCCGCGACGCTCGGGGTCGGGTTTTCGTGGATTTTTGTACTCCATTTTCGAGCCCATATAGCAATGGAGGGTTTTAAAGCTCAAACCGGAGGGATCGAAAAGGAAGAGGATTTGTGAGAGATTTTGGAGCTTTTTTGAAGGGGAGAAGCCCTCTCTTAGGGTGAAAACACCCTAAGGCACACATCTTGAAGGGGAAAAGCTTGAAGAAGAAGGAGATTGAAGAAAAGGAGATGACGCTTTCACTCAAAATCATTTATTCTCATCCTCTTTCTTTGTTTCTCTCTTTTTTGATGCTTTTCTTTGACTTAGAGATGCTCTAGATTTATTTCTAGGTTTTTGTTGTAGCCTTGCTACTTTCGAATGGATTAATGGTTAATTATGTTTTCATTCATTATATGGATTGATTTTATCTCTACTATTTCATTCAGATTTTATTTACATGGTAGTGCTCACAACATTGATGCAGAGCTACTGGAGTTTGAGACCAGAGAGATGGACCCCTAAGGATATGTAGATAGAACAACACTTGGTCAATCGGCGAATAGAGATATCCTGATTCCAAGTGTGGCATTAAGGGTTTAAACATTTAAGCGTTTCGGAGTCCAGGGTTGAGGCAAAGATGTAATACACCCTACTGGCGAGATAGGCAAATATATCTCGAGAGAATATTCTTAGGCATCGGACACCTACAATAGAATTACTATTATATTTTAATGAATAATACATTGCCAAAATCCAATGAGTGTGGCAGGTGAAGGAAAAACCCTAGTTTTCATAATTAATTGATTTAGCAAATAATATAGGATTAGTTTTTCTTTTTATTAATCGGAATTCATTACGATTTTAAGTCTAGATAATATTTAAAGCGTAAAGTTAGTACTCAATGCACTTCTCCCCATGGATCGATATCCGTACTTAGGTACACTATATTACTTGAGGCGACACGTGCACTTGTGCACATAAGCGTACACATTCTACACATCACGCTTTCAGCCTATCACCTAGACAAGTTCTAAGGTGGTTGACACATGTCCCATGCTAGGCCATGTGTCCCACATGCCACCAACAAGTCCACCCACCTTCATGCAGCCTAAAGGTGAGACACCTGGCCTCCACTTGTCCACAATTCAGGTGCCACATGGCACCCCATGATTGGCACATTCTGTCTCGAAATGCGTGAAAAATTGACTGTCTCGGAATTTGACGCAGTTCTTTTGGTTCAACTAGATTTCACGATACGATGCCAAACCCATACAACTGCTTGGCCATCCAAGATCTAGAAAAGAAAAAATCTAGGTCTTATCCGCATTGGACCCGACAAAATTACCGTTTTACATTTTTCCGGAAAATGCATTTTCTGCTCACACTCTCCCCTTAAAATAATTTTGTCCCAAAATTCCCACATACATACACACAATTAAACACATGCATATGCGACATTCATTTAAAACATTAATGCCTAGAAAACGCACCTTCCCCGTCAAACAAGAAGGGATAGTTGGCGTGCGCGATGTCCTCAAGGTCCCATGTCGCCTCCTCGACTCCTTGGTGCTGCCACAACACCTTCACAAGCCTCATAATCTTGACACACAAAACCCGCTCTCGGCTACCCATGATACACACTAGTCCCTCCTCGAAGGTCCCATCCGCATCAACAATAAGCTCGCCCCAATCCACTATATGAGTCGGATCTGGAGTGTACTTTCGGAGCATAGTGACATGAAATACCTCATGAACGCTCGACAAACTCGACGGAAATGCTAACCGATACGCAACCGTGTCCACCCTCAGCACCCCGAAGGGTACGGTACCGACGAAGGCACCTTCCCTCGCTTTCTCCGAACCCGATCACCTCTAGGCATCACCTTTAAGAAGACATGATCACCCACCTCGAACTCTAGAGGTCGTTGTCTTATATCAGCTTAACTCTTATGCCGACTCTGAGCAGAAGGAGACGCTTCCGAATCATACCCACCTTCTTCGAGGTGTCTCTAATCATATCCTAATTCGCTGGATGGTTTCTCTCCCACCTCTGCCCAACATACCGATTATCGACATGGCCTCCCATAAAGAGCCTCATAGGGTGCCATCTGTATGCTCGCCTGATAACTATTGTTGTAGGCGAATTCTACTAAGGGTAAATGCTCCTCCTAGCAACCCTTATGATCCAAGACACATGCTCACAGCATGTCCCCAAAATCTGGAATAGTCCGCTCTGATTTACCATCCGTCTGAGGATGAAAAGTGGTACTCATCGAAAGTTGTGTCCCCATGGCCTTTTGGAAACTCTTCTAGAACTAAGCCGTAAATAGAGAATCCTTATCCGATACTATGGAGATTGGCACTCCATGCAACCGTACTATCTCCCGTATATACAACCCACTCCTCCAGAAGGTCATCCGTAGCGCCGGCACAGCCGACCAGTGAGCCGATCCACTATAACCCATACCGCGATCAAGGCCTCGCGATGTCCGTGGTAAGTGAGTCACAAAGTCCATCGTGGATGTGCCCCTTACTTCCACTCTACCATCTCCACGGTTGAGTAGCCTTGCCGGGCCTCTAGTGTCACCGACCCACGCAGGCACGTGAGACACCGTCTGACAAAACTCGACGCGTTTTTTATCCCGCCCAAACAATACTTCAGCGACAGTTGTCATGACACTGCATACCTTGATACAAAGAACGGAGCAATGGAACTCCCTGAGGATCTCCTCTCTCAAATTCGTCGACTGGGGGACCACAACTCGTCCCCTATACCGAAGACTATCATCTATGTGGATTGCCCATCCTTCGGCCAACTGCACCACTCATACTCTTGGTCCCTAATGACACCAGCTGGCAAGCCCCCCAAGACTCTATCACTGGTCAAAGTAGAGACTAAAGATAGTCATCAGACTCCCTAAAGGTACTCGAGCCCCGCCATTGTACCGTAGTTTGGACCACTCCCATCGCCTCTCGAGCATCCGCCACTACCGGAAGCCATACAGCCACACGCCCACTTCCGACTGAGTGCATCAACCACCACATTTGCCTTACCGGGATGGTAATGCAAAGTGAAGTCGTAATCCTCCAAAAACTCCATCCACTTACGCTGCCTCATGTTGAGGTCTCGCTGCGTGAAGATGTATTTCAGACTCTTGTGGTCTAAAAACACCTCGAACTACTCACCATATAAGTAGTGGCGCTAAATCTTCAAGGCGAAGACTACCACTGCTAACTCCAAGTCATGCATGGGGTAATTCTGCTCAATGTTTTTCAACTATCGGGAACTATAAGCTACTACTCTCTCGGACTACATCAAGACGCATCCCAGTCCGTCCTTCGAGGCATCACAAAACACAGTGTACCTCTCGTCCCTTCGAACGATCGTATAAGAGTCAAGTAAGCCTCCTTAAGAGCCTGAATGCCGCACAGGTCACTCAACTCAAACCTGACCTCCTTTTGGGTCAATCTTGTCATAGGCACTGCTAGCTAGAAGAAATCCTCTATAAACCTCCTATAATACCCCGCCAATCCCAAGAAACTGCGTATCTCGAAGACTGACTTCAGTCTCTCCTAACTCATCACAACCTCAACCTTCCCAGGGTCCACTAACACACCTAGAGCTGACACCATGTGTCCCAAGAAACCCACCTCAGCAAGCCAAAACTCGCACTTACTAAACTTGGCATAAATCGATGATCCTCAAGCCGTGAATATGATTCTCATGATCATCATGCTCCACCACTCAAGTAGATCAGATGTCATCAACAACGACCACCACAAACTCCATCTAAATAAATGGGAACACCCCATTCATGAGATCCATGAATGCTGCTAGTGAATTCGTCAATCCAAAGGGTATCATCGTAAACTCAAAGCGCCCATACCGCTGGGCCCCTAACGCCGTCTTTAAGGATGTTCGCCCCTAACTCTCAACCGATGGTAACCAAAGGCGAAGGTTCATTCGAAGAGATTCGTCCTCAATCACCGGGATTAAACAGTCATCAATCCTCGGTAATGGATACCGATTCTTGATCGTAACCCTATTCAAATGTCTATAATCGATGCACAGTCGTAGGGTATATCCTTCTTTTTCACAAACAGAACATGAGCTCCCCATGGTGAAGTGCTCGGTCTAATGAAACCCTTGCCCAACACTCGTATCCGGACCTGAGCTCCAGACCACCGACGCCATCCTATGCAGAGTCATAGAAATGGGCGACGTACTAGGATGCAACTCAATGCAGAAGTATACATCCCTTAGTGGAGGTAATCTCGAAAGCTCGTCCGAAAAAACATCCTTGTACTCGCAAACCACCCGAGGTAGACTCATGTCCTGTCTCACCTCATCCTCTAAGGTAAGGCTAACCAGCCAACCCGTCAACTGCCCATGCCATCGTGAATCATACATGCATGGGGGTGAAACATCGTGTGTCATTCCTTAAAACACAAATATGTTTCGCTCTAGTGTGTAGACGGTAACTCTCATACGGTCATAATCTATGACAACCGATGTACCGTCAACCAGTCCATCCCGAGGATGACTTCGAACTCTGACATGTCCATGACCCGAAAGTCCACCATGAGTAGAATCCTGGAGATCTCTAACTCACATCCCCGGCATATCCGATCAATTCTCGCCCTAGTCCCTAGGAGAGAACTCACATGTAGTGGCTCGTCTAAGGTCTTAACCTCTAAGCTCAATACTCTCACACAAGATGCAACAATAAAGGAATGTGATGCACCTGAGTCAAATAACACCCTGGCCCACATGCGAAAGAGTAGAAACATACCTTGAATCACTAACTGATATGCTGCCTCAGTCTGCGGAGTAACGATGTAGACATGCCCTTGAGTCCTCGAAGTCTCGACCTGTACACTCTGCCCTCGACCTCAACCCATACTCTAGCCCCTTTGGCTAGTCTATTAAACACCCGATGCCTGTGTCGCACTCTGAAACTGATACATGTTCCCTTGGCCCGTGTTGGGGTAAGGAGGAACATACTGAGTCTGCTCATGTCCCACTAATGATCGGGACTGTGGTGTCCGCTGATCTTGAAACCCCTGTATCTGAGGACAGTTCTGCCTCATGTGTCCCGACTGATGGCAGTGGAAACATGTCATATGTCCGGGCCGATCGTAACTCGAACCCGGCTACCAAGTACCGTGACCCCGCCGAAATCCTCAGGAACTTAAGTCCTCTACTTATTTCTCGAGCTTGAAGAATAAGCTTGGCTCCCCCTCTTCTTATCACTAGCACCCGCATCCAAAATGCATTAACGCCATCTACCTCGCCAACATCAAGGGGTTGTACTGACCACGAGTCCATATCCCGAGGTTATGCCCTATAACGCACCTCCGATGGACGACTCAAATCCCATCCGAACTTCCCGACCTTGGCTGCATCGCACAAGCACAATCATCCCCAAAACGCGCTGGTCCTCGTGAATCCGGGCTACGCATCGAGTACAGTCATTGTCCCCTATCTCAGCTCAAGGAACTCCCAAGCCTTCACATGTCTAGCAAAAGTCGAAAAGTAATTCCCCATGAACAGTCTGCGAAAATCAGCCCATGTCATAGTCTCCAAGTCCTTGGAAGTCGTGACCCAATCCCATAAAATCTGGGACTCACCCTCAAGCTAGAATGAAGCCAACGTAATCCGAGTAGTATCCGAGGTGATCTCCATAGCCCGGAGAACTTCAACTCACGAACCAATGGTCGGCTACCATCGGTCCCTCCCGTGAACGCCTGGAGGACACGTGCCTTGAACCTCTGTGAGGCTACTTGCCAACCCTCCCTCGGACCCCACTACTACTGTGGCAAAGAGGGTTATTGTGATCACCCATGGCCTTTTTTGGGTGAAGGCCTACTGATTTAAAAACAAAATGGCGCGACCATCAAACAGATGACTTCTACGCCCCCGTCCTCTACTTGCCATCTACACAAGTCAAACAGCAAGTTTAAAATCATTTTTGTGTCCTACTATTAGTGCACATGCCAACCAATAATAGACCTAATATCCCGAACCATCCGTTCATTTCCCGAACTCCTAAGTTTACGTTTCTCAACCCTAGTGTTTGCATTTCCTATATACATCCTACCACGTATATAATCCACGCAATTTGTAACACACAATCACGCATATAAAATCAAAGCATACACAAGAAAACACACAATGCATGTTGGGATATAATCCTGTCCTGTGGTGACACACCCCCACCCCCTACTAGCGGCAGGTGTGCCGGCCAGCTCATAGAAATCCCCAGCCGTAACCTCTAACAACTAGAAAATCCTGTAAAGTGAAGCCGTGTTGCTTGCTGAAAACAAGTATAAAATTTTTTCCTTTCCTCAACTTATGATTTGGTAAATCTCGGCAGCATATCAACTGCATAAAGGACATATTCCAAATCCTGTAGACATAATTTACACTTTTCCAAATATGGCAACCAACAACGTTCTTTCAAAAAAGCCTTAGGCTCAACACATTTTCACAAACAAAATTATGTACATACAGAATTCCAATTATACAAACTAAAGTATTTCCTCATAAAAGATTGTCTATACTCTTAATACAAAAGTCAGAAGAATCCTAATATGCTCCAGTGTCCGGCGCAGGCCCGCACTGAAAATAGTTTTTAAATGTAAATAATTGAGCTTAAACTGAGTCAAGTGGAGAAGGCTGACAAATGTCATATTTCGAAAATATCTCAAGATCAGAAACTCTCTTTATGCAAGACATTTTCCAGAAACCTTGCTTGCTTGCTTTGCCTTGCTTTGCTTTAAAAGTTTCTAAAACTTTTAATAACTTCTTACTTGCTTTAAAAGTTTATAAAAACTTTTCATAAACCTCTTGCTTGCTTGCTTTACTTTGCTTCAAAAGTTTATAAAACTTTTCATAAACACGGGAGCCTGGGCTCAACCTCTTGCTTTAAAGGCTTATAAAACTTTTTATAAACACGGAGAGCCTGGGCTCAACCGCTTGCTTTTAAAGTTTCTAAAACTTTTTATAAACACGGGAGCCTGGGCTCAACCTCGTGTCAGCAGCCGCTGCTCACTGCTGGTCACCAAAACTGTGAAAAAATGTTTATAAATCATACATCAACCACTGGAGGCCTTTCTACTCATCAGACTTAGTAAACACGGGAGCCTGGGCTTCAACCGTGCCGGTGGAAGGACCGGGGTCCGCATCACCTAGGTGGAAGGGCCTCCTGCCCACCCTTTTTTCTCAAAGAATATATGGAATGACCTCGTCTACGTCACCATAATCTAGCTAGCGAGCTAACCCTATATACTCCAGTACGTGCCACGGTCTCCTTTAAATTCCATGATGCATGAACTAAGTTTGCCGACCAGGCAAAACTAAAATGCATAAATGATGTCCTAACACCAATCGCACATACTTTAATACCTCGACCTGGGCATGCTTGCTTAAAAATGTGGATTCTCGTTGCTTCGTTTTATAAAATATACTTTGCTCGCTTGCTCTTGAAATAATATGGTGGTTTTACAAATCCTCAAACCATTGCTTGTTGCTTTTAAAAGTATGGTTGAATAACAAAAATCATTACTTGTTTTCTTTCATTATATGGTTTTAAATCAAAACCATTGTTTGCTTGCTTTAAAATATGGTTTACAATGAAAACCATTAAATACCAGTGTAAAACAGTTTATAATAATACACTAGTATTTGAAAAATAGGTTTAGAACACTCACCTTTCCGCATACAAAACTTGAGCACAACTCCACAATTTCTTCGCCTTGCTTTTACTCTACACATCAAGAGAGAATACGGTGAAAACATTAATCGCCTGCGTAATCACCTAAAACTTAACGTACTTCACATGCAAGTCACTTTTGGTAACCAGCGTTTACTCACACTCAATGAATATCGCTTCGTCGAGGCGGTGAGGTACGGTACGTTTTCATTGAGTTTCATTCTTCTTTGAACCTCACCTAATAGTTTATTAAGGTTCCTATACTCATCTAAGTGCATGACCTTGGCTTAAACTATGCGAAATTTACAAAATCCTGGTCATGAAGCTATGGTACCGGGGTAATTATTCATATTTGGTACCGGTAATTAAACACATTCTGTAAGTTGGTACCTGTACCACTTGTCTTGGTACCGCACTAAATGGGTTCTCATAAGGGGGTATTATACCACCCCGTTGCACTCAGATCACCTTGCGGTTTTGCCCGTGAACTAGACACAATTCTTGTGCCACTGAGATCGCTCGATACTACTCGGATTACGCTGGCTTCATTCCAGTTTGAGGGAGAGTCCCAGATCTGGTGGGAGTGGGTCACGACTTCCAAGGACTTGGAGACTATGACATGGGATGATTTTAGCAGACTATTCATGGGGAAGTACTTTCTCCCCCGGGTTTCTTTGCTGCACACGCGAAGGCTCGAGAGTTCCTGAAATGTAGACAGGACGATGACTATACCCGAGCACGCAGCGATTCCTCACGTAGTTGGCACATTTCCCTGGATGATTATGTGGCCACTAATGCAGCCAAGGTTCGGAAGTTTGAGGATGGGTTGAAGTTGTCCATCCGGAGCAAACATTGTAGGACTTAACCTACAATATATGGATTCGATGGTCAATACAGCCTTGATCATTGAACGAGAGATAGATGACGCTCGTAGCATCCAGGATGCGAGTGCCAATGATAAGAAGAGGGGGAGCCAAGTTTCTTCTTCAGGCTCGGGAAAGAAGCACAAGACTTTTGTTCCACGAGGGTCTCAAGGATAAGACCAGCCATCCTAAGAGGGGAGGCACTTTTGGACTCCTAGCCAACCAGGACAGAGGGTGTGTTTCCAGTGTCACCAGCCTGGACACTATAGACGAGATTACCCCCCAGTGACAGGGATCCCAGAGTTATGGGACATCACAGTCCCAATCATCAGCAAGCGACACACCCACCCATCCCAGATTTGTCACTGTCCAACATCCTAGGGTGGCGCACAAGCACCTTCTGCCACACAGACAAGCTAGAGGGGCCAGATTATGGGTCGAGGTCGTGGACAGGCTCACAGTTGTACTGGGACCCAGGGGCTTGTCTACGCCTATGGTACACAGCCGAGTATCTGTGATCAACTGGCATGTGGTACATTTTTATACCTTCATTTGTTATCTGATGTATCATGTTCATTATTGCATTTTGTGTGAGGAGTTTGGGCTTGAAGGTTGAGGCCTCTAGAAGATCCAGTGTTTGGGAAGTCTCCCTTAAGGCCTAGGGTGAGAGTTGATAAGGTATGTTAAAACTGTGAGTCAGAGATCTCAAGAATTCTTCTCATGGTGGACCTTCGAGTGGTAGACATATCGGACTTGGATGTCATTCTTGACATGATAGGTTGGCAGCCCATCGGGTTGTTAGTGATTGCGATTGTAGGGAGGTTATCGCTTACACACCAAACAGTATTTGAGTGGTGTAGGGTTACATATGCACGTGATTTGATGCTTATGTGTGTGGAATTTTGGGAGGAAATTCTTTTAAGAGGGAAGAATGTGAAACCCTGGAAAATCCAAATTTTCATATAAAGGGTAAAACAGTAATTTTGGTCAAAAATCCGGAATTTTTCTAGATCTAGGATGATGAAACAGACTTCACCGTTGGAATTTTCTTATGAAATCTAGCTACCATGTCGAAATTCGTTGAATTTTGAGACATTCGAAATTTCACGTTTTTCGAGGCACCGGGTGTGGTGTGGGACACTTGGCACGTGGTAAGTGGCTCAAAAGGTGCCACATGTCATGTGCATAATGAGTCAAACATGAGCTCTAATGGAACCATGAGAGACATGTGGCAACATGTGAATGGGTGAAAATCCATGGTAGATGGATAAGTGGATAAGGTGTAATCCAAATAACCACTTAGAAGTGGACATGTGGCAAGTGAGAGGACATCTTACTTGACTTCTATCTTCTCCCAACCGGTTGGGAGAGAGGGTAAGGGAGAGAGAAAGGAAACCAAATTTGGTGAGGAGAGTTAGAGAGAGAGGGGCCTCTACTCTCTCTAGATTTTTCCGACAATCGACTATCGGTTCCGCGAAGTAAAGGGGAAGAGTTCATCCTCACGAAGGGCTTCGTGATAGAGACCGGAGTTGGGGAGTTACAAACTCCCGAGAGTGTAGGGCTTTCCTACTTTGGTTTAACTTTGCCCAAGGGTCATTCAAATGGCATGGGTTGTGAGGCCATGAGTGGTCGTGGTGAAACTGGCCCCAAGACCTCGGGACAAAGCAGGTGTCGAGATTCCTCGAGACTATTTCTGATCGCCCTAAGGATTGACTTTTGGACTAAGTAATTGTCCTTGTTTGCCATTTTTATGTGTTAGAATTAAAATGAATAATTGTGTTGGTTTTCTTTCCTTAAGGGGAATGTTTGGCTGTGTTTTGAACCATGGGAAGCTGCCATATTGTGGTAGTACACATTAACCGGAATTTAGAACTGGTTTTTGGGTAGGAAATAAAGGGAATTTGGTAGTTAGTCCTTCAGGTAAATGGTAGCCACATCAGTGAACTTGATGTTAGAATTTTGAATTTCTCAAATCACCAGAGCCCAAGCAGGTCCATTTACTCTAACAATCTAGTGGAAGGGCTGTTCGGCTGGTTCGCCTGCTGTTCGTCTCAATCCCAAACAGTTTCCTCCATAATGACCTCATCTGAAAGGTCAATCTGCTCAACTGCTTTAAAGTGTTCGACTCTATGGAAATCCCATTGAGTCAAGATTCTAGCCATATTCTTATGGAGGGAAGTGGGTACTGGAGATGGTCGAAAAGGGGAGTTCGGGCAGGGCAGGTCCAGTAGGCTGGGCGGTAAGGCTGCCTATTCATGTGTGACCTCCAACTTCGGAAGGTCATAACTCCTTCGTCCGAACTTCGTTTCGGGTGTTCTTAGACTCTATGGAAATCCCATTGAGTCAAGATTGCATCCATCTTCCTGTGGAGGACATTGGGCAATCGATAGGTTAGTACTGGCCAATTAGGTTATGTCTTATGGCTTGTACGACTAACATGCGATGTCATATATATATATATATATATATATATATATATATATATATATATATATATATATATGCAAGCTTGAATTTGATATGTGGAATGAAGGATATCATGGTTTGGAATTTGTGCACTTTAATATAAAATGTCAAATGATGATGGATGAATATGCATGAGTATGTATGCACATAGAGTTCTCATTTTATATGTAGTACGGGTATAAGTAGTAATGGAATAATTGCATCAGACGCGGCATGCAAAAACATCGCATGACATGGGTGTGAGTGCATGGTCGGGATCAACACCGTGTTAGGTGTCGATGGAGTGTCACGGTACACCTGCCAGGATTAACACTGCGTATGGTGTTGATTAGTGGGCTTGGTTAGTGGGACAAAGTCCAAATGAGTCAGACCGTTATGAAATGGTAAAGGATAATTGCGTGCCTGCATCAGCGCAAGTTAGGATAGATACTCCCCAGGGTGAAAGACCCATCAATTATGGTCAGACATAATCCCCAACGGTGAAAGGTCATAAAAGTGTCCGGGTTTATGGATCCCATTGGTGCTAAACCAGAAATCCATTACCCATAAAAGGCGCATGGTTGTAAATGAAAATGTTAAAAGATTAAGAAAAATATTCGTTATCATCGAAAATGACAATATTCACCCGCGGTAGGTGTGAGGGAGTCGGTGAGGACTCGGATAGTGGGCATGATGATGCTCATGGATGACATATATGACATTCATGTAGACATTTTACTTGGATGTGTTTGTCAGGCGCACCATTGCATGTGCACTTAGATGGGGAGTAACCCTTGTAGAAGATTAATACCATCGGGCTTCGCTTTCACCCCGTCAGGACCCCTTTCAGGTATATTAATGGTAGAAGACGACACTCCTTCGAGGCCGTGAGTACGAAGAAGGCCAGTCGCGGGTCTCTGAGAAGCATTTGTAAAGGTATTAGAACAATCTAGTTTTGAATATAATTTGGCATGTAAAAGTGTAGAAGAGTGGTACATCAAACTCTTGTAAAATATTATAAGAAATTGGTTAATTGTGAGAAAATTATATAGAAATGGGTCTCGATATATGAGACATGTGAGTGTGATATCGGAGCACTCGATATTCACAGGTTTCCGCAAGTTGACAAGTTGTCAACGGGACCCCCGGGATAGGGTGTCACAAGTAGATAGTGAAATAGTTTCAAATATACATTATTTTTTTAATTACTTTAAAAAAATATTATTTTAATCCAAAACTCTAGGGTATTTACTATGATTACGCTTTAACTTTCAAAATAGCTACCCAATTGGATATTGTCAGCTAGCGTCAAAAGCCAGCAAGGTTTGGGAGACAACTCAGGGGATTTGTTCTTAAACATGCAAATGCATGACAAAACTTTTCAACACGTGGTAAAAATGACGAAAGACAGTGAACTAACTATTATGCGAAATGACTATTTTACCCCTACCTTGTAAAAGCAATATATTTTACAAAAAAATTAAAAAAAATCCTTCAGCATTCATTCTCTTAGCCTCAGCTCCAGCATCAATTTTATTTTTAATTAAATTAGTAAAGCAGGAGTGTGACTACAATTATCATTATTTTCTCATGTTTCAAATAAAAATTAATTAATTTTTTTTCTGATCCACATTATATTCTATTGATATTTAATAATTAATTTGTGATTTTTTTGAAAGAACAAATTACACAAAATTTTCCATAAATTTATGGAGAGAGTAAAAGAGGGATTGTAACCGAAATAGAATTTAGTGTAATGAAATATTTAGTAAGCAATTAAGAGTTGGTTCTAATTAGAGAAACATCATTAAGAAACGACAATTTTATTAGCTATCAATTACTACTCCTAATTACACAAGTCAAGGTAACGTTGATAATTTTTTCTTATCCTTAAATTCTGCAACAAATGGTCTTAATTAAAATTTAAAATAAAACAAAATAAACTTAAATGTGTTTGTTTCCAAGGAAGAATGAAGTGAGGTTTCTGGTTTTGCACTTCTTCAATCTACAAAGAAATGTTCTTAATAAAAATTTAAATGTGTTTGTTTCCAAGGAAAAATGAAATGAAATGGGGGTGGTTTGTTTGTTGGTGTCTTCTTCAATCTATGGATCATTCAAATGACAAATAGAGATAGATAGATAGATGTATTAATCCTAATTCAAATCTTACTACTTTGATGAAAAGTCTCTACTATAAAAATTAAATTATATGCCCGCCCATCATTCACATACATACATACATTCATAAACTTTGGTACATACATGGATACATGCTTTTAAGGAACTTATAAAGTTCTTCTTCAAAAAAGAAAAAAAGAAAAAAAGAACTTAATTAGAAACAAAAATTAAAATAATTCAACAAAATCTATCTATGATTATTTCAAGTTTTTCCTTAAAATAGATGAAAGAAGAAGACAAAACATATGTAATGACTAACAGAACACTTTGTTTGCCTTTCTTTTTTTTACATATCACATATTCACTATGATGAACCCTAAAGGCCTGCCTAATAAGATGCTAGACATAAAAAAAAAAAAATATCTGCCTACAAGATTATAATCTATAGGCTTTTAATTCCCAATAACATGATTGATCAAAGATTAACAAGAGAAATAATCTCCACCAAATCCATCTCCTTCTTTACTTCACACTACATCAATGAAGCCATATAATCATGATCATCATCAGGAGGGGGACTAGACATCTGATTCAGAAGAGAGTCAAAATTGCAATTCTCCTGAAATATGTTTGCATCAAAGGACAAATCAGGGACCTCCTCGTAGTTGTAATCAGTAATACGCCACAAAGTAGTTTTATCAGTTTGTTCATAAAGGGTCTAATTAGAGTAAAGTTAGGTGGCATGGTGTTATTTGCATTAGGGTTTTTCTAATAGTCCAGTATTGTTCTTGATTCCACGTTGAGGCTTTTGATGTAGTTCTGGAGAAGGGTGCTTTGTCTTAGATACTTAGAGCGGCATTTCCTCCTTGAGAGATGTCTTTTCAGTATTCCAAAGGGTTTTTTGAGTTTTTAGTTCTTCCAGGCAGCCTCTTTGCGATTTTCACCCACTTGTTTCCTATTTCTTCATGGGCTTCGATTAGAATCTTGTCCTCCTCTTTACTCCATATGTCCTTCTTTATATCAAAAACTGAACCTGTGATATATGATTCCACTTATATATATATATATATATATATATATATATATATATATGATGGTCAATGGCGGGGCGGACCTAGAAAATATAGTTAGGAGTGTGATGGCTAAGTATTTTATCTTCCAAATTTGAGGTCAAGGGTTCAAACCCTATGTAAATATGCAATCGATGATTGTCATAGTTTTAAAAACACCACTTAAGATATAACCACCTAGTTATAGTGTCTCACTTTTTAATACATGCATCCTATTAAAAAAAAGTGCATCCTAGACTTTAATTTATTTATTTTTTATAAATATTTTTATTCATAAAGTGTTTAATTTTTTTAGATCAATTAGGATTTTGAATCACAATTCACTAAGCATTTCACTCGCATGTGTCTTATGTTGCACCCTAAGCATTATAGCTATCGAGGCTTTTATGCTTTTAGAACTATGGATGATGGCATATATTTCCTTTCTACCTAAAGGATAAAATGAGCATATATAATTAATCTCCATAAGAAAACCCTAATATTTTATGTACCATTTGGGGGTATGAGTGTTTTATTCATGTATATATGTTTTATATATGTATATATGTTTTATTCTGAATTTGGAAATTGGATGGCTAACAAACAAGAGATGGTGGAAGACATTAATATCAAAGCAATTGGGTAATGGACACAAGGTTTTTTATTCGGAAGGAAAAAAACCCATATATTCCCAAAGGGGAGTTATATATATATATATATATATATATATATATATATATATATATATATATATATATATATAATGAAATTCATCAATAGACTGTGTGAACATAAAAATCAAAATCAAAAATCAAAATCAAAAGGAAGAAGAAAGACAAAACGAAACCTTAATGTTAGGCCGAGATGACAGCTACATTCCCTCTCTACACCGCTTCCATATCCTCCCATTCAAAGATCTATGAAATCGACCTACTTCCTCTCCACAATGCCTATCAGGAATCATCAAATATGGCGAGAATGAGAAACACGTTATCGGGGGGCATATACACAGAACAAAACTCGATAAAAAAATTTTTATGTATTTTCATGAAATAGAGAGTTATATAGATCTTTATTATTATTATTATTATTTTCAAATTTCCTACTCACTCTCTTCAATTGTCCACTACCCCCAAATCCACATGGGGCTCTTTCTACCTTTGTGTATCTGTGTTTTATGAAACTCCGCTCTTAGCCGAATTCATATTGATTTTCTTGTACAAAGGATTCTCCCCCGTTATGCATGACGCTTCATCCGGTATAACAAAGTTTACTGGCTTGATTTCTTGATAGTTGATCCCCACCGGCCCCACCATCTCTGCGGAAGCGGTGGCCGCAACCGCCACTCTCTGATAATGATGCTGCAACATATATCCTCCTCCTCCTCCGCCTCCATTATTGGTCGGAAATTTTCGCATTCCGACGCTGCGAAAGGCTTCAATTGCAAACATCGATTCATGGAAGACCCATATGTGACGTGCTAAGGGATCCAAACAAGCTAGTTTGACTAATTGAGTGGTTTTGAGGAGGCTTTGACTGAAACTCATGATCTAGATGGTGGAAATCTCGAAGAGAGATTTTTGATGAAGAGGGTTCATGAAAAACTCCACCATCTCCTCCTCCACCCATATAAGGTGGTTTTACGTAATTCTCAAGGAAGAACATTGCTGGCTAAGAGAAGCCGAGATTTTCCTTGTGCTTTCTATCAAAATCCATGAAAGAGAGAAAGGAAGAAAGCACGGGAAAGTGAGAGAAAATTTGGTGTGTGTGTGTGTTTTTTTTTTTTTGGAGATACCAAGTTTGTGTGTTTGGCTGCATTTACCTTTACCTTAATAGGCATGAGAATGGGAAAGCATTTTACTATTAACTAGTTCATCCCGTCGTTGATTGAATTAATCCAACTGGGCCGATTTCCGGTTCCAATGTTATGACTTTTAAGTTCTCTATAGGTAGTAAGACAGTGGGTCCTACTAAATTTTCCATTTTGGTAAAAAAGGTCAAAGGGATGAGTATTTGTTTGCATAAACTCAGAGACTCACCCTCGACTCAGTTAGGCATGAGCTACAACTTGTTTACCTGCATCCTCTTCCATTGTATCTATTTGTGTATTTATTCCATTTTAGGGTATTTCCGCTTATTACGCTCAAATTTCAAAAATAGCTACCCAACCCGATATCGCTAACTAGCACCAAAAGCCATCAAGATTCTCAGGAGACACTCCGAGGATTTGTTCTGAAACATGCAAATGCATGACAAAACTTTTTTAACACGTGGTAAAAATGACTAAAGACAGTGAACTAACTATTATACCAAATGACTATTTTGCCCCTACATTGTAAAAGCAATATATTTTACAAAAAAAAAAAAATTCCTTTAGCATTCATTCTCTCAGCCTCAGCTCCAACATTAATTTTATTTTTAATTAAATTAGTAAAGGAGGAAATGTCGCTCTAAGTATCCAAGACAAAGCACCCTTCTCTAGAACTACATCAAAAGCCTAAACTTTGAATTAAGAGCAGTACTGGACTATCAGAAAAACCCACCCTAATGCAAATACTACCATGCCACCTAACTCTACTCTACTCAGACCTTCCATGAACAAGCCCGAGCTCCCCAACTTCTGCCCGGCAAACGACGTAGTCCCTGGTTATGACTACGAGGAGGTCCCCGATTTGTCCTTTGATGCAAACAATAAATTCTGTGGAGAATTGCACGACTCTTTTGAATCAAATGTCTAGTCTCCTCCCGCGATGATCATGATGATACGGCTTCATTGATGCAATGAAGTAAAGAAGGAGATGGATTTGTGGAGATTATTTCTCATGTTAATCTTTGATCAATCATGTTATTGGAATTAAAAGCCTATAGATTATAACTCAGAGGCGTAAAAGTTTTTTTTTTCTATGTCTAGCATCTTATTGCATGTGCCTTTGTGGTCCATCATGCTGAATACGTGATATGTAAAAAGCAAGGCAAACAAAAATTGTTAAAATCCGATCATTGCATATGTTTTGTCTTCTTTCTTTCATCTATTTTAAGAAACTTGAATAATCATAGATAGATTTTGTTGAATTATTTTAATTTTTGTTTCTAATTAAGTTCTTTTTTTTTTTCAAGAAGAAGAAGAAGAAGATGAAGAACTTTATAAGTTCAATATAAGCATGTATCCATTTATGTACCAAAGTTTATGAATGCATGTATGTATGTGAATGATGGGCAGACATATAATTTTTTTATGGTAACAGACTTTTCATCAAAGTAGTAAGAATTGAATTAGGATTAATACAATTAAGTTATATTTATTTGGGATTTAAATGAATTTAAAGGGTGTTTAATTCAAAGTCTTTTCAGAGGAATAAATGTGGTATTTTATGGTTCTGAATTAATGCATATAGCAGAAACGGTATGTTATGATTGCACTAATATTAAGACTTGTTTTTTTTTTTTTACATCTATTCATTTTATAATACATTATAGAATTTTATTCCCTAGAAATATGCCTCTACACCTCATGGAGTTTCCTTTGACATATTTAGTTTTAAAAATAATATTTGGTATTTACAAATTAAGAAATATGCGCCCCCCCCCCTCCCTTGCATCGGGGCTCACCCATTTCCTCTAGAATCTAGACACATCTATCTATCTATATCTCTATTTGTCATTTGAATGATCCATAGATTGAAGAAGACAATTCAACAAACCACCCCCCATTTCATTTAATTTTTCCTTGGAAACAAACACATTTAAATTCATTTTAAATTTTGATTAAGAACATTTTTGTTGTAGATTGAAGGGACACCAACAAACCTCATTTCAATCTTGTCACAACCCGATTCCCGGTCTGACCCGATTTCCGAATCCGAACCGGTTTCGGGGTGCGAAACCATATACTGGGACTTCTTACCTGTTTTTTTTTTTTTTTTTATACAAACAATATTTTTCATAACCAACAATCATTTACATTTACTAATGAACTACCACCCAGTGGTATCCACAAAGTTTATACACATATATACTAAGTCCCATTCTACTTATACAAATTCATATCTAAAATAAACATCGTAGATCGCTGAACAGCTAGTTTCTGTGAGCACCTATCTCTCGAGATGGCCTGCTACTGTCTGAATGGGGTTCTTCCTCTCTTTTATCTCCTCTTTCAAGACTCACTACCTGATTGAATCTGTATGCTTTTTACTTAGTAAACATATAGACAGAACGACCACAACAATAATCGCCATCACTATCTTTTACTTTTATCATTTTATGGCTACATCGAAGTCTATTCTTATGTGACTTCTAACTCATCTCATTCTATACATGTAGATTTTGCCCTTTCAGATTCCATATCATTATCTTATTCAGATACTTCCATGTATCATATGTGTTTTACAAGTTTTCAATTCATATCTTCTACATGTATGTCATATTAGATCATATTCAAACAAACTTATACTTATACAATGGTAAATCGAAACATATCAAGTTATATTAAAGAGAGTATTATTAATTAAATTGAATACCAATTCATATTAGACTCTTATCGTTATCACGGCCGAAGCCATTAATCAACTCCCATTAGAAATAACATTTCATGATCTGGGATGCCCGTTAAATTCTTTTAGTTTTCGTTTTATTTAATTTTTATTTTTAAAAGTGTCGCGACCCGAATCCCCGACTTGACCCGGTTGGCGGATCCAAGCCGGAGCCCGATTTACTCCGACATTTTCAATTATCTTTCCAAAAGGTTATGTTATTCTATTTCAGACCTTTTTAATTAAGCGAAAGCACTTTTTTTCGGCAATCCTATGACCATTTACAAATTCAAAAGACCTATAACCTTCACACTTAATAACATGCATTTACAAAATAATGCCATTTTATCCACATAAACTCATGCTACTAATTTTCGCATGCTTTCATTTTACACATCATTTATAATATCACAACATGCATTTTCAATGCAATAATCCAATTCACAATTCAATTTATGAGATTTAAGCATACACATAAAAATCCCATTTACACTCGTCATTGTTGGTTATTTCACTTTGACTTAATTCACATTTCCGACGGATTCCGCTTTAATAACCCGCTCTTATCATCATTCGTAATGCCTACACACTTTGGCAAATTCGTTCCCATCATGAAAGACGGATGTTGTTTGGCACCCCGATTACGTGGTATTACTTATTCTAAGCCCCATCATGACGAATGTCGCTTGGTGCATCCCACACGTGGTATCACTTATTCGGCTTCCCATCATGACTGATGCCATGGCATCCCCGGCCACGTGGGTATCAATTATTCGGCTCTCCCATCATGACGGATGCCGCTTGCGCATCCCCGGCATCGCGGTATCAATTATTCGGTTCTCCCATCATGACGGATGCCGTTTGGTGCATCCCGACATATGGTATCAATTAAATGTCATACGCCATCATGACGGATCTAGTTGGTGAATCCCGCCAAGTGATTTCTTCAATGCCATACACCATCGCTATCGATGCTTCATTGGCATCCCATATGGATATTGAAATTTCAAAGCCTTCGTGGACGTGATGCCGATTGGTGCATCTCCGTCAGGGCGGGTGTTCATTCGATATATCAATTACTCACATTTATGACGGATTCTTTAATGAATCCCGCCTTTATCATCATTCATATCTATCTTGCTAAATATCCCATTTCAATTTCATAATCACTTTCGTATTATCTTTTCAAAGATATACTCAATCTATGTACATTATTTCATAAACTCATTCACATTTTCATTCACGTATACTCATTCATGTATACTCATTCATAAATACTCATTCACGTGTTCACTCACGATAATCATTCCATGTATACTCATTCATAAATACTCATTCACATATTCATTCAATGTATACCATTCACGTATATTCATTCATAAATACTCATTCATAAATTCATTGACGTATACTCATTCATGTATACTTATTCATAAATACTCATTCACATATTCATTCACGTATACTCATTCATGTATACTCATTCATAAATACTCATTCACATATTCATTCACGTATACTCATTCATGTATACTCATTCATAAATACTCATTCATAAATTCATTGAGACGTGATAATTCATTCATGTATACTTATTCATAAATACTATTCATATCTCCATCTACGTATACTCATTCATGTATACTATTCATAATACTTCTATTTTATATTCATCTACGATACTATTCATGTATACTTATCTACAAACACTCACCACATATGCCTTCATGCATACCTCATTCATACACCTCATTCACATATTCACCATGTATACCTTACTCATGTATACTCCTATCATTTGTTATCATTTCTGGTTATTATATGTGATAATAATCATATATCACTTAACCACATTATGTGTTAATGACATATTGCCTCTCATATGTTCAAATCATAAGTTTCAATCTGCCATTTTCATTTTCCATAATCATTTTCATGTTTCATGAACACATTCTACAAATTTTCATTTTCTACATTTTCCTTGTTTCATGCCTATTACATATAGCACTTCATATTCTTGTGAAGTATTATGCATGTGGAATCACACTTTCATTCATATATTCTTATTCCCATGAATCTACTTTACTTAGAAGAATCAATCCAATCGATCATCCAAACTAAAGTTATGGCATTTTCATGCCAAACTAGCTCTGGCTTAACCCGACACCAGAACTCTGTACTACGAATTTTTTTCCGGGATCTTAACTCATGTTTGACTCTAGTTCATTGTACTATTTTAAAGATAAGGTGCCAAGGGTTCTATTCCAACCGAAATCACCCACCCGAGCACCGATCCTCAAGTTACGTCCGAAACAACCCGACCACTCTATGTTCAAACTGAACCAGAATTTGGCTCGCATACGCCCCACTTTGAATGAATTTTTGCGCCACTTAGGATAAGAATTTGGCAATACCTATCTTTAAGTTGTTTTCTCCTTTGAAGTCTATTTTACGTAGCCACTTGAATCACCCAAATCGGAGGCGATATGAGCAAGTTATGGCCAAAATAATAAAATCGGTCGACATCGGGAATTGGGAGTAAACAGGTACCGGTACACCCCTAAAGTGTACCGGTACACTCGCCAAAAAATGACCGTGAACGAGTGTACCGGCACACTTTCAAAGTGTACCGGTACAAGTCACCCGAAATGCCCTAAAATGTGTGTTTTCTCACATTTCTATGTTTCAACCCCAATCAACTTAGTACTCCATATACACCCAAACCATTTCAAATTCAATTTGTAAACTCTTTCTACACAATTCATCTTACTAGATATTTCTAAAATTTTTTATGAATTTTCTTCCAAACCCTTCTAATATGGGTTATGGCCCATCCTCAACAAAAACATGAATATTAATTAGGCTTACTCTAAACCCTAACTCATTTACTTCATTACTCTAATATTGAATCCCTTCAAAGAAAAGGATTCCCTATTTTTCAGGCATTTAGAGTTTTGCTAACTCTAATTTCAATACATCTTGGTTAGATGAAATCCTAACAAACCCTAGGTTTGGGGGTGCCAACAAATAACCACAACCAAACAAACCAAGGATCCATACTAAAATCCAAGTTCCATACTCAAGGTTGGGTGAGTTCCATACTCGAGCTCGCCTCGCTTGCCTCTTTCTTCTCTTCTCCTTGTCTTCTCTCTTCCTCTTCTTTCTCTTTCTTCTTCCTCTCCCCTTCTCCTCTCATCACTCACGCTTTTGGTCTCCCCAAATGAGAGACCAATTGCTCTTATTTAACCTTGCTAAGGCCATGCTCGGGCCTCGACATTTTTAAACATTTTTTCTCATTTCGCACTTAAGCCCTTTTATTCTTTCTATTCTCAATTAACTTACACATTTTATACTTTGGCATGCTATCTTTACACTCATAATTTCATATCAACTTATTGATTTATGCCATTTATGTCTTCAAGGGTAAATTACATATTTACCCTTGTCTTTATTATTAATTCCAGGTCTCTCGTTTTATTTCCCGAAAATTTCTATTTAGCTTATAATATACCCTAAACAAGTCCGAAAACTGCTAGGGTATATTTCGGGGTGTTACAAATCTTCCTTGGAAACAAACACATTTAAGTTTATTTTGTTTTGTAAGACCCGAGAAAATTACAATTTTCGGAAAAAGGGTAAAATGATCATTTCAGTAAAAATCTGAAATTTTTCTAGATCTCAGATAACGAAACGGACTCACCTTGAATCGCTCTCACAAATCTAGCTACTATCGAATTTCACGACTCGAGATACCGAATTTCACGTTGCTCGAGGCAATCGTGCCTGTGCCAGAAATGGGCTGAAAGACATGATATGACAAAAAGTCACCTATCATATGTAATCTTGTAAGTACATGTTGCAAGATTAGAGAGATGATGGAAATGCACGGCTTAGATTAGCTTTCGCGTCAAAAATCAAAGGAAGTGGACATGATGGGAAACTATTTGAATTGTTAATGACAACAAGACAAAGAGTCAAATAGCGGTCTTCTTCTCCAAAATTAAAAGACCAAAAACGTGCTGGAACAAAAAGATGCAAGAATCTTGGAATTTTGAGAGCTCTTAGAGAGAGAATGGCCTTCTAGATTGCCGCATCGGACCCGCCTGGCCACCTGAGCAAGAAGTAAAGCTATCTACACTCGCGAGGGCCACGTGTGACCGATTTGGTGGAGTTCCAACAACCCAATAGGAATCTTTCCTACTTATGCTAATCTTGGCTAAGGTCATGTAAATGGTTAGGAATGTTCTGAGGCTTGTTTGTTTTACAACCGGTCTCACAAGCTTCAACCGATAAGAAATCTTATTTATGACTGCGAACAATGCCACCCAGGGTTTCACCGCTCATGAATAGTAAATACGAATATTTTTGTGTGAATTTTTATGATGTTGAGTGATTCAAAATGAATTGCTTATGTTTGCTAATTAGCCCATGTGAGCTAATTTTTGGTGTTATTGCATGTGAATTTAATAACATGATTTGCTCGATTAACATGTTAATATATATGCATGTGAATATATTAGCATAAATGTTTCAGATTGACATCATGGCATTCCATACAAATCGGCGCTAACCCCAGAATATGGAGGGAGGTATGATAAGAAATGAAACAAAATGAGGCTGTTGAGGGTGCTGAATTTCGGGCGAACAGGCTTTCCTCCAAGAATTGCCTTGAGGGACGCCTAACATATCACTTCGACGAGGACCATGACTGCTTCTTGAGAGTTATCCAAAGAATTCGCCTGAGGGCAGTCCAATATTTTTACCGAAATTCGATAGTGAGTTTTCGAGAACAAAAAAGTTTTGTTTTGAAATCGGATATTTTTACTCTCATCTCTACTTAGGCGATGTGAGGGAGTCGGTGAGGACTCGACATGGGATTGGTCATGTAAACATTCTAGTAGGTTCATGAAATTGCTTGAATGTGATTGTTCGCCATGCATGTGCACTTAGGTGGGGAGTAACCCATGTAGGAAATTATCTCTACTGGTTTTGCTCACCTTGTCGAGGGATCACCATTTCAGGTACAGGGAGCGATCGAGAAGGCGGCACTCATTAGAGGCCGTTTGAGAGCTAAGTTTAACTTGTGTGGCTTGAGATGATGTCAGAGTAACATGTATTAGAATGTTGTAATTAAGAGGAATTATTAACTCTTGAACTATGGTATATAGTTGGTGTATTTTAATGAGTACCGATGTATGGGCCTGCTGGTCGTGTTTACTCATGTACATGTCTCATGAGATTGATGTCAGGACAGGTTGTAGGCCGAGTGTAGCCCCGTACAGTGCGAGACTCCGCCCCAATTTTTCATGAGTGCAGGCTCCGTTACCCGACATCCATGATTATTCCGCAGTTGACATGTTGTCAAATCTGACACCTCGATTTTGGGGCGCCACAAATTTTTGCATCGCAGCTTAGGGTTTAGTAAATACCTAGGAGCTTAGTGTCAATAAGTTAGGTATACGATTACCAAGGACTTGATGGGCACGGGTTAGATCACACATTCCTTGTGCACTTTGATGATTGATGTGTGATGAATTGTTGTGTATGAATTGTGATTGAAATTGTATGCTTGGTGAATAGCATAGGAAAGATGTTGAACACTAGGGTCGAGAAAATGTAACCTTAGGTGTTCGAGAAATTTTGGACAAAATGGTCCAGAATGAAATGAAAAAAAAAATTCTGTGAAGAAAATTTTTCTAAGGCTTTATAGTGTCTAAAACTGGAAGAAAAATAAATAAAATAAATTTTAATAAATTTATTTGGTTATAATGGAAAATGAAGCAAAATATATATATATATATATATATATATATATATATATATATATATATATATATATATATATATATATATATATATATATTGTGGTTTTTCTCAGTAGCTAGAATGAAAAAAAATGTGTGAAAAAAACGTGGAATAGTGTGTTGTCTTCTCCATTTTTGAAGACAAAATGGGCGTAGTCGAACAAAGAAATCCATACTGATCGGCTATTGCCCATTTTCAATCAGGTGGTCACCATACAACAAACTCAGATCGTGACATAGGGCGCGTAGGCACGCAGGGACAGCAGCTGATGGGATTGTCTGGCGCGCCCCGCGCAGACCCCTGTGGGCCGACACGGCCGGCCTGCGGCAAGAAGACTCCACGACACGCCACAATAGGGCCACAGCTCGGCCAACATGGCCCTGCGACACGGTCGCTCGCGCAAGGGCGAGCGCTTAACGCGTGAGGGCCTACTACCGGGACCGTGGCCGCGATACGAATGGGCGATAGCGATAGGGCACACGCGGCTGGTCAGGCGATACGTGCGACACGGTTGTGGAAGCACCACGACACGCAAGACAGAAGCTACGATACGCCACCGGGCCGCTGCGGCGGTATGATACAATGCGTGACACGGCCACCAGTCACACAGTACGCCAGGCGCCGCTACTCAGGCGTAGGTCGAGGTCAGGGTCGTGTGCACTGTGCACCCAACCCGGGCTGACTATGCACTGCTAGTCATCATTGAACACTGCTCAAGAACACCGCTCAATATAAATGTTCTTGAGGTTTTCAAAAAAATAAAAATAAAAATAAAAATAAAAAATCAAATCAAATCAAATCTTTTAAAATTAAATTTTCTAAAATAAAATTTTTGTTGTTAAAAATGATTTAATGTGAAATTATGGCCTTGCATTACCTATGAATGTAAGGACATTGTGTATGAAATGTTTTCTATGTGTGAATAGTGTCTCGAGGCTGTGTTTACGCCTTAGAGATACTACATTGAATATTAAGTTGCCATTTGACATGTGTGGATGACTAGTCGAGGGCGAGGACATAGAGGTCGTCCACGAGGTACTGGTCAGGCACCACCGGCAAGCCTGTACCTAATCGCTTCGATCAACGTGCTTTGCTAAGGTCGTAGAGTCATGATACTACTGCCACAAAGAGCAAACAGGAGAAGTAGATGACATACGAGGCATCTAAGATATGGGTGCTGGTACTAAGAGGAAGGAAGATCCATCTTATTCCAACCCGGGAAAGAAGCATAAGACTTTTGTTTCGCACGAACCTCAAAGACAAGGACAAGGTTATCGTGACCAGGTCAGATTTTTGGCATTTAATGCAGTAAGGTGTGATATGTTATTTCTACCAACAGCCTGGACACTTTCGATGGGATTGCCCACGGAGGCAGAAATCCCAAGGGTATGGGACACCTCAGTCCCAATCATCAATGAGACGAGTTAGGGTTGCTAGTCAAGATGGGCAGATGGTATGCTACCATTGCCAACAGCCTGGACATATGAGGAGTGGATCGCCTCAGAGACAAAGGATCCCGTGGTTTTCAGGGACGGCGTAGTCCCGCCAAATAGAGGACAGAGAGAAAAAGCCACGGTTTGTTCCTCCACCCCCTAGTATGGGTCAGGGGAACAAGTATCAGTTCCAGGGTGCCGTACCAGCACCTAGTACTTCGTAGATGAGTCACATAGGCTAGGGCCATAGTGTAAGTCGAGGTCGAGCACAGGATTTGCAAGCCAAGAGTTCGGGTCAGGCTGGGAAGATGACGTGTTACCATTGCCGCCAGCCTAGGCATATGAGGCGAGATTGTCCTAAGAGGCGAGAGGTCTTATGGTAAGCCGTAGGCCTACATGCAGATACTCGCATACATGTGTGGTAATGCTTTATACCGCATTTGTTTTCTAATGCATCATGTTCAAGCGCATCACAGATAGAATCGCTTAGAGGAGCCCTTGTATGTGAGTTCTCCCCTATGGATTAGGGCGAGGGTAGGGATGATATGTCGTGATTGCGAGTTAGAGATCTCAGGGACTCTACTCACATTAGACTTGAGGATCATGGACATGTCAAAGTTTGATGTCATCCCGATGGATCGTCGACAAACTTCACAGGTCACATCGATCAGGAGTGCATGAGGGTTCACGCCTACACGCAGGATCTGCATTCGTGTTGTTTTCAAGGACAAGCATGATATTTTTACCCGCATGTTGCACGAGTCTAGGTGTCGTGGATTAGCTGCCATTAGCAAGCTCCATTCTAGAGGACGAGGTGAGACCAAAGCTTAGATCTACCTGAGTAGTTTATAGCATATGATGCTCTTCCCGATAAGCCACCGGGATTGCCTCTCGCAGTGTGGTGGTAGACATCGGCATTGAGTTACACCCCGGTACTCGCCCCATCTCTATGACCTCGCATAGATGCACCACTGAGCTGCAGGAACTCGCAGTCCAACTACAAAGAGCTACTCGGACAGTGTCTATTAGGACCGAGCACTTCACCATGGGCACTCCGTTCTATTTATAAGAAAGGACAAGACCTTCGACTGCATTGAATATAGATGCTTGATCAGGTTACGAATAAGAATCGCACCCACGCTGGGCGACTGGACGACGGTTTGGATCGTATGAGAGAGCAGGAGTCTTACCCAAGATAGACCTTCATGACCGACATCAGCCGAGGTTGTGAGCACAGATATCCCTAAGACAGCGTTTAGGACGCGGTATGGGCACTTTGAGTTTATAGTGATGCCCTTTGGATTGATGAATGCACCAACAACATTCATGGACCTCATGCATAGGGTATTCCAACCCTATCTAGATCAGTTTTTTGTAGTCTTCATGGATGACATTTTGATCTACTCCCAGTCAGAGTGGGAGCATGAGTATCACTTGAGGATCAGGTTACGCCTTGCTGAGAGATCTCATCACCAGACGCCAAGTTCGCAAGTGCGAATGGCTTACTAAGGTGAGAGTTTTGGGACACGTGGTGTCAGCATCAGGTGTGCCAGTGGACCCAGAGAAGGTCAAGGTCATGATGATGAGTCGAGAGGCCGACCAATTTTCGAGATACGCAGTTTCGATCGGGCCGGGTACCGCTGTGAGGTTCATCGGTGATTTCTCCCGACCGTCGCATCTGGCGACGATTGACCCGGAAGGAGGTCAGGTTTGATTGGGATGATTGATGCGAGGAGGCATTTCAGGAGTTAAAGAGGAGGCTTACTACAGCCCCTATCTTGATAGTCCCGAACAGGGGACAGGGGTACACAATGTATTGTGATGCCTCGAGGGCTGGATTGGGATGTGTTTTGATGCAATTTAGGAGGGTAATAGCTTATGGTTCTCGCCAGTTGAAGAATCATGAGCAGAATTACCCCACACACGACATGGAGTTGGCGGCCGTAGTCTTCGCCTTGAAGATTTGGCGCCACTACTTATATGGCGAAGAGTTCGAGGTGTACTTTGATCATAAAAGTCTAAATTATATTTTCACGCAACGGGACCTCAACATGAGGCAACGCAGATGGATGGAGTTACTAAAGGATTATGACTTCACTTTTCATTACCACCCTGGTAAGGAAAATGTGGTGGCTGATGCACTCAATGGAAGTCACGATACTGCCAGTATAGCTCCGGAGTACGGATGCTCAAGACCGGGACACCACTAATAAAGACAAAATGGCGCTACCGCAAGGCATTGGGAGCGAGGTGGCGGCACCGCTACCATTGAAAGTGTAGTGATTGAGTCCTAGGGACAAGATGCAGAGATAGTGTCCATCGTGGACGGCATGTGTGACGAGGGCCGAGCTGCCCACGCAGTATGGTAGTCTTCGCAATGTGGGAGGACTGCGTTGGTTCCCAATTGATCGATTTGAGAGAGGGGAATTTCACTGCTCTCAATTTTTTGTGCATCCACGTGGCACGAAGATGTACCAGAATCTTTGTTACCAGAACTACTGGAGCGGGATAAAGAGACACGTAGGGGACTTTGTTTGACGATGTCTCACGGTCAGCAGATTAAGGTCAGCATCAGGCCGCAGGTCTACTAAATTAATAAGGTGGCTGAGTGAAATGGGAGCACGTCACGATGGATTTTGTGACCACTATTACGTACACGTGAAGGACATGATGCGAGCATGGGTGATGTTGAACCAAGCCACGAAGTCGGCACATTTTCTAACCATGCGGATGACCTTCACATTGGAGAGATTCTTCTGGTTGTATATTCGAGAGATCGTCCGACTACATGGAGTACCAGTATCCATAGTTTCGGATAGGGACCCGAGGTTTACGACCCACTTTTGGAAGAGTTTCCAAAAGGCTATCAGTAATACCTACCGACCATGAGTACATCTTTTCACCCATTGCATGTATTGTCGGGCCTGATAGACTATATTAAAGAAGACATATTGAGTACGCATTCCGGATCATAAGGGCAGCTGGGAAGCATTGCCCCAGGAATCGCCTACAACAACGCTTGACGTAGCATACGCATGGCACCATACGAGGCATTGTACGAGTCCACGCAGTCACCGTTATGTCGGACCGAGGTGAGAGAGCCCAATCACTAGTCCCGACCTGATTAGGAGACACCTCCCGAGAAGGTGAGCTTGATACGATAACTGTTTTCTCGCCAGCCGGCGAAGAGCTTGCGTCGACATGTGCGACGTCGACCCCTGGGGAGCCTCGAGGTCAGGATCACATCTTCAAGGTGATGTGCTAAGAGAGAGGAGTGGTCAAAGTTCGAAAGCGCGGGAAGCTACCGCCGAGTTATTAGGGCCCTTCGAGATACCGAGAGGGTAGGCACTCAGAGCTGCATATTGGCTGGCTTTACCGCCTAGCATGTCGTGTCCACGAGGTATTTCACGCCTCTAGCTCGAGGTACATTCCGATCCAAACACATGTAAATTGGTCGGAAAGATGAGGTCGACACTCTGAGCGCGGGACTTTCGAGGAGGGACCAATGTGCATTATGGATAGCCTGGATCAGGTTTTGCGACACAAGACCGTGAGACTAGTGAGGGTGCTATGGCAGCACCGTGGAGTGGAGTAGTCAATGGGAACGCTGAGGACGCTGACACAAGCTAACATCCCTTATCGTTTAGGATGAAGGTACGTGGTTTAGTCGTTTAATACCTAAATGACTAGTTTACATGCATGGTATAGTGCACGTTGCATATGCATGTGATTCGTAGTGATTGTATAAAATTTCAAGATGAAATTCCTTTTAAGGAGGGGAGCATGTAAGACCCGAGAAAATTCCAATTTTCGGAAAAAGGGTAAAATGGTCATTTCGGTAAAAATCCAAAATTTTATAGATCTCGGATGACAAAACAGACTTCACCGTTGGAATCGTATCGTGAAATCTAGCTACCACGTTGAATTTTGTCAAATCTCGGTGACGCTGAATTTTACGAAGCCGAGGCACCAAAATAAAATAAACAGTTTGAAAGACATGTGATGTGGCAAAATTCACCTACTACATGTAATCTTATGGCACATGTTGCAATGTTAGAGAGATGATGGAAATGGACGGCTTAGATTAAGCCAAGTGTCAAAAATCAAAGGAAGGGACATGATGGGAATTCTTTGAATTGTTAATGATGATAAGACAAAAGAGTCAAATAGGGGTCTTCTTCTCCAAATTAAAAGACCAAAAAATGTGCTAGAACAAAAGATGCAGTAACCTTGGAATTTTGAGTTTTAGAGAGAGAAGAAGCTCCTTCTCTCTAGATTTCTAGTCGATCGAACCGTTGGTTTTCGACGGAGCAAGAAGTAAAGCTGTTCTACGCAGCGAGGGCTACGTGTGGACACCGATTTGGTGGAGTTCCGACAACTCCAAGAGGTAGGGATCTTTTCCTACTTGCATTAATCTTTGGCTAAGAGCCATGTAAATGGTTAGGAATGTTTTGAGCCTTGTTTTAGCCGTAAATTCGGTTTCAAAGGCTTGTTTTATTCATGTATATTTGTTTTATATATGATGATGTATGCATGACCCTTATGGTAGAAAAAGGGAGACATAATTTTTTTCTAATTAAGCTTATAATTTGGAATATTGGATGGCTAACAAACAAGAGATGGTGGAAGACATTAATATCAAGGAATTTGGGTAATGGACACAAGGTGTTGGATTCAGTGGAAGGAAAAAAAAACCCATATATCTCCAAGGATATATATATATATATATATATATATATATATATATATATATATATATATATATATATATATAATGAAATTCATCAATAGACTCTATGAACATCAAAAAAATCAAAATCAAAAAGGAAGAAGAAAGACAAAGAAAAACCTTAATGTTAGCCCGAGATGATTGTGTCATCCTCCTCGCACGCTTCCCTATCCTCCCATTCAAAGATCTCGAGAAATCGACTCCATTTCTCACTCCATACCGCTCCACCGCTGATGTCACATTTCATGCATGAAAATGAGAAAACACGTTATTAAATAAAGAACATTAGAACAAAAACCTAGATAAAAAAAAAATTATACATTTTCATAAAGTAGAGAGTTATATAGATCTTATTATTATTATTTTTAAATTTCCCACCTGTCTTTTTCAATTGTCCACTGCCCCTTAACGACATGGGGTTTCTTTCTACCTTTGTGTGTCTTTTGGGGTGCCGGAGAAACTATATTCTTAGCCGAATTCATACTGATTTTCTTGTACAAACGATTCTCACCCGTTATGCATGACACTTCATCCGGTATAACAAAGTTTACCGGGTTGATTTCTTGACAGTTGAACCCCACCCGCCCCACCATCTCACGCGCTACGAAGTCCACAACTGCCGCTCTCGATGATGCTTATGGCCAGGAGCATCCTCCTCCATTATTGGTCAGAAAATTCTTAGCCATTCCGACGTTTTCAGGGAAAGACATCAATTCGTAAACATCGAGATTCATGGAAGACCCATATGTGAAGTTTTCGAAGGGATCCAAACAAGCGGTTTGAATTCGAATTAGAGGGGTTTTGAGGAGGCATTGGCGGGAAACTGATGATCCAGATGGTGGAAATCTTGGAAAAGAGATTTTGATGAATAGGGTTCTAAGGAAAACCCACCATCTACTCCTCCACCCATATAAGGTGGTTTCAAGTAATTCTAAGGGAAGAACATTGCTGGCTGAGAGAAGTCGAGATTTTCCTTGTACTTTCTATCAAAATCCATGAGAGAGAGAAGAAAGAAAGCACGAGAAAGCGAGAGAAAATTTTTGTGTGTTTGTGTGTGTGTGTGTGTTTTTTTTTTTGGAGCTACAAATTTGTGTGTCGTTGTCCTACTCTCAATACTTAATAGGTGAGAATGGGGAAAGCATTCATTATTAACTGGTCTATCCCGCCGTTGATCGGGATTAATCCAACGGTCGATTACTCAATCAAGCAGACATTTACGCTTCTCTATGCGGGTAGTGGGACAATGGGCCCTACTAAATTCCATTTTGGTAAAAAAGGTCAAAGGGATGAGTCTTTGTTTCAGACAACCGCAGAGACTCACTCGACTCAGTGGCAGGCAAACAGCCATAACTCACACCGACATTCTTCCATTGGATCATCATTACTCTTCAACTTTCAAAATAGCTACCTAATCGATATCACAACCGCGCGTGCCACCAAGGATCGGGAGAGACGTCATGAGTGGCATTTGTTCAAAACATGCAAATGCATGACCAAACTTTTTAACACATGGTAAAAATGTCGAAAGATAGTGAACTAACTATTATGCGAAATGACTATTTTACCCCTACCTTGTAAAAGCAATATATTTTACAAAAAATAAAATAAAATAAAATCCTTCAACATTCATTCTCTCAGCCTCAGCTCCAGCATTAATTTTATTTTTAATTAAATTAGTAAAGTAGGAGTTTGACTTCAATTATCATTACTATTATTTTCTCATGTTTCAAATAAAAATTAATTAATATTTTTTTTATCTATATTATATTATATTGATATTTAATAATTAATTTGTGATTTTTTTTTAAAGAACAAATTAAACAAAATTATCCATAAATTTATGGAGAGAGTAAAAGAGGGATTGTAATTGAAATAGAATGTAGTGTAATGAAATATTTAGTGTTAAATTAAGAGTCAAGTTCTAATTAGAGATACATTATTAAGAAACGTCAATTTTATTAGCTATCAATTACTACTAATTACACAAGTCAAGGTAACGTTGATAATTTTTTCTTATCCTTAAATTCTGCAGCAAATGGTCTTAATTAAAATTTAAAATAAAACAAAATAAACTTAAATGTGTTTGTTTCCAAGGAAGAATGAAATGAGGTTTGTTGGTGTCTCTTCAATCTATAGCAAAAATGTTCTTAATCAAAATTTAAAATAAATTTAAATGCGTTTGTTTCCAAGGAAAAATGAAATGAAATGGGGGTGGTTTGTTTGTTGGTGTCTTCTGCAATCTATGGATAATTCAAATGACAAATAGAGATAGATAGATAGATGTGTCTGCATTCTAGAGGAAACTGAGCCGAGCCCCAACACCGGGAGGGATAAAATCTATATTGTAATATATAAAATGAATACATATAAAATGAAATAGATGTAAAAAAACAAGTCTTAATATTAGTGCAATCATAACATACCGCTTCGCTAATGCATTAATTCGTAACCATAAAATACCACATTTATTCTCTCTAAAAAACTTGGAATTAAACACCCTTTAAATTCATTTAAATCCCAAATAAATACAACTTAATTGTATTAATCCTAATTCAAATCTTACTACTTTGATGAAAAGTTTGTTACCATAAAAATATTATATGCCCGCCCATCATTCACATACATACATACATTCATAAACTCTGTTACATACATGTATACATGCTTATAATGAACTTATAAAGTTCTTCTTCTTCTCCTAAAAAAAAATAACTTAATTAGAAACAAAAATTAAAATAATTAAAGAAAATCTATCTATGATAATTTCAAGTTTTTTCTTTAAAAAAAATGAAAGAACAAGACAAAACATATGTAATGATCAACAATTTTTATTTGCCTTTTTTTTTCTACATTTCACATATTCACTTTGATGAACCTTAAAGGCCTGCCTATAAGATGCGACATAGAAACTTTTATGCCTACAAGATTGATGGTCTATAGGATTTTGACCCCAATAACATGATTGATCAAAGATTAACATGAGAAATAATCTCCATCAAATCCATCTCCTTCTTTACTTCACACCGCATCAATGAAGCCATATCATCATGATCATCGGAAGGGGACTAGATATCTGATTCAGAAGAGAGTCAATACTACAATTCTCCTGAAATATGTCCCACTACCCATAGAGAACTTAAAAGTCAGGGCCAATAGTAGTTATCCTCGACCGTTGATTTAATCCCAATCAACTACCAGATGAACCCAGCTAATAGTAAATGCTTTCCCTATTCTCATACCTTTAAGGAGTAAGGAGTAAGGACAACGACACACAAAACCATTCTCATACCTACCAGGTTTGTGTGTCGTTGTCCTTACTCCTTACTCCTTAATAGGTATGAGAATAGGGAAAGCATTTACTATTAGCTGGGTTCATTCGCCGTTGATCGATTGGGCTAATCCAATGGTCGATCGTCCCAATATTGTGACTTTTAAGTTCTTTATGGGTAGTGAGACATATTTCAGGAGAATTGCAATATTAATGTCTAGTCCTCCTCCTACTGATGATCATGATGATATGGCTTCATTGATGCATTGTGAAGTAAAGAAGGAGATGGATTTGGTGGAGATTATTTCTCATGTTAATCTTTGATCAATCATGTTATTGGGAATTAAAAGCCTATAGATTATAATGATGTAGGCAGAAAAGTTTTTTTTTCTATGTTTAACATCTTATTAGGCAAGCCTTTATGGTTCATCTAAGTGAATATGTGAAATATAGAAAAAAAAAAAGGCAAATAAAAATTGCTAAAATCGATCATTACATGTTTTGTCTTGTTCTTTCATCTTTTTTAAGAAAAAACTTGAAATAACCATAGATAGATTTTGTTGAACTATTTTAGTTTTTGTTTCTATTTAAGTTCTTTTTTTTTTTTTTTTTTGAAGAAGAAGAAGAACTTTATAAGTTCTGATGAGGTACAAAACAATATGTGCACAGGCCCAGAGCGCAGGGCGCAAGCCTAAACCTCTACCTTATGAAGGGAGTTGGGGCACAGACCCAATGAAGAAGCTCGACCCACAGTAAGATCCTGCCCATGCGAAAGTACACGGACCCAAGCCCATAATTGAAACCACACTTCCAAGTAATCAAGGTATAGGCGGCCCAAAAAAAAAAACTCGTGTAAAAGGAAAAGTGCCTAGTCTCCATGATCCGTGCCCCACGGATTAGAAAGAAGGATCTTACATGATCATGGCTCCTCCATTATCCCTTAAAAGACAGTCCGTGATAAGGAAAAGGAAACTCCCCACCCAATGGGGGAGATACCGTATCATCATCTAATAATATCGACCCATTCTACCACAAAAAGGTACGCAACAATAATGCCATAAACGATTGAATTCTTTCCTTCTCATAAGAAAGAAACTGACTTAGACATCGGAGCGGCGGCCGACACACCCTTGTCGGATCATCCTTTAAGTGCAAGTTATAGGTTGTACGACGATCCAATCCGACAGACCTACCAATGCCCAAGAAGCTCTAGCCTAGCATCGGCAGAAAGCACACCACCGCCATACGCCGCCCATGGAACGATCGCCTTTACAAGTAAAACTAAATTCTCAGTGACTAATGGTATCGACCCAGAACATGAGCAGGAGTCACGCCGACCCCCCTAAGGCGCAAGATCAACAGGGCGACCTAGATAGCCGACCACCAAGAGACGCTCTTGAAACTCTACAGGCCAATACTGATTAGATGGAGGCACTCCATCTCACCAATCAACGTTTGCTGAGAGACTTGGAGGAACTCACCAAACAAATGCAGCGACCACAGGAAGAACAGCAACGCCATGACTCTCCTCGGGACACTGACGGAGAAGGAGAAACTAGCCAAGCTAAGGAGCATGATCCCTATAAACCCCCCAAAGAGGATCGCAATGAGGGAATACCTTGTAGGAACAACAGAGGTAATGGACCCATCCTTTATCTGGCAACAGAACGATCACGAGCACGTCTCGACATCCAAGAAGAAGAGCTCACCCACATGAAGGAAACTCGAAGATCGAGCCCTACTCATGGATGCCTTGGTACAACAGGACAAAATCCCTCGCTCACAAATGGTACTACACTCTTCCCAAGAAAGTTCGGGAGTGCCTCAGATCGAAACGTTCGACAGAACGAAAGACCCCGTAGTCCACCTCAATATCTACAAAAATCAAATTGAGCTACACAGATATTAAGACCCCGTTAGATGCAGAGCCTTCGCCATCACGCTAAAAGGCTTGGCTTTAGCCTGGTTCAATAGACTCCCGCCATCGCCATCCCCAACCTCCGAGAGCCATCCACGCGCCTCGCCTCCACTCAACGAGCCCCACACGGAAGCCGGTTACTACTTGTTAAACGATAGCAGCCCATGTGGAGAACCTGAGGTCCTACGTTCAGAGGTTTAACGCATAGTCATTAAAAGTAGACATCCCAAATGAGAAGTTTTCCATCACCGCTTTCATTACCGGGCTAGGCGTGCAGTCAAAAGATCTAATGTTTTCCATCTCAAAGAACCCTCAGGCAATCATGGCTGAGGTGCTCGCCAAAGCGGAGAAATACATCAACGGTGAGGAAGCCCTTCTATCTAAGTGGAAACTCTTCCACGCAAAAGGAGAAAAGCAGGGGCTAGAAAAAGCGAGAACGAAGCCCTAGAGACGAGGGGAGATGTGGATAAATCCCCATAAAAGGACGTAATACCGTATAATGGTCTCCCAAATGTACGCGGCAACGTTAGGACTATTCTGGGGCTCCACTCACTCGAGCCGGCACTAGGATATCCACCTCGAAAATTCACCCCCTTGACAGCCTCGGTGTCACAGGTCCTGCATGAGACGCGGCATGAAAAGTTTTTAAGGTGGTCGTCTCAGATGAAGACAAACCCAACAAAGAGAGACTCAACCAAGTATTGTGAATTCCATAGGGATCTTAGACACTGAACAAATGATCATCCAACGAGGTAAGAAATGAAAACTGACCATTTGTACTCTTTTGCCGCTTCATGTCTAATGTCAAAGACCGCACCGCCTCACCCACTGTTAGCGCCCAACTCCACACCAACAACCCGGGAGAAATCCAGTGATCTTCTGGGATTCCATGAGCAGTGGAGTCCGGGGCCTAACCCTAAGGCTCATCTATAAAGCATCATATCAGGGGAGACATTAGAAATACAAGTCGTATCCAAACTTCCTCGGCTGGACACTACCATAACCTTTTTGGACTTTGACATGGAAGGCTGCTAGCATCCCCATGACGATCCATTGGTAATAAGGGCCATCGTAGCCAACAAAACAGTACAGAGGGGTCGAAAACGGAAGCTCAACCGACATTATCTTCGCGTCAGCCTTCGATAAAATAGGCATCGGAAGGGAGAACCTAGAAATGATCAACGCCCACCTGCGGGGATTCTCCAAAGAAAGAGTGTTGCCCCTGAGGTCAATACAGCTAGTGCTTACTTTGGGAGATTCCCGCGCCAGCCATAACTAAGTAAAGGAGGTTCCCCATGGCTGGATGCCTCTGATCACCTATAACATACCATATCAAGGTGCCCTCCCTTAATGCCATAAGAGCCATCCCTTCCGCCTATCATATGATTATCAAATTCCCCACTGCGAATGGGGTATGAATGGTTCGAGGAGATCGTAGCCAGGGAGTGCTACTCAACATCAATGAAACTAAAAAATGCAGAAAGATCTGGCTACGGACGAGCCTCATGAGAGATGAGGTAAAGCATCCCACCTACGCCCCTCATGAACTACAGAACTAACAATACAACTCGACTACCAGTCGAAACATCTAGTCTACATCGGATCCAAATTAGCCAAAGACGTTAGGGACCTCCTCAACCGCTTCTTGAAACATAACATAGAAGTATTCGCTTGGAAGTAGGAGGATATGGGGGGAATTAACCCCACAATGATCACACACAGGCTGAACATCAACCCCTCCTTCAAACCCGTCAAACAAAAAAGAAGAAGTTTCACTTGGGAAGGCGTATAAGGATCAATGAAGAAGTTAACAAACTCCTCCAAGCCAAAGCTATCCGAGGTGCTAGAATACCCCGACTCCATTGCCACGTAGTCCTTTGTTAAAAAGGCAAACGGAAAATGGCGACTCTACATTGACTTCATTGACGTCAATAGAGCATGTCAGAAGGATAGCTTTCCCCTACCTCGGATCGACCTTATAGTGGATGCCACTTCATGTCCACGTGTCTTGGTTTCATTTGACGCCCTCTCAGGGATATAACCAGATCGGGAACGGACCCTATTTTTACCAAGAGAAGGCCTCATTTGTAACGGGGCAGGGTACTTACTGTTACCAGGTGATACCTTGCGGGTTGAAGAACGTTAGGACCACTTATCAGAGGCTGGTGAACAAAATGTTTCAGGGGCAGATTGGAGTATCCATGGACGTATATATAGATGACATGCTGGTAAAGTCAATTAAGGCCGAGCTTCATGTAGCCCACCTAGCTGAGTCGTTCTAGGTCTTGAAGAACTATAACATGAAGTTAATTCCAACCAAGTGCGTCTTTGGGGTCTCAGCCGGAAAATTCTTGGGTTTCATAGTCAACATTCGAGGAATATAGACAAATCCTGATAAAATAAAAAGTCAGGCGTGACACGCAAACCGCCTTTAAACACTAAAGAAATTCAACGCTGACCGAGAATAGTCGCTTCTTGAGTCGCTTCGTGATTCAGATCCAACGACAAGTGCCGACCATTTTTTCAGGTTCTAAAAAAGGCTTTCCACTGGGACACCCATTGCGAAGAGGCATTCTTAGTGCTAAAAACTTACCTAAGCTCTCCTCCCGACCTGGTAAGCCCTTCCGAGGGAGAACTCCTTACCCTTTATTCGCGTTTAAATTTCAACTAGCGCTCGCCCCGGTCAGAGAGCTTAAATAGAATACAAGAGCCGCCCACATCATAGCTCGAGCTCTGAGAGGAGCGGAGGAAAGGTATCTAAAGATGGAGAAATTAATCCTAGCATTAGTAACCACTGCCAGAAGGCTTCAACCATATTTCTAGGCTCACACTATTGAAATCCCAACAGAACACCCGATGAGACAAATATTGCATAAGTCAAAGACCTCGGGAAGACTGATAAAATGGGCCATATAGCTCAGTGAGCTCATATACAAGCCAAGGACAGCGGTTAAGGACCAGGTTTTGGCCGATTTCATCATGGAATTTACCCACTCAAATACCCTGGCACAGCCCACCGAAACTACTCACTTAGTGCCCGACTTACCCATCTGGAGGTTGTCCATAGATGGGGCCGCCAATTCCCAAGGGAGCGGTGCAGATCTGATTCTGACCTCCCTAGACGAAATTGACGTGGAATACGCACTCCGATTCGAATTTCAAGCCTCCAATAACAAGGCCGAGTACAAAGCTGTCATAGCCTGGCTTAACCTTGCCCACTCTATGGAAGCTGATCAACTAGAGATATGCAGTGATTCCCAGTTGGTGGTGAAACAGATAGAGGACTCCTACGAAGCTAGGGGTGAAAAATGATCCTTTACCTCAAAAAGGTGCGAGAACTGTTTAAAAAGTTCATACGGGTTCAAGCCAGGCATGTCCCAAGAGCAGAGAACACGCGAGCAGATGCCTTGGCAAAGCTAGCAACAACATCACAAGAGGATCTAGATAGACTGGTACCAGTCGAGCACCTCACAGAACAATCGGTGAACGTCGATAATGAAGAAGTGTACCCATTAATGTTCGAGCCGAGCTGAATGGACCCCATCCGATTACCCGGGTACTGAACATCTAAGCCATCCAAACAGGCCTCCAAGCTCGTAACAAGGTCGCCAGGGACCACCATTCATCGAGGGACCCTTTATAAACGAGGCTTTTCTACACCCATCCTGCGCGCAGAGGCGGGAAGACGCCTAACTACGTGCTCGTAGAGGTATGAGGCCGCTACCTGTGTGTCCAATCTTGCTTGCAACAACCTCATGCCGTTATTCTAAGACAAGGACGTTATCGCCTACAATGCTCAAAGAAGCCATGGAGCTGGTTAAAAAATGCAAGATCCGGCCAAGAGCACGCTCGATCTCTCACCTCCCGTCCGAAAGCATCGACCTCAATCACAAGCCCTCGCCTTTCAACATTACGGGCTAGATGATACCGGGACCCCTACCCATCGGGAAGGGCTTAGTGCAAGTTTATTGTTACGGAGGGATTGTTTCACCTAGTGGGCCGAGGCCGAGCCATTACCAACAATCACCGAGCAAAAGTGTGCGAACTTCGCTCGTGCCCCATATCACGCAGGTTCTAATCCCTGTAGCCTCGTAGACCACAATGGAAACAGTCGACAATCCTAAGTTCAAATATTTGGTACAAGATCGGGACCGCGAACTACTATTCATCCACAGCTCATCCACATTCCAACGGACAAGAAGAAGTCACTATAAGGACTCTCAAGGCAGCGTTACAAACCAAGCTGGAAAATCTAAAGGGAAAATGGGTAGAATACCTCCCTGAGGTATTATGGGCATATAAAACTACACGCAAATCAGCAACTCAAGAAACCCCATTTGCTTTAGCATTTGGCACTGAAGCGATAACTCCCGTCGAGGTCAGGCTAAAATCACCAAGAGTAGAGTTCGCAAATATCGAACATAACGAGGAGATTCTCCGCCTGAACCTTGACCTCCTAAAAGAAAAACGTGAGCAGGTTCTAAGGCATGTTAAGGACTATCATAGAAAGACTGCAAAGTATTACAACCAAAGGGTCAGGCCTAGGAGTTTAAGCCCGGCGACCTCGTTCTAAAAAAACTCCTGCCAACAAGGAAAAACCCCACATACGGGAAGCTAGGACCGAACTGGGAAGGGCCATACGTGGTATCGCGACAACCGACCGCAACTAAGAACCCAAACATAAGAGGGAAAATCTTCCACATTCTCGGAACGCTACACCCCAGGCGCATTCTACCAATAGACCCCTGGATTGTAGTTCTAAATTAAGAAATTCACAGCTTTGCTATAATAACATTCTTTTTGCGGTTCATTTTCAGCTTGGTTAATATTGTCGTAGATCGTCAAGAAAAAAAAACAGTCAAACATTAGACAAGTACATATGTTTCCAAAAGACTGTGCTTTTATTTTAGTTATCTCAGAAAATTACAATCAGCAAAGTCGTTCTCTACATAAGCTCACGACGTCAACACCCAACTGGCGCAAAACCACAAGAACGAAAGAGAAAAGGGAAACAGATGAGAAAAGGAGGGATGATGGAGGAAGGATTCTAAAAATATTCCCTCTGAGCTTGCCGCCCCCTCCGAATAGGTTCCCTGGTCTAGTTCCATCAATGGGCAGGACTAGGGAATAACACAACTCCCACGCGGGTGAACTAGTGGAAAACACAACTCCTACAAATGGCGTGAACGTCGAAACCAAACGCCGGGCCCACCTCCAAATCGTGATCCATGGCGATCAAACCCCGAAGCTTCATCATGTACGAACTTCGACACTGTAAAATAGAGAAAGAAGGAGGAGAGCGGAGTATAACACAGACCTTTGAAGAAAGGCGGTTATTTATAAAGAAACCTGGAATGCCTGGGAAGCCATGTAGTTAGTTCCAATTCTCCATGGATCTGCATTAAAATCATGTGCGCTTTCCCAAAGGAGGAGACAGGTAAGAGCTACGAGGTCTGGCTTCTAAATGTTCAGAGCTCTAAGTATAGTTGCCCTCAGAGCCTCGGCCAAGGACCCACGAGCCCGCTCAAACGAGCCTTATAGTTTAGCCTCAAATGAGCCTTGCAGCTCGGTTACAAAATAACCTTGTAGCTCCGTTTCGAAGGAGCCAAGTAGCTCAGTTTCAAAGGAGCCAGCCCCGTGCCTCGCTCAAAAGAGTCTCAGCCTAGCTCGAAGGGAGCCACGAGCTCGCTCTCAAACGAGCCTCGCAGCCTCGCCCGTGGAGAGCCCAGGCCGGCTCTGCACGAGCTTGCAACTCGGGCCCAAAGAGCCTTGTAGCTCTGCTTCAAATGAGCCTTACAACTCGCCTAAAGACTGCAAATCTCAGCTCCAAACGGAATCCGATTAACCCAAAAGGCCAGGCGGCCAAGGAGCCAAGTAGCTCAGTTTGATGAGAAGCACAGTAGTCCAGGGCCGCATAGCTTAGTAAGAACCCGGCCATTTAAAGATTGGGAGATAAGGAAACGTCTCAACACTGGTCATAAAAGAAAAAGGGAAACCAAGAAAGTAGAAGGACATATGTCCATAGAATAACAAAACCAATGTCGGCATTATAGATGTCCAAGGCTTAGAGCTCGAAGTTAGCCAAAATGAGCAAAAATTATACAAAGGGGCCTAAATGTTTGAGGGGGAGCTACAAGCAGCCTCAGTAGTGCGAGCCTCTGAGCCATGCAAGTCAGAAGGCGAAGCCCCAATGGGCGAGAGAGGAGAGCCAACCCGGCAGGAACCTCAACTTCACCAGGAAGAGGAACAGAGATAGGGGTATCAGAGGACGCCCCTGGATCCGCCTTGTCCTCATAAACTGATTCTTCCACCTCCTCTTCATCAGGATCAGGAACTGGAAAATTGAAGTCCAAACCCAGAAAAGCCTTGACAAATTCTGTTGAAAGCAAAGCCATCCCAGGCCCATAAGGTGCAGGCCTTGTCCTTCAGCTCTACCATTACTCCATCCCTATGGCAAACCATAGCCTCCCGCCTCTGAAAGTCCCCACGTAACACGCTGCACTCCTCAGCTAAGCGCCCACCCGAGCTCTTGCTTGGGGTTTTCGATGGGTTTCGATCCAACGCCACCGCGGTGCATAACTCCTCCCCGATAGTCAAACTTTTCTAACCACCTACAACTCATCCCCGATGTACCCTCAAGCCCCATGGCCTTTTGTCTTCAGCTCTCGCCTTGGCGGTTGAGGTGTGCTTTAGGTCAGATTTATACCCCGGAACATCCTCGGTGAAGCTTTGTATCCAAGCTCACAACTCATCCCTCTTAGAGGTCAAGGAGGCAACTTTGGCTTTGTAAGCATTCGTTGCCTTAGTAGAGCTCTCAACCGAACTGGCCCTCCTCGCCAAGTCCTTTATATAAGTAGCCATCTGCCAAGGAACAAGAAGGAGTTAGCAGATAACATTAACACAACGACGAGACGGATAAAAGAAGGTGCTAGGACATACCGAGACGGTTCCCTGGAGTAATAGGGCCAGAGCCTCCTAAACTAACATGACTTCCACCTTCTTGAGATCATAATCCCGAAGGATAGACGAAACAGCCCCAACGACGAGATCCGCATTGGTAAACAGTGAGTCTTTACCCCCCTCAGCTCCAAAGCGATCATTTCCCACATGTCCCCATCTCGGAGGGGAAGGCGGCATTTTGTTCGAAGGGGCCCGCATGCAGATAGGAAGAACTTTCAATGGAGGCTCGGTAACCCTTCTTGAAGAACCCTTGGCTCCTACAACAGAGGACAAGCGACACTGCGCACCCGCCTCCTCGGACACCTAGACCAAAGAGGGCAACGCCTGCCCCCTCACCTAAACTTGGGCGTGCAATCCCCGCTCCTTGACAGGTGAACGCGGAACAGATACTCCCAGCTTCGGGGCCTTACCCCGGGCCAAGAGGCTGATCTTAGGAGGTTCCTGAGCTTTGCGCTTTATGCTTCTCCTCTTCTTCGCTAGCGACTCGACATAGGCCTGAAGTTCTCCCCGAGTTAGCTTCACGACAAGAGGCCCCCCAGGAGAAGTTTCAATAGTAGGGAGCAGAGGAGATCTCGAATGAGGGGAACAAGAAGGGCTCACGCCTGAAGAGCCGGGAATGTCCGACCTGATCAGATCGGAATACGCCCGAGGGCGACACTTGCCCAACCGCCGCTTCACTTCCCTATCCTCATGAGTAAGGTCATGACGGATACCTGAAGGCAACGCAACCAAAACAAAGTCAAAAACATAACGTGACCTTTGAAAAATTGACCCCTACTAGTATAAATGCAAAATCATGTTGGCTCTCAAAGGGCTCCATACTCGTTTAATCCCTAGCATATCTGGCTCAAGGTCAGATTCCCAATGTCGACTTCCGACAAAGAAATAACGCTTCCAATGCTTGTAGGAAGAAGGAGGTCGGAAATGATAGGTCCAGAATGACCCGCTTTGAAATATACAAGAAGCCTTTTGAGGCCTCTTTCACACTGAAGAGATCTAGCAGCAGAGCAATACTAGGGACCCCAAGGCCCTTATCCCTGAAAAAAACAAAAAGGCCGACCAAGACGCGCCAAAAATTGGGAGAGAGCTGGGACGGGCACACATTGAAATGTTGTAAAACGCTTTTGGTGAAGGGGTGCAAAGGGAAGCAGAGGTCGTTCTCAAAGGCCACCAAAGAAGGCACCATCTCGGGAACCCGATACCATAAGACTCTGAGAAGATCATAACACCGTGATTCGTATTACTGCAAAGGAGGCGCTCATAATGAGAGCGGCGATTTTAGTTAACGGTTTGACCCGGCTAGGGCTCCACAACGCCCGTATACCCTACAACAACCCTCAAATATCTCGTCACCAGGATACCTAATCTCTAATCTTCCCCTCGCTCGCTGTGTGAAGATAACCGACTGGAAGGACCCCAACAACCACAGCGACAAGACTACAGAATCCTCCGCCATTTCGCCCCGATTCAAACTCCTCGACCGACCTTCCCTTTATGCGCAGGCCCACAAGACAAGAAGACCCAGAGGAAGCATTCATGATTAAGCAATGGAAATGGAGAACGCATGAAGCAACGAAAGAGGCGGAACCCCAACCCAACACGCCCTAACAACTCGAAAGTCAAAACAAGGAAAGAAAAATAGGCGAAGAAGAAGAAAGACGCACCAAACAAGGAAAACGACCCCTAGGGAGACAGGACGACAGAAAGCACCAATAGCAGCTCTGAGCGTTGATCAAAGATACTTCCAAACTCAAAGAAGAAGCGGTTTCGAGAATGGAAGAATGCGATACAAGGAATATTTCTTAAGATATGGGAAGTAGCAGTCGAAATGGGCGCAAAAATCAAAAGTGCGCCATCATTACCACAAGACGTTTGACGGTGACAAAGCCCGGATCAAACCATCCCCGGCTAGCCACATGGAAGCCACAACCGATCCAAGAAACGATTCATTCGTCTGCTTGCTTCAAACTAAGAGCTAGGAACCGCACGGTAGAAACAATATGTGCACAGCCTAGAGCGCAGCCTCTCCAAACCTCTTCCTCTATGAAGGGAGCAGGGCAATGCACCCAATGAAGAAGCTCGAATCTACGAGAAGATCATGCCCATGCCAAAGTACACCTTAATTCGTGCCTAGAATTGAAACCACCCCTCACAAAAAGTAACTGAGTGATATAAAGGCCCAAAAAAAAAAAAACTCGTAAAAGGAAAGTGCCAAGTCTCCATGATCCGCACCCTACCTAATTAGGAAAGAAGGATCTACATGATCACGATCTCCATTATCCCCTAAAAGATGCCCATGATAAGGAAAAAGGAAACTCCCAATCTAATGGGAGAGATATCGATCACCATCTAACAAGGAAAAATTAATTATTTCCTGAGTAATACCGACCCATTCTACCACAAAAAAGTACACAACAATAATGCCATAAAAGGTCGAATTCTTTCCTTCTCATAAGAAAGAAATTGACTTAGCCATCGGAGCGGCGGTCGCGACACCGCGATCACCATTTCAATGTGCCGCGTGTCGACGACGATCCAATCCAATACCAGCCCAAATTCCAAGATGTTTAATTCCAAGTTTTTTCAGAGGAATAAATGTGGTATTTTATGGTTCTGAATTAATGCATAGAGCAGAAACGGTATGTTATGATTGCACTAATATTAAGACTTTTTTTACATCTATTCATTTTATATTACAATATAGAATTTATTCTCATAAATACGTCCTCACACCTTACTGGGAGGTTCGACATATTTAGTTTTAAAATTTTTTTTGGTATTTACAAATTATGAAATATGTCACCACAGCCCCCACGATGCGGGGTTAGCTCAATTTCCTCTAGAGTCACAGACACATCTATCTATCTATCTCTATTTTTCATTTGAATTATCCATAGATTGAAGAAGACACCAACAAACAAACCACCCCCATTTCATTTCATTTTTCGTTGGAAAAAAACACTTTTAAATTTTAATTAAGAACATTTTTGCTATAGATTGAAGAGACACCAACAAACCTCATTTCATTCTTCCTTGGAAACAAACACATTTAAGTTTATTTTGTTTATTTTAAATTTTAATTAAGACCATTCTTTGCAGGAATTTAAGGATAAGAAAAAAATATCAACGTTACCTTGACCTGTGTAATTAGGAGTAGTAATTGATAGCTAATAAAATTGACGTTTCTTAATAATGTTTCTCTAATTAGAACCAACTCTTAATTGCTTACTATATATTTCATTACACTAAATTCTATTTTGGTTACAATCCATCTTTTACTCTCTCCATAAATTTTTGGATAATTTTGTTTAATTTGTTGTTTCAAAAAAATCACAAATTAATTATTAAATATCAATAGAATATAATGTAGTTCAGAAAAAAAAATTAATTAATTTTTATTTGAAACATGAGAAAATAATAGAAATGATCATTTTAGTCAAACTCATGCTTTACTAATTTAATTAAAAATAAAATTGATGCTAGAGTTGAGGCTGAGAAAATGAATGCTAAAGGATATTTTTTTTAATTTTTTTTTGTAAAATATATTACTTTTACAGGGTAAGGGTAAAACAGTCATTTCACATAATAGTTAGTTCACTGTCTTTCGTGATTTTTACCACGTGTTGAAAAAGTTTTGTCATGCATATGCATGCTTCATAACAAATCCCCTCAAAAGTGTCTTTCCAAATCCTTTTTGGCTTTTAACGCCAATTTGTGATATCGATCGAGTAGCTATTTTTGAAGGTTGTAGAGTGTATTGGCGAAATACCCTAAAATGGAATACGGAAATACAAAATTAGATCCAATAGAAGGATGCCAGGTAAGCAAGTGGTAAGAACTGGACCAACCTGAGTCAGTGTGAGTCTCTGTAGTTGTCTAAATCAAAGACTCATCCACTGAGTCTTTTTACCAAATTGGAAATTTAGTAGGGCCTTTGTCCCACTACCCATAGAGGCTTCAAAGTCTCAACAGGTTGAGCCATCTGATCGTTGGATTAATCCTAATCAATGGCAGGATAAACCCATTAATATTAAATGCTTTCCGTTCATTACCTCTTAAGGAGTAAGTAAGGAAAATGACACACAAACTAGTAGCTCAAAAAAAAAAAAACACACACACACACACAAAAATGTTCTCTCACTTTCCTGTGCTTTCTTTCTTCCTCTCTCTCATGGATTTTGACATAAAGTATAAGAAAAATCTTGGCTTCTCTCAGCCAGCAATGTTCTTCCTTGAGAATTACTTGAAACCACCTTATATAGGTGGAGGAGGAGATGGTGGGTTTTCCTTCGAACCCTGTTCATCAAAATCTCTCTTCCAAGATTTCCACCATCTAGATCATCAGTTTCCCGCCAATGCCTCCTCAAAACCCCTCTAATTCGGAGTTCAAACTGCTTGTTTGGATCCCTTCGAAAACTTCACATATGGGTCTTCCATGAATCTCGATGTTTACGAATTGAAGCCTTTCGCCGACAACGTCGGAATGGTCATCGGAATGGTCGAGAATTTTTCGACCAATAATGGAGGAGGAGGATATCTGTTGCAGCATCACCATCAAAGAGCGGCGACTGTGGCCACCGCCGCCACATAAATGGTTGGGCGGGTGGGGTTCAACTGTCAAGAAATCAAGTCGATAAACTTTGTTATACCGGATGAAGTGTCATGCATAACGGGGGAGAATCGTTTGTACAAGAAAATGTGGTACCTAGATTTCGCGAGATGATTCCAACGGTAAAGTCTGTTTTGTCATCCGAGATCTATAAAAATTCCGGATTTTGACCAAAATTACCATTTTACCCTTTTTCAGAAAATTATGATTTTCTCAGGGTTTCACATTATATCATAGGGTAAATGAGTTTCTTGGCATGTCTTTATGTAGATTTGAATAAGAGATTTCATTGGAATTCAAGTTAACATTAAGACACCAAAACTCTTAAGGTACACAATTAGGGTTTTATGGATTATTTATTTAAACCTTCAATTGAGTTATGTTAAGGCTTTAGCTATTAAATTGACATCATTCTATGTTAATTTTACTTAGAAATTGGAAAGAAAAAGTGAGATTATGAGGATTGTAAATTTAGGTCAACCTTGGATGTTAATGGAAGTGATGTTGTTTGATTGGTTTTAATTGATTTGTGAGCATTACTTGAATACTTGAAGATTAATGGAATTAAAAGTTGAAAAGAAAATGAGATATAGCATGGAGAGGGTGAGGCGAGGGTTTAATTGATACATTGGTTTGACTTGGTTTAAGTGAATCAATGGCATTGGATGAATTGTCGAATGTAAATTGTTGAAAGAAAATGGAAGAAATTGAATAAATAAGGATGAATAAGGTGACATGTAAGTTAGGCCACCCTAGGAAGAAGTATGGAAAAGTTGAGTTTCCAATTGATTTTAATCAATTTAAGGTAGATAAATACCTAATGGAAGGTGTTAGAATTAAAGAGTTTTTAAGGAATAAGAATTGATTAAAGGTATAAAATGTAATTTTTGCTACTAGGTGAAGGGCATTATGGGTTTCACTTTAAGCATGCTAATGGCTTGACTTAAGGCTATAATAGAGGTTGTCATGAACCTTGATTTAGTGGAAGTAGATTGAGATAAGTTGATATTAAGTTAATAAAATAACCCAAGAGGTTGCTTTCAAATTTAATAGAAAGTATATTATAAGTTAAGGAGTTTAATTGCATATTGTTAAGGTATGAATGTTAATGGATTTATGATAATGTGACTTGTAGGAGGGAAGTGATTAAGAGACGAAAGTGGAGGTAAAATTTTTAAAGGAGGAAAAATGGCTTAAATAACTAAGGTGAGGAAAATGTAAATGTTTATGGAAATATAAATATATATATATATATATATATATATATATATATATATATATATATATATATATATACTATATATACTCATTAATGTTTACAAATGTATATGTTTTCCTCTATATTTATAAATATTTAAATAGAAAAGGAAATGGTTTCTTGACTTTACTTATGTTGAAAATATGAAATGATTATGGTTTCATAGTTTTTATAAAACATGATTTATGGTTCCATAGTAAGTAAATGTTTATGAATAAATGTTTAAATGAAAAGTAGTTTCTTAACTTTAAATTATGTTGAGAAAATATATGAAAGGATTATAGTTTCCATGGTTTTATAAAGCATAATTTATGGTTTTCCATAGTAAAAATGAAATGTTTATGAATGTATATTCTATATACATGTTTATATGAAAATGTTTATGATTGAATCCATGGTTACCCTATGTTACAAAGATAAAGTTTAAAGGAAAGTCGACTAAAGTGTTTTACGCATGCATGGTACATGGAAAAGGGATAGGATTTTTTTATACAGGGAAGGGAAGAGTGATACATGTCGGAGGTTCCTTTTGTGGCCATCGGTGATGAAAGACTATTTCATTGGAGGTTCTTTCATGGATCAACGGTGGTTAACGGTAGGTGGGTTCCATTGGATATGACATATTCAAAAAGGAAAAGAAAGTAAAGTAAATGTTTATTGAAATGATATGTTTATACAATGTTTTATACATTGTATTTGAACTATATCTGGAAACATTATTGTAAAACCCCATAAAATTCTAATTTTTCTGAAAAATGATAAAATGATAATTTCGGTCAAAATCCGGAATTTTTCTAGATCTCAGATGATGAAACAGACTTCACCGTTGGAATCGTCTTGAGAAATATAGCTACCAAGTCGAATTTCGTTTAATTCCGAGATAGTAGGAATTTCATGTTTTTCGAGGCACCAGGAGTGGTGAGGGACACTTAGCACATTGTGAGTGGCTCAAGAGTTGCCACGTGTCATATGTAGAATGAGTCAAACATTAGCGCAAATGGGACCCATGAGAGACATGTGGCAACATGTGATTGGGTGAAAATCCATGGTAGATGGATAAAGTGGATAGGGTGTAATCCAAGAGCGATTAGAATTGGACATGTGTGTAGTGAGAGGACATCTCAATTTGGCCCCATCTTCTCCCAATCGGTTTGGGAGGGAAAAAGAGAGAAAGAGAGAGAAAGAGGGAGAAAGGAAGAGAGTTTAGAGATAGAAGCTCTACCTTCTCTCTAGATTTCTCGGTGATCAGTCCTTCAAAATTCTGCGAGACAAGAGGCAAAGTTAATCCCAATCTGAAATTTACACATGGAAGTCTTGATATTGTGGAGTTTCGGCGACTTCGGGAGGTAAGCGTTTTCTTTTAGCAGTTTATTTTTTGCTAGAGCCATTTTATGGTTAGGGGCGTTCGGGCGGAATGAGTCGTTCATTGAAGTTCCAAAACTTGGAAGTAAGTGGCAAAATCCACAAGTGGTTTGGGCGGTCGAAACTAACCGTGGACTGTATGTGTTGCTTGTGTGTTGATATGTTATTACTATGTTTGAATAACATGTTGTTATGTTTTGTGTGATGCTTTGGCAGTTCCAAGATGGACTGTCGGATTGTTTATTAGCCAATGTGAGCTAATTTTGGTGTTATTACTATGAATTAATAATATGTTGTTTATGTATGATTTTTGTTAATATATGCATGCTTAATATATTAACATGAATTATTATGGATAAGCGTATATATTTTCCATGCTGGGTGCAGCCTCGATGAGTGGAGTTCAGTGACGCATCAGTGTTAAATAAATTTCATGGGATTTCAGTGCTGGGGTTGTCAGCGGATCCGTCTCGGAGGACCCATATTTGTTGTAGGAGTTATCAGGCAATTCTCGGAGGGTTGTCATAGAGATTTTATCGAAAATTGTTACTATGTTTTTCGAGAACAAAAACCTTTTGTTTTGAAAACCGTGTTCCTCACACTTGGCTTAGGCATCGTGAAATTGATGTGAGGGCTCGAGATGTAGGAAAGGGGTGAGTCACATTCTCATCCGTAACATGTAGCAGACATTCGATTAGGAATCATGGATGCTTGAATATGTGTGTTTGTGTTGCATGTGCATCTTAGGTGGGAGTAACCCAATGTAGGAAAATTCAACTCTTTGGGCATTGCTCACCCACAGTCGTGGAATCCTTTTAGAGTACGGGGGTATTTAGGAAGACGACGCTCACTAGAGGCCGCTTTTGAGAAGAAAGCCTACATGTGGCTTTGATTATATATATATTTTTTTTTGTAAAACATGTATGAAACATTATGATCGATGCATGTTTGTATAAGAGTGTAATTAACTCTTGAAACTATTGTAATATAGTTGGTTATATTTTGATAGGATGGATCATATGGGCCCGACGTGTGTATTTTACTCATGTTTGAGTCTCGGGTAGAGAGACGCTCATTTGTGGCATTGAGATACTCAATATTTTATGTATTCAACGGGTTAATGGGTTGTCAACGGACGAATTCGGCTGTCTAATTATTTTCCTATGGTATTACTCTCACTGACTCCTTTAGCTCACCTTCTTTTAAATGTTTTATAAAATGTTTTTCGAGGGGGACCAATCTGACGAGTATTGAGCATCACTCGAATTTAAGTGACACTTCCGCCTCATGCGACGACCACCTTTTGAAAATGTAGAGACCTTATTTTAAATAACTACTTGTGCACCTTTATTTTGTAATGTATATATGTTTTAAAATATTGTTTATATTTCTATGATGTTTAGAAAAGGATTTTAAATTTTGATTTGAAATTTCTTATGCTAGACTTCATATCCCGTAGTTGGATGTTGAGTAAATGAATATTTTTGATAGTGTAAAATATTTTATTACAGGTGTTGTAAATTAGGAAATGCTCGAAAAACAGAGGAAATTATGTCTGATTTTCTGTAAAATGTTTAATCGTATAAAAAGGGTTTAATGTTTAAAAGAAAAAAAAAATATTTCCCACCATGTTTCATAAAGTTTTAATGGAAAACATAACGGTATAAATGGGTTCCTCCCGCAGTTCACTTTTAAAAGGTTTAAAGAAACGTTTTCCAATCCCAGTAAGTGCCGGGAGGGTCCTCGGGTTAGGAAGAGGAAATCCGGGTTGGTTCCCTTCATATATGCAATCATCATAGTTCTAAAAGCCGCAAAAGCCTCTGATAGCTACTAATGCTTAAGGCGCAACATAAGACACATGCTTGAGTGAAGTAAAACCATGAGTTAACGATTCAAAATCTAATTGATCTATAAAAAAAATTAAACATTTTAAGAATAAAAATATTTAAAAAGAAAAAAGAAATTAAACTCTAGGATGCACTTTTTTTTTAATAGGATGCATGTATTAAAAAGTGAGACAAACGTAGCTAGGGACCACTAATAGTTTATATCTTAAGTGGTCTTTTAAACGACCATTATCACATTGTAATTACATAAGGGTTTGAACCCCTGACCTCAAAATTGGAAGATAAAATACTTAGTCATCACACTTCTAACTATATTTTCTAGGTCCATCCCACCATTAACCATCATTTATATATACATATAGAAGTGGAATCATATATCAGGTGCATTTTTTGATATGCAGAAGGACATATGGAGTGAAGAGGAGAGACTGAGATTCTAATCGAAGCCCGTGCGAAATAGGAAACAAGTGGGCGGAAATTGCAAAGAGGTTACTGGAAAGAGCAAGAAAACTCCATAAAAACCTTTGGAATGCTACTATGACACGATCTCGGGGTCCGTTGACAACCCATCGGCCGGTGAAACCTATGGATATCGGGTGCCAGTATCACGCTCCTATATCTCATATATTGAGACCTTTTCTGTATAATTTTCTTACAAATAACCCATTTCTTATAAAAATTCATAAGAGTTTGATGTACAACTCATACACTTTTTACATGCCAAAATATATATTAAAATTAGATTATTCTAATATATTTTACAAAATGCTATCGAGGCCTGACCAGCCTCTTCGTACTCACGACCTTGAAGGAGCGTCGTCTTCTCGTGTACCTGAAAGGGGGGTCCCACGACGGGGTGAGCAAAGACCAGTAGTGATAATCTCCTATAAGGGTTACTCCCCACTTAAGTGCTCATCTAGTGATCAAACCAACCCATACACATTTAAGTGAAAGTGTCTACATGAATGTCGTATGTCATGCATGAGATGTCATCGTGCCTATATCCAGGAGTCACTCCGCAGGCTCCTCACATCCCTATTCCAAGTGTGACAACCGTCACCGGTAGTACCAATGACACACATGTACTGAGCCCTTATCGGCTCACCAGTACCTAATCTGAGTGCTGATAGGCAGCTAATCACGAGTCGATCCAGGCTCACATCCTTATGACTTCGAAGTACGTGATAACCATAGCGTATGTATTCTTTTTTGGCAAATGAGCTTTTCGGTTACACCGCGAGGTCTCTTACCCACGGAACTTTCTAAATAACACCGTGGGTCTCTTACACCGTCTGGAACTTTTGGCTCACGCCGGCTTTGGTCTCACTACGCCCCATGCGAACTAGGATATCTCGCGAATCACTACGCCCAATTCGAGCCTTTGACCTATGGGGATTAACGGCCCCTTTCTTGCTTCACCCAACACACACTATGATCTGAAACATGAGTCATTTATTGGAGGTCGTCCCAATACAAGCTCATCCATCACCAAGGTTGGTGAGCGGCCATCTGGAGTGCACCAGCTGAGCTATTGATGTAACCATGCATGAATGCAATGATGCCAATTCATATATCCAATTCCAATGGCTCATACAGTGGCACATATAATTCAAACCATTCATGTTAACACATCAATTAGCATGCATTAACAATTCTCATTCTTCTGAAATAACACACATGCTATTCAATTCCAAGCAATAACATGCCGATTTAAAACACTAGAATGATTTAAGTCCGTAACAAATCGGTGCACAAGGCAGTCCCACTACAAGCCGTGGACTGTCCGAGGACGGTCCCCATCACACATTCTGTCCCCTTCCTTTGGGACCGAGATGCCTGGCCATTCCCGGCCTCACACCTCCCAAAACCATTCTCATGCCATTCATTTTACGCTTCATCAATCCATGACTAAACAATTGATGTCATACAACCTTCCTTAGGCTAACGCATGACAATTCCTATCAACTCTGATAGCCTACAACATGTCATGCATTGGTCATGTCAAAACCTAGCTATTTACATTGACACAACCAAACAACTTTCCACTTGGTGCAAAACATAGGTTTTTAGTAAGGTTATGATCGCCATTTGCCCTCGGCATTCACATGGATGGAATCTTGACTAAATGGGCTTTCGATAGAGTCTAAGAACACCCAAAACAGTTCGGACGAAGAAGTTATGACCGTCCAAAGTTGGAGGTCACACATGAGTAGGCAACCCTACCCGACCAGCCCTACCCAACCTGCTGTGAGCACATACTGGCGAAGCCAATATCTGACTCAATTACGCTCCACGGGAACATGGGTTGGAATCTTGACTCAATGGGCTTTCCACATAGAGTTTAAAAACACCTGCAGCGGAGTTCGAGACGAAGAAGTTATGACCGTCTGGTTAGGAGTCACACATGATGGGCAGCCCCTGCGGCCGACTCCGGCACCCATTGCCCTCTACAGGCATATGGCTAGAATCTTGACTCAATGGGCTTTCCATAAAGTCCAAGAACACCCGAAACGGAGTTCGAATGAAAAAGTTATGACCTTTCGAAGTTGGGGGTCACATAGGGGTAGTCAAACCCAGTCGAGCTGACTTGACTTAGCCCGGCGGGCGACTGGCCCGAGCTAACTTGACTTTAGTGAGGCGACCTCTGGTGACCTCCCAGCCCGATTGGAGCTATTCATGGTAAAGGACCATAACCCAGGCTACAAGGGTCGAATTGAGAAATTCAAAGCCTAACATCAAGTTAAGCGAATTAATGGCTACAATTTACTGAAGGACTCCTTTTGCAAAATTTCTTTATTTCCACCCAAAAACCAGTTCTAAAGTCAGTTAATGTGTACTACCGCAATCATAAGCGACTTCCCATGGTTCAAAATACAACCAAACATTCCCCTTAAGGCAAGACAACCAACACCGTTATTCATTTTAACTATAACACATAAAAATGGCACACAATGACAATTACTTAGTCCAAAAATCAGTCCCCGGACTATCCGAAAATAGTCCCGGAATCTCCAGCACGCTATCCCAAAGTCTTGGGACGGTTCACACGGCCACTCACGGCCTCACAATCCCCATGCCATTTGAATGACCCTTAGACAAGGATTAAACTAAGTAGGAGAAAAACTCCTACCTCTCGGAGTTTGTCGAAACTCCCCAACTCCGGTCTCTATGCGAAGCCCTTGTCGTGAGGATGAACTCTTCCCCTTGCTCCGCCTGAAACTGTCGGTCCGATCGCCGAGAAACTTAGAGAGAAGGTGGAGTCTCTCTCTCTACAACTCTCTCTTTCCCTTCCTTTTTCTTACTTTTTCCCCCTCCCAAACCGGTTAGGTCAAGCTTGGTCAAGTGAGATGTCCTCTCACTTGCCAAGTGTCAAGCTCTCATTGGCTCTTAGGATTACCCCTTATCCTTATCCACTCACTTTGAGATTTCCATCCAACCACATGGTGCCATGTCTTCTAAAGGTCCCACTTGAGCTCGATGTTTGACCCCAGCTCACGGCTTGTAGGGCAGTATCTCATCTTGAGCCACTCAAATTGCACCAAGTGTTACGCGTCACTCTCGGTGCCTCGAAAAACGTGAAACTTTGATTGTCTCGGAATTCGACGAAATTCGACGTGGTAGCTAGTTTTGTGAGATAATTCCAATGGAGAAGTCCGTTTCGTCATCCGAGATATAAATTTCGGTTACGACGAATTACCATTTATTGTTTTAAAATTAGAAATTTTGTAAGGGTCTTCTTTGTGGCCTTCCAAAAGCCCAGGTGTCCGTTCAATGACTGTCGACCGCGGAATACTCGTGGATGTCGGGTAACCCGACTGCTGATCGGTGAAGTCTCCTTTGCGGAGGCTTGCAAGGTACATAACCTCTCCCGATATATACAACGACCACACGGGGTCAAATTCGAGGTAAAATAATGGCCTCTTGTTTGCATCAATACTCATCAAAATATCAACCTGACTATATCACATGGTTGAAGAGTTAATAAATTACTCTTATACAACATATATTAAAATTACAACATTCTAATACATGGATACAACAACATCAAAGCCACAAGTCGGCTTTCTTATCATGAGTGCCGTCTTCCCGATCGCTCCCTGTACCTGAAATGGTGAACCCTCGACAGGGTGAGCAAAGCCCAGTAGAGATAATTTCCTACATGGGTTACTCCCCCCCTAAGTGCATGGCGAACAATCACATTCAAATTTCTTGAACCTACTCGAATGTCTACATAGTGACACCGTGTCTCAGTCCTCCACAGGCTCCCTCACACATGCCTAAGCCAATATGCGAGTAAAATAATCAGTTTTCAAAAACTAAAGCTTTTTGTTCTCGAAAACACACTACCGAGTTTCGGTAAAAATATTGGACTATCCTCCAAGGCGAATGTGTTGGAGAACCTTCTGAAACAATTCATGGGCTCCTCCAACGTGTAATTGTTAGACCATCTCAACCTGAATTCTCAGGAAAATCATCCATTTAAATTCCTTTACTTAACCGTGTTCGTTTTCTTTTCTTTCATGTCATGCACTCACACCTAATATTCGAGGCTACCCCAGTGCATATGGATGCATGATGCCAATTCCAACACATTTATGCTAATATATTCACATGCATATATATTAACATAATTAATTACATAAAACATGTTATGCGAATTCACATCAATAACACGAAATTAGCTCGCATAAAATTTAGTGCTTAAACCGCAATCAATTCATTTTGAATCACTCGACATCATAAAAATTCATACAAAAATATTGAGGTTACTATTCATGAGCAGTGAAACCCTCGGGTTCTCTTGTTCACGGCCACACAAATAGGAATTTTCTCCACTCGGTTCAAAGCTTTTGAGACCAAATTTACGGCTAAAACAAGCCTCATAACATTCCTAACCATTTACATAGCTCTTAGACAAAGATTAACACAAGTAGGAAAAGATCCCTACCTCTTGGAGTTGTCGGAACTCCACCAATTGAATTACGTGTAGTCCTGTAGCATTAAGAACAACTTTCCTTTGCTCAGTCGACGAAATGGTCCGATCGATAGGAATCCTAGAGAGAGTACGGCTGGATAAAACACCAAACCCAACGATACCATCTTTCTTTCATTACGTCGTATTCTCGATTTGGAGAAGATGACAACTTATTCAGTTTTGTCCTATTATCATTAACATTCCAAATAATTCCCATCATGTCCCTTCTTTTAGACTTTTGACACTTGGCAATATCTAGGCCGTCTATTTCCATCCTCTCTCTACTCATGCAACATGTGTCACATGAGTACATATTGTAGGTGACTTTTGTCACATCACATGTCATTTTACGGCACCCGATACTCGATGCCTGGAAAAACGTGTAAATTCCGACTATCTCGGAATTCGACGAAATTTAACGTGGTAGCTAGATTTCGCGAGACGATTCCAACAGTGAAGTCTGTTTCGTCATCCGAAATCTAGAAAAATTTGGAATTTTTAACCCCTTTTTAGAAAATTGGAATTTTCTCGGGTCTTACGATACGCCCTCCCTTAAAAGGAATTTCGTCGAAATTACGGACAATCTGGCTTACAACACATGCATATGCAACGTGAACTACCTCATGCATGTAAACTAGTCGTTTAAATATTAAACGACTAAACCACGTACCTTCATCCCTAAACAAGAAGGGATAGGTGGCCTGCATCGTGTCTTCGCACTCCCACGTTGACTCCTCCACTCCCGCGGTGCGCCGCAACACCCTCGCGACCTCACGGTCTTGCGTCATAAGGCCCGATCAGGCTATCTATAAAAAGTGCACGCTAGTCCTCCTCAGATGTCCGTCCGTGTCAGCGCCGTCTACTCGTCCATTACATGAAATTTGGATGCAGAGTGTACCTCAGAGACATGGGCGTGAAATACCTCGTTGACTGACATGCTAGGCGGTAAGCTAGATGCGCTCGCATTGCCTACTCTCTCAGGTATCTCGAAAGTTGAAATTAACCTCGATAGCTTCAGCAATAGGGCATGCACTCCTCTCTTAGGCATCACCTTGAAGGCGTGATCTCGAACCTCAAACTCTAAGGGTCGGCGTTGTACATCGGCATAAGCTCTTCTGCAGGCTCAGAGGCGTGAGAAGACAGCGTCGTATCAAGCCCACCTTCTCGAGGTGTCTACAATCAGATCGGGGACCGGAGTGATGGAGCTCTGCTCCCGTCTCGGTCCGACATATCAGTGATCTACGTGGCCTCATCCTGATGCCTCGTATGGCGTAAATCGTATGCTACGCGTCGTTGTTGTAGGCGAAGTCCACTAAGGGCCAGTGCTCTTCCCAGCTACCCCTTATGATCCGGGACGCATGCTGCGGCATGTCATCTATTACTGTGTATATTATCCACCTGAGCATTATGACCTACCTGACCACAGCAGTGTAGCGACCTTCCTAAGGTCACAATCACTAACTATTGATGATTATCAACTAATCCATGTCATAGATGGCATCCATAGCACAAATCCTTGTCAAAATACTAACCACATTGCAATTTCAAAGGGTATCAAATCTAGGTCTCCGACTCCACATCCTTTCAGACTCTAGTCTACGTGATAACTTGACCGTGTGTTTCATCTCGAGTCACTCCAGACTCCCCATCCTCGACTCTAAGTCTACGTGATAACTTGACCGTGTGTTTTTATCTCTCGGGCAACATAGCACCGGCCTACACTTGAGCCTCTTACACATCCACCTGAAATTTCGGATATCTCCGGGTCTCTTACCCACCTGAGAAATTTGGGATAGCTCCCAGGAGTCACCCACCCACCACGAAATTTCGGTTCTCCAGGTCTCTTACCCACACGAGGTCGGGATAGCTCCCCTGGTCTCTTACACCCACACAGAAATTTCGGATGACACCACGGGTCTCTTGCACCCACACAGTCGGGACGCTCCTAGGTCTTACAACCACGAAATTTGGATGACTCCACGGGTCTCTTCGCTACACGAGAAATTTGGGATCATACAGGTCTCTTGCCGCCCCACGAAATTTGGGATCTCTCCCCGGGTCTCTTACACCCACACAGAAATTCGGGATACCTCCTGAGTCTCTTACACCCACACAGAAATTTGGGATCTCTCCGAGGTCTCTTACACCCACATCAAATTAAGAATACCTCCGGGGTCTCACTACGCTCCCACCACAGAGGAAATTTGGGATCTCTCCCAGTGTCTCTTACGCCCCACATAGAAATGGGATAGCTCCGGGTCTCTTACACCCACCACGAAATTTGGGATGCCTCCTAGGTTCTCTTACACCCACACAGAAATTTGGGATCTCGCCCTGGGTCTCTTACACCCACACATGACCTTTTGGATCTTACCCCTTGGTCTCATACTTCTAGCTCGGGCTTCTTACCTTAGGGATGCGGGCCCCCTTCTTGCTTTGCCCAACACACTTTAATTACTCTTCATATCGATTCGAACTATGAGTCTTCATTGGGCGTAGTCTAAGGCAAACCCAGCCCACACTCACCAAAAGTGAGTGAATGACCATACCATGCACCAGCGCCGACTCGGCCAGCAGGGTAATTATCGTGCACATGAGCGTAATGATGCCATACTATGACAACCCAATCCGGGGTCCACTATCGGCGAAGTCTCGGAGATCTCTGCTCATAATCCGACCCTGCTCCAGTTAGCTCTCACCCTACATCCTAAGGAAGAACATCCACACATGGCTTCTCTAAAGGCCTTAACCTCTAGCCAGAACCTATCGCTGAGATGCATTAATGAACATGATCGTTAAACAAATGCGGGTATAAAGCGTGCCACAGCATGTCAAGCGATCACGTACTCGACCTGCATTGCCATGAGACCACCCTACGCCTCCTAGAGGACAATGCCTCATATGCAAAATTTGTGATGTGGTAACACGTCATCGCAGCATTGAACTCTCGGCTGAATCCAATGCTCGGCTGGAGCCTGCTTTGTACGGCACATGTGACCAGATCTCTGAAGTACTAGGTGCTAGTGCGCCACCACAGACGATCTTTGGTTCCACGACCCATACTAGGGGGTGGAGGAACAAACCATGTCCTCTCATGTCCCTCTGGCGACTAGGGCCCGTTTGTCCCCTAAACAGGATCCTGTCTCTAGAGGCGATCCCTCTTGTATGTCAGAGTACATTTGTGATGGTAGCACACCATCTACCCATCGACTAGCCTTCTTTCGTCTCACTGTTGATTGGGACTGAGGTGTCCCATACCCTTGGGATTTCTGCCTCCATAGGCAATCCCATCGAAAGTGTCCAGGCTGTTAGCATAAATAACATATCCACGCCACTGCCTAACTTCATCCGCCCGTCAGCCTTGGTCACGATAACCCTGGCCACTGTCTTTGAGGTCCGTCACGAAGCAGAGATGCTACGTTTCTTTCCTTAGTTGGAAGAGATGGATCTTCCTTCCTCTTAATATCAACATATCTGGATGCCTCGCGCAACATCTACCTCTCCCTCTTGTGGTCATGAGTCGTTCGACCACAGAGTCCCGCTCTTCCTAACCATTGGAGGGCGATGTTAGCCACAGCGGCTGGAGTCTCGTTTGACGCCTGGTTTACCCTTGCATAAGCACGTGCAATATGATTATTGCAATCCACTTACGGCCTCGACAAAGGCACGTTGGTCAAGCGGTGGTGCGAGGCTAGTACCTCGTGCACGACCCTGCGTCCCTACGCCTCCTTTGTTATCTACATGTCAAATGCGTGAGTTAATTTCTAATGCAATATCTCTAAGAGCATAGCAGGCCAAAGACACTATTCATATACAGAAAAAATATTTTATGCACAACGTCCTTGCATTCATAGGAAATGCAAGACAATAATTTCCACATTAAATCATTTTTTAACAACAAAATTTTATTTTAGAAAATTTCATTTAAAAAAATTTTATTTCAGTTGATTTTATTTTATTTTATCTTTTGAAAAAAATTGAGCGATGTTCATGACGGTGTCCCAAAGCGGTGGCTTCGGAAATAATTCTGCCCGAGTCAACACTAGGTCAAGTGCGTGTTCCTGCTTGAACCACAATTTGCCCGGCATGGTGTGCTAGGTTAAGCGTGGTGCGCTCAGGGCCGCCATAGTGAGCCCGGCGTGTTGGGTCGTGTCGTGGTCGTCTGCGGCCATGTCATTGGCCGTGTCACGCGTGGCCGGTTGTGTCGTGGTGCGTGTCGGCGCACCCAAGTTGCGTGCTCGCGAGGGCCTCTTCACAGTCCGCGATACAAAAAAGGCTGTATCATGACCTGACCCCACCGCATGCCGTATTGCGGCCACGGCTGTGTTGTATCAGCGACACGGCCGGTACGCCATACTCGGCCCTCTATCCACGATACAATCAATTGTATCGTGACAGTATAACAAACATCCGGCTTGTCCACGATGCTGAGGGCGTATCGTGACACACTCCCGACTGTCAGAGTCTTCTCCTGTCATGATACAAAATTTGTATCGTGACTCAATCCCCAGTAGCCAAGCCTTATACATCCGCATTTGTCGATTGTCGCCATTGACGCTATCAGTAAGGCTCATTTTGTCATGATACAACAGGTGCCATCTTGACCTCCTCCGGCCAAGCTATCGCACATCGCGATTCAATCCGATTGTATCGTGACACTTCTCCGACCCATTTACTTTTCGTAAAGTCATGTCACGCGATACAATTTCCATTGTATCGTGACCTGAACAAACGATATGATAATTTGCTTCGTTTTTTTTCATTCATTTTTTTTCTTCTTTTCTGCTACTGGAAAAACTACCCAAAAAATATAAATACATTTTTTTTTCATTATCTAGTACACCCAAATAAATTTTAAAAAAATTTATTTTATCCATTTTTCTTCAGTTTTACACACTGTAAAACCTAAAAAATTTCTTCTCCACATCATTTTTTTTCCCATTTAATTCTGGACCATTTTGTCCAAAATTTCTCAACCTCCAGTTCTCACACTAACCCTAGTGTTCAACATTGTTATATATATATATATATATATATATATATATATATATATATATATATATATATATATATATATATATATATATTTTCTCCTATGTGCTAATCACTAAGCACAAAAATCACATAACACATAACAATTCATGTTATGCACACCATTCACACATCAATCACAACAATCTCACAATCACATAAAACACAGTGCATGCAATGTTCTAGTCCTATCCCGTGATTTCCGAGGTAATCACATACCTAAACTCTAACATCGAGCCACCAAGTGGTGATGTTCTTACACCTTTCGACCATGGCCTAAGCCCAAGTCCCCAAGCCCTAGGTTTTCATTTACCTACGCTCTACACCCACCGAGCTCCCAAGGTAATCGTTTACCTTGGCTCGATACCAAGGCGCGACGCCCCAAAACCGAGGTGTCGGGTTGAGAAAACCCCGTCAACCCGCGAATACTCGTGGATGTCGGGTAGCTGTTACAACCACAATCGAGTGAGTCTCCTTTGCCTGGGGGCTACCAGAGGTACATAACCTGTCCCAACCATATACAACGACCACACAGGGTCCAAATTCGAGTAAAATAATGGCCTCTTGGGCCCCTGCATCAATACTCATCAAAATATCCAACCAACTATCTCACATGGTTCAAGAGTTAATAAATTACTCTTATACAACATATATTAAAATTACAACATTCTAATACATGGATACAACAACATCAAAGCCACAAGTCGACTTTCTTCTCAAACGGCCTCTAATGAGTGCCGCCTTCTTGATCGCTCCCTGTACCTAAAATGGTGATCCCTCGACAGGGTGAGCAAAGCCCAGTAGAGATAATTTCCTACATGGGTTACCCCCACCCAAGTGCACATGGCTTACAAACAATCACATTCAAGAAATTTCATAAACCTACTCAATGTCTATATAATCGACCCCGCTTTTCCCGAAGTCCTCACCGACTCTCACACACGCCTAGCTTCAATATGCGAAAATAACTGGGCTTTCAAAACTAAAGCTTTTGTTCTCGAAACACACTCACCGAAGTTTCCTGTGAAAAATATCGACTACTCCTCCAAGGCGAATGTGTTGGAGAACCTTCCGAAACAATTCATGGCCTCCTCCGACGTGTAATTGTTGGACCATCTCCGAACACAATTCTCCGAAAAATAATCCATTGAAATTCCTTTCGCAACCATGTTCATTTTTTTTTTCTTTCATGTCATGCACTCATACCTAATATTCGAGGCTACCCTAGTGCATATGGAATGCATGATACCAATTCCAACACATTCATGCTAATATATTCACATGCATATATATTAACATAATTAATCACATAAAACATGTTATGCAAATTCACATCAATAACACCAAAATCAGCTCACATGGGCTAATTAGCAAACACAATCAATTCATTTTGAATCACTCAACATCATAAAAATTCACACAAAAATATTCATGTTACTGTTCACGACCACACAAATAGGAATTTTCTCCACGCAGTTCAAAGCTTTTGAGACCGAATTTACAGCTAAAACAAACCTCATAACATTCCTAACCATTTACATGGCTCTTAGACAAAGATTAACACAAGTAGGAAAAGATCCCTACCTCTTAGAGTTGTCGGAACTCCACCAAATTGGTGCTCAAGCGTAGTCCTCGTCGCGTAGAACAACTTTCCTTATTGCTCCTTCGAGAACCGACTGGCCCGATCGTCGGACCCTGCACGCACCTTCTCTAAAAACACCAAAACCCAACATTCTACATTTTTTTTTCTTTCATTCTGCACGTATTCTCGATTTGGAGAAGATGACAACTATTTCAGTTTTGTCCTATTATCATTAACATTCCAAATAATTCCCATCATGTCCCTTCTTCTAGATTTTTAACACTTAGCACTATCTAGATCGTCCATTTCCATCCTCTCTCTACTCATGCAACATGTGTAATATGAGTACATGTTGTAGGTGAATTTTGTCACATCACATGTCGTTTTACGGCACCCGATACCCGGTGCCTCGAAAAACTTGCAAATTCTGACTGTCTCAGAATTTGACATGGTAGCTAGGTTTCGCGAGACGATTCCAACGGTGAAGTCCGTTTCGTCATCCAAGATTTAGAAAAATTTCAAATTTTTACCAAAATGACCATTTTACCCTTTTTCAGAAAATTGGAATTTTCTCGGGTCTTACACTTACAGCTATAAAAAGAAGACAACTCTCAAGGAGGAAATGTCGCTCTAAGTATCCAAGACAAAGCACCCTTCTCCAGAACTACATCAAAAGCCTCAACTTGGAATCAAGAGCAGTACTAGACAATCAGAAAAACCCTAATGCAAATACCATCATGCCACCTAACTTTATTTCGTCCCGGTTAAAGTTCCAATTATCTTAAATGTACATTATTTAAATATTTGTAATTTTTGATATTTTTCTAAAATCCCGCTTAGGTCCACTGATGCTCGAAAATCGTGAAAATTCAATGCCCTAATTCAACGTAAATTCTTCCCGGGTTACTAGATTTTTGCGAGCAAAATTCAACTAAGTGGAAGAACTGCTTTCCCTTATCCAAGATCTACAAATTTTCCCCATTCATTCATAATATTCGATAAAATTACTGTTTTGCCCTTCTTCTTTTTTCCGGGGTTTCACAAATAATGTCGGGCGTAGCAAGTAGGGGATAGACACCCCCCTTTGGTGAAAATCTTGAAAACCTGGTTAGACAAAGTATCCATCGGTGAAAGCCCGAAAAATGCCTGAGGGTAAGACCCGCAGAAGACCCCTGAAAAGTCTCCGTTGCCCAAAAGACACGAAAGATTAAATAAATATCACATAGACTACAGGTTGTGTGATGAGTCGGACCGATCATTGCTTTCCCATTGGCACCTCGCATTAGTGGTGGATCGAAGGTCGACCTCAGATACGGGCACGTAGAGGTCGTCTCATACATGCATATAGTTTTTTTTTTTTTCCACGATAGGACAACATGTCTGCATGGATTGTGTTGTTTGTGTGACTGTGAAATGATCATTTGCATGTGCACCCAGCGAAAGAGTCTCTCGTGAGGTTTTGTCTCTCATCGGGCGCTGCTAGCTCACCCCGTCGTGGACCTTTCAGTATATAAAACACACGCAGTGCATCGACACCTTAGAGTCGGATTCAAGCAGTCGGATTGTGGCCTTGACTTGATGTTTTGTATATGTATGAGGACCGAGTAGTTTTAATACATATTCTGTTTTGTATATTAGAACACACTTGGTTCTAATAGATGTATATTTTGTACCATATGTGAGAGTGTTGTGCTCAGACTCCCACGACTATATAAGGTAATTACCGTATATTTATGAATTAAATGAGTTAGTGAATGAGTCTCAACACATGAGACGTATGGGTGACATTGGGACACCCGAGACATTCAAAAGTTTCCACTCTGCCGACCTGCCGTCGACAGACCCCAGGCTAGGTGTCACATCTATGATTGAGTGTGATCTATATTTATCCTCTCTTATTGGGGATTTAGGTATAAAAAAATCAATATCTCTTTATGATATATTATTAATAACGAAATAATAATTTTTGGAAGGAAGACTTTCCCAGTTTAAGAATTATTGGAGCTAGCTATTTGAAAATCAATATTAAGTAAGTACTTTTAGCCTACAACATTTATATTGATGTTTGATTGTAATTTTTCAAAATAGTATTTAATTTCTAATGCTTAATGATGATTTTATATATATATATATATATATATATATATATATATATATATCCTTTAATTATAATACTAGAACATTTTATTATTAGAAAAATAAAAGTAACTTTTAAATCACCATGACCACATGACTTATTTCATATAACTTTTATTTGAAGTACTTTTTATAAGTAACATTCAAAGTGAGATTGGCACTTGTCGAAACTACTTCATGAAGCATTCTGCAGAATGTTCTATGAATTTTGTGGAACTTGATTTTCCTTCAAAAATTCTTTTTAAGCTAAATGTTTTGTCTCAAGAATTAAAAACATTACCAATTTAATACTTTTTTGAGTTGTTTCTATTTAAAGTGTTTTTGATTAAAGTATTTTCTATGGTTATTGTTAAATAGTATTTTCTGAGGAGTAACTGATCCATTTCACATAACTAATTAGTTCACTATCTTTAAGTGTTTTATCACGTGTTGAAAAGTTTTGTCATGCATTTGCATGTTTTAGAATAAATCCCAATGAGTGTCTCCCGAGCCTTCTTTGGCGTTTGGCGCCGGTTGTCTCGATTGGTAGCTATTTTGAAAGTTGATGCGTAATGATGGAAATACCCTAGAGTTTTGGATTAAAATAATATTTTTTTTAAAAGAAATTAAAAATAATAATGTATATTTGAAACAAATGCACAATCTACTTCATTACAGCCACTACAGTGCCTGAGTCTTGGCGACTTTATAAAAAAATTAAGATAATGCCTGTGAGCATTTACTATAATTTCAAAGAATTTAAATATTATCAAATTATGGTTTAGTTTTAAATCTGTTTATCTAAATAAATCCACTTTTATGTATTTGTTGAATCAGTAAAAATCCAAATACGTTATTAAAAATTAATTATATCTTTCTTGCTTCACTGGTGGTAATGTTTACTACTCACCTTTAAATAACTTGTTTTGTGTTTGGGATTTTATAATATAATAATAATAATAATAATAATAATAACTAATAATAAAAATTAAAGTGATGGTAATTCTTTAAAAAAAAAATTAATAAGATAAATATGAAAAACATTTTTAAAAAGAATAATAAAATAAAAGAGAAAGCTATAATTTAAAATAGTATATTTTAAATTATCAATACCTAATATCAAATAAGATAATTTTTTTAAAAATTAATAAAATAAATATAGCTCAATTTTAAAAGAATAATATAAAATAAAATGACATAAATCCAGAGATAAACAAATATTTTTCCTTGGATAATTTTAAAATAAAAGATAATATAAACTATTTCAGCGGATAATTTTAAATTAATCTATCTCTTATTAAGACAATTTTTATTGATATTAATTATTAAAATTTATTTATTTTAAATTATATTGTCATTTTATTTTATATTATTCTTTTTGAGTGTTTTATCTTTCTTAATGTAATCTTTTAAAAAAATTGTCTTTATTTGATATTAAAAATATTCTGAGACTTGTGAAATCATTGTTTTTCAAAGGATAAATTTCAATATAATTTATTTGAAATTTATATATTTATTTTATTTTATATAGTATTATTTTTAAATTTTTTTAATATTTATCACAATAATCATTTTTTTTAAAAATTCTTTATCCTTTTAATTTTATTATTAATAATTTTCTCAGCATAAAAAAGATTATTTTAAGGTGATGCATAAAAGTGGCTTTTTTGATAAATATTTTAAACCAAAGATCCCTTTAAACTAAAAATAATATGAAATAATATGTTGAGTAAATGTCGAATTATCTGTCGGCATTTATTATCATTTAAAGTAAAATATCGTAATGTGGCGGCAACAACATTTGCTTAAAAAAGGAAAATGCTTGATGACATCATGATGTCAAACATACCATTATAAAGTTTTAAGACTAAACTTGAAAAGTGTAAAAGTTAAATGGCAGTAAAATATCCCTACCCATACCCTCGTTTGTAATAAATGATAAAAATTACTACTCTTATGAAAATTATGGTACTTTTACACCAATGGTATCATAAACATATAAAAAGAATTAAAAATTATAAATTCGTTATTGAGACCGACATTTGCGCTATATTGCATAGTTTCAAATATCCGATATTTTATAATTTTTTAAAAAATATTATTTTAATCCAAAGCGTTCACCATCTTTTTGTCATTTTTCCACGTGTTGAAAAATTTGTCATGCATGCATTTGAACAAATCCTCGGAGTATCTATCGAGCATGTGGCTTACGGCGCTGGTGCGATGTTTTGATTAGGTAGCTATTTTGAAGTTGGCGTATTGGCGGAAATACCTAAGTAAATCTGGCCACAAAATAGATCCAATGGAAGGAAACCATTAAGCAAGTTGTAACCTTGCACCAACTTGAGCCGGTGAGTCTCTGCGCGTTATAGAATCAAATACCCATCCACTGACCTTTTTACCAAAATGGAAAATTTAGTAGAATACTGGCTCCACCCACTGAAGAATTCAAAATCACAACGATGGAAGGAATCTCGGCCGTTGGATTAATCCCAATCAACGACGAGGATGGACGATGTATTGGTAACACATTACCATCATATTAAGGGAATAAGGAGTAGAATGACTGACCTGAGCACAGTAGTAAAAACACTTACGCACACACACAAATTTTTCTCTCCTTTCCGTGCTTTCTTTCTTTCTCTCTCTCATGGTTTTGACAAAAAGAAATTACAAAGGAAAATCTCGGCTTCTCTTAACCCGTAATGTTCTACCACTGAAATTCACGATGAAACCACCACTATAATGGGTGAAGGAGGGATGGTGGGTTTTCATGAACCTAGTGTAGAATTCTCTTTTCAATTTCACCATGCGGATCATCGGTTTCCATGGCCTCTCAGCCTCCAGTTAGTCCAAAACCCATGTTTGGATCCCTTGAAAACTTCACATAGGTCTTCCATGAATCTCAATGTTTCACAATTAAAGCCTTTCCAGAAACATGAATGTGAGAATCTTCCCAGACCCGGCTAATGGGCGGGAGGAGGAGGAGGATATCACATTTGCGAATCATCATCATGGGGCAGCGGCTGCGTATCGCCTCTAGCGAGGAGATGGTGGGGCGGAGTGGGGATTCAGTGTCGAGAAATCAATGCGTGAAACTTTGTTATCTGGATGAAAGTATCTTCACATAACAGGGAGGCCAGTTTGTATAGAAAATCGGTGTGATTATTTCTGACGAGGTTTCTTGACACACCCAAAAAGACACAAGGGTGAGAAAGAAACATTATGTAATAGTTAAAGAGGCGTGGACAGTACAGAGAAGGCAATTAAATTTAAAAATAATAATAATAAAAGATCTATATAACTCTCTACTCTATAAAAATGGTCGTTTTTAATGGGTTTTATCTAATGTATCATCTTGATAACGTGTTCCATTCTCATGCATGAAAATTTGTTGATTCAAGTAGTGGAGGCGTGCTCGATGAGAAGTAGGCCAGCAAGTTCTCAAATGTTGAATGGAGGATAGGGAAGCGGTACAAAGAGAGATGGCACAATCATAAGACTAACATTAAGGTTTACTTTGTCTTTCTTTACTTCCTTTTAATTTTTGATTTTTATTTTATTTTATGTTCATGATCTCTATTGAGTGAATTCATTATATATATATATAGCATATCTACTTGGAGATATGTGGGGTTTTCCTTCCACTAAATCAAAACCTTGTGTCCAACAACCAAATACCTTAATATTAATGTCTTCCACCATCTCTTGTTTGGCCCAATATCGATATTTCCAAATTGAAGCAATTAGAAAAAATTATATATCTCCATACCAGCAGATCATGTGTACATCATCATATAACATACTTATATACATGAATAAAACATGCTCATACCCTAAATAATTTTGCAAATTAGATAATTGTGAATATGCTCATTAATTAGATGTGTTTCCTTCTTTTAGGTAGAAAAAGTATGTGCAATCATCATAGTTAAGCGCGAGCCTATAAGTGGCTACTGTTGTAGGCACAACATAAGACACGTTCTGGTGATGGCGCATGGCCACCTCATTAAGGTCCGTTTAAATACAGTCAGCAACTTAGGAACACTGTGCATCATATCATGAGACCGTTGCATGTGATGGAAATGGCCCGATAGGGCCATCAAGTATACTCCATCAGCATTAAAAATGACCCATTAGGGCTATCATCCATACTCGTCCATCTGATTTACCATTGCATAAATTTCTATAAAATTCAAAGTTGGCCATCCATACTGTTAAACATATATTAAAACTAGTTCATTCTAATAATATACGCTTAAAACATGAATCATACACACTGGGTCCGTCTACAACTTCTTTCTAGCCTAAGGAGCTCGTTTCACCTTAATACTCCCGTACCCGGCCAGGATCCCACGGCATCACTGAGCAATGCCCGCAGTTAAATTTTCCTACTGTTTACCTCACCTATGCTCAAGCAATGGCACAATCTCTAAACATTCAAGTAAAACATACAAGTCCCGACTCAAATGCCTACATGTTACGGATGAGAATGAGACTCCACTTTCCTACACCTCGAGTCCTCACCGACTTCACACATGCCTAAACCAAATGTTAGGAAATGACTATTTCAAAACAAAAGATTTTAGTTTTGAAAAACATAATACCACTCTTCCATAAAAATTTATCGACAACCCTCCGAGGTGAATCACCGGATAACTCTCCAAACAAACATGGGTCATCCCCAGATGAACTATCGACAACTTCCAAGGCAATTCTTCGAAAATCTCCCCACGAAATCGATTCACAAACTATGTTTTTCATGTCATGCACCCATACCTACTGTTCTAGGTTACCTCGATGCATATGAAATGCAATATGCCATTTCACAATAATTCATGTTAATATATTACGCATGTATATATTAACGAAAATCATACACAAACAACATGTTATTCATTCATAGCAATAACACCAAAATTAGCTCACATGGGCTAATAAACGATCCGGCAGTCCATCTTGGAACTGCTCAAAGAATCACACCAACAACAAAACATGTTATGCAAACATAGCAATAACATATCAGCATACAAGAAACACATACAATCCACGGTCGGGACTGTCCAAAACCACTCTAGGGATTTCACCACTGGCCCAAGTTTCGCATCACCGAACGACCATTCCAGCCCCCGAACATCCCTAACCATTAAAATGGCTTTTAGCCAAAGAATAAATGAAGTAGGAGAAAACCCCTACCTCCCGGAGTTGCCAAACTTCACAATATCTAAGGCCCACACGTAGCTCTCGGCAGCTGGGATCAACTTTACCTCTGTCTCACGGATCTGACGACTGATCGTAGGAAAATCTAGAGATAAGGTAGACTCTCTCTCTCTAAAATTCTCTTCTTCTTCTCCTTTTTCTTCTCTCTCTATATTTTCCCTCTCTTTTCCCCCATCCAATCCAATTGGGTCAAGTTGGGTCAAGAGAATTGTCATCTAACTTGCCACATGTCCAATGCTCATTTGCTCTTAGGATTTCCTTATCCTCTTATCCATCTACCATGGATTTTCACCCAATAACATGTTACCACATGTCTCTCATGGGTCCCATTTGAGCTCATGTTTGACTCATTCTGCACATGACACGTGGCACCTCTTGAGCCACTCACAATATGCCAAGTGTCCCGCACCACTCCCAGTGCCTCGAAAAACATAAAATTCCGATTGTCTCCAAAATCAACGTGGTAGCTAGATTTCGCAAGACGATTCCAACGGTGAGTCAGTTTCGTCATCCGATATCTAGAAAAATTCTTGATTTTGACCGAAATTACCATTTTATCCATTTTCAGAAAATTAGAATTTTCTAGGGTCTTACACCTTGGCCTCTTGGGCCTTTTTTGGAATGCTCCATGTATACTCATTTTCCTTTCAATGAATTTCCCTTTTGCCTATTAAAAAAAGAAATTTAGGCGTTTGATATCAAGATACTGAGTACATGATTAGCGCTCTAAATTGAAATGAATTTAGCATGTATACTGCGGTTATCAGAACATTGGTCGATGATCTCAAAGAAAGGGATGTTCCTAGTTCAAATCCTATTACATGTCTTGGTCATCTCATATAGTGACATCCTTCTGATAAGGAGTCTCTGATTCGAAACATCAAAGATCAATTTGTTCGTGGAGGTCGACAGAAGATGCTGTCAATCAACCAGCTCTGAAGAGAGGGTCTAGAGTCTGGTTAATTGGTGTTGTCTATGCAAACATGATCGCACATATGTGGAGCACATCTTCATCCATTGTTGTTGGGATTCTAATATTCATTGACTTTGTAAAAATCTTTAACAAAAAATTTTCCCATAAAGGACAAAAATTAGACTTATAAGGGTAGACTTTTAATGCCTTCTTAACAAATCTATTTTTCTTAAATATGGAAAACAAAACAAAAAAAAAAAGGAACTCTTGTATCTTTAGCAACTCAAAATAGTCAAGAAATCTCCTTACATAAGCTTCAAACCAGTGAAGCTAGACACTTGAAAGATAGTCTATAGTCTAGAAGCTCTTCATCAAGCTTTTAAATTGAAGAAGCCAGAGGCCCCAAAAGGAATCCAAGGAGCTCTTCTTGACCCAGTCATACCTCTTTCAAACAAACTAGTTACTGGGATAAGTTTATTTATCAGTTATTTGACCAGAGCCAATGGTTTATTTCATTCATGTTTGGCATTTTATATATCACAGGTTGAATATTTCTTAATAAGGGGACATCTAAATTTTTTATGGAAGATTCAGCTAATCTCTTGGTTTGCTTGGCATTTAGTGACAATATATTACATCTTTGTGTAGCGCTTCATTTTGCGCTTTACTCATATATCAATGTGCGACATTTCATCTTTGTAGCTCTTCATCCTCGTTAGGTCATATATGGCTTCTTTTTAGGGCTTTAAAAAACCTCCTACTGCAACAACAGTTTTCTTTGGGGCAAATGATTCAACTCTTACAGGGAGGACCAATGAAATGCAGCATGTGTGAAGCCCTAAACCCGGGGGTTCGTTGACGACCCGTTAACTCGCGGAATACATGTAGTCATTGAGTGTCTCAATGGCACAAAATGAGTGTGCACAAAATGAGTGTCTCTCTACCCGAGAGACTCAAATTACGAGTAAAATGTACGCGTGCCATACATCCATACTCACCAAAATATAACCAACTATATTACAATAGTTTCAAGAGTTAATTACACTCCTATACAAACATGTATCAATTACACTCCTATTACATGTATCAAACATGAGTTAATTCTTCTCAAAAGCAGCCTCTAGTGGGCGGAGTCTTCCTGAATACTCCCTATACCCGAAAAGGGATCCCACGACTACGAAAGCAATGCCCAAGAGGGGTTGTATTTTCCTACATGTTTAATTCCCAACCTAAAATACACACATGTACTCCATCACAAAATGTCCACACATCCAAGTAAAATGTCTACATGAATGTCATATGTCATGCTTGAATGTCATTATGCCCGTATCCTAAGTCACTCACCGACTCCCTCACACATGCCTATGCCAAGTGTGACGACCGTCACCAGTAGTACTAATGATACACATATACCGAGCCCTTACCAGCTCACCAATACCCACTGCAAGTGCCAATGGGCAACCCATCCCTAGTCAATCCCGACTCCTATCACACAACTCGAAGTCTATGTGTTAATCGCATGTCTTACTGGGGCAAATGTAATCCTTTTCGACTTACAATCGTGGGTCTTTTTACACCCATACGTAAATTTCGCTCACGCCACATCACTTACACCTGCTTCGTGCTTTCACATGAGGAGATTAAGGGCTCCCCTTCGCTCTCTCCGCCTAACACACATTAATTATTATTTCACTTTATGTTTTGAACCATGAGTCATTTATTGGACGTCGTCCAAAATACGAGCTCATCACTCATTCACCAAGAATGGTGAACAACCACACTATGCACCCACACCCGACTCAATGCGATGTAACTATGCACATGAATGCAATGATGCCAATTCATATCTTCAATTCTAATGATTCTTACACAATTATATTTCATATAATTCAAACAATCATGTTAACACATCAATTTAGCATGCATCAACAATCTCATTCTCCATTACATCAAACATGTTATTCACGCTAACATGCAAGCAATTTCACATGGACAATTTCAGTCCAAAATCAGTTCCGAACTGTTTTAAATAGTCCCAAATCAAGTCGTGGACTGTCCAAGGATAGTCCCCTCATCAAGCATTCAGTCCCATTTCTTTGGGACCGAAATACACGACCATTCTCGGCCTCACAACTCCCAAAACCATTTTCATGACATTTTAAACAAGAAATAACCGAAAGGTGGAACACTCCTACCTCCTCCCTGAGTTGTCGAAACTCCACAATCCCTAAGTAGATCTACGCATAGCCCTTTCGTTGGGATCAACTTTACTCGGGTCACGGATATGACTCGACGACACGAAAAATCTGTAGAGAAGGTATATAGCCTCTATTTCTAACTCCTTCTCTCTTTTCCCTTCTCTCCCAAACCTGTCAAGAATGGGGTCACGGTACTCTCTCACTCTGCCAAGGCCGCTCTGGGCTACCCGATTTCCCTTATCACCATATTTATTCACTGATTTCCACCTAACCACGGTCGCCACACGCCTCTATAATCCAATTTTGAGCTCATTGTTCGACTCATTTACACTTCGACACACGGCGCACCGGTGAGCCACTCAACATGTGCCGTTCGCCCCGTACCACCTGACGCCTCGAAAGGAATTCGACTATCTCGGAATTCAACATGGTAGCTAGATTTCGCAAGACAATTTCAAAGGTGAAGTCAGTTTTGTAATCCGAGATCTAGAAAAATTCCGGATTTTCCACCCAAATTACTGTTTTACCCTTTTTTAAAAAAATTGAATTTTCTCAGGTTTCACAACATGTTCCAGTTGAAGAGTACAAGGACAATCTCAGAAGAATAGTCCATCAATTGAAGGTTGGAATCCTACATTCCATATGCTATGTTGAAATCTCATGTCTAATATATGGTTTCCATGTTGCCTATCAACAAAAAAGGTTTCATGTTTCAAAAATCCACATTTCACTTGTTTATTGTAAGTTTAGATGCCCTTGAGTCTTGGCACACAAGTGAAGTTTGAATAATGGTCTTGCATGTATAAGATAAGAGGAATTTTGTTTTCCAAGCACAGGAAAAAAAAAGTCCTATCAAAAGAAATAAAAAATGCTCAATAGATGCAAGTTGTTATATGAAAGACTTCTTATATCTAACAATTGTATTTGGTTTCCATTGATCACTCAGCTAATGCATTACCACTAAGTGGAGAAATAGCATACAAAAGCACTAGGGATCCTTGGATTCACTCACCACTAAGAATTTTCTAGTCTTTTAACGATCAAGGACTAGCTGTTAGTAGAACTATTTAAGAGACTATATCGTGGTATGCAGTACAACATGAAATGCTAGAAATTTCTTATTCTTCATCATTGACACCTCTGTTGAGTAGTTCAAGGATGCATATATATATTTTCCAAGAACCTTTCTTCTCTTTAAAGGAAAATGAAGATGGGTTATGGTTGTTCAAACTTCATATGTGTAAATCTTCCATTCTTTGGTGGGGTTGGGTTTGCCGTTTGAACCAATGGCACCAAGCACTAACTCTAAACAACACCTCTTGAGCCTCGTGCTACCGATAGACAACAAAAGATCGATAAAAGTCAATAAAATTAATGTTAGAAATATCCGAATTATTATATAACCAAATTTTTATGAAATAATTCGCCCGCTTTCTCACGTATCGAAACACCGATTGCGTGAGTGCTCTTCCACCATGCTAGTAGTGCTTATAACTCCACCACCGTTGATGAAGAAGGGCGTATGCAATATGAAAAGTATGATTCTTCTTCTTAAGTTCGCTAATGTTGATTAGGGGCAAATAAGTAAAAGGAAAACATTTTTGAATCTATCGGATAATTAGTTTGAGTAACATGGTTTTGTAATGGGTGGTATTAAGTTATTGATTTTTGTTTTCTTGATAAAGTAAATAAGAATAGTATTAATGTGAATATGGGTTTTTTTTCCTTCCACTCGAATAAAAACCTTGTGTCCATTACCCAAATCCTCTCGATATTAATGTCTTCCACCATCTCAGTTTGTTAGCCATCCAATATTCCAAATTCGTAAGCTTAATTAAAAATTATGTCTCCTTTCCTACCATATGGGTCATGCATACATCACCATATATAGAAAATATATACATGAATAAAACACTCATACCTCCCAAATGGAACATAAAATATTAGGGTTTTCTTGTGGAGATTAATTATATATACTCATTTTCCATCCAAAACTGGGTCTTTTACCCAGATTTTTACAAAAATACATAATAAGGCCACATATACATCTCTTCTCGTCTCTAAGACCTCACGTGCCTCCATTCCCCGGTGCGCCCGCCCTCGAAATAATTTTCCTCGACAGGTGAGCAATGCCCGGGCAGTTGAATTCTCCTACATACACTCCCCACCCGAAAGTGCACATAATGGCAACCAAACACATTCAAGCAAATGCATGATCCTACTTGAATGTCTACATGCCCTGTCAATGCCCCAAGTCCTCACCGACTCCCTCACACACGTAACTTGTCATGTATGAGAATTTATTTTCAAAACAAAATATTTGTTTTACATTTAAAATCCTTTGGACATCCTTCGAAACCTTAGGACACACTCCGACCATGGGAAAACTCCGAATCTGGACATCCTCCGAACACTGGACATCCTCCTAGCACTGGACACCCTCCGAACACTGGACACCCTCCGAACACTGGATGTCCTCCGAGCACTGGACACCCTCCGAACACTGGACAATTCCCAATAAAACTTTTATCATTACATTGGACATTTTCCGATTACTTTAAAATCATACTCTCAGCTTGGACGATGTCCCATGCTACCGAGCCCACCATCGACACCAACCAATGTCGATCTTACCATGTCCCCATGACAATTTATCGAACACCAAACACGGTGCCGATTTACCATGGTCAACACTAAATATAAAATCGACCCAAACCATGCACTCACACCCAATGTCATGCGACAGCCTCAGGCAAACAAATGCACGATGCCAATGCATTTATTTTATGTCACATGAATATTTATAAAATACATGCAACATAAACAATTCACTGATGGTTATACTCTACACACAATTCTGGCATGTTATTCAAATATCAAGCAACAACACACAAAATTGCCAATAATAAAGGACCATTTCCAGTCCGAAATTAGTCCGAGACTGTCCAAAATGGGTCCCAAAATTAAGCATTCGCCCCAAGTTTTCTGGGATCACCAAATAGCCACTACCTACTTCACACCACTAAACCATTTTAAATGCCTCTGGTCGAAAATAAACCAAGTAGTATAAGACTCTACCTCCCTGAAATCCATCGAAACTCCACACATCGGCACCACGTGTAGCTCTTTGCAAAATGGGACCAACTTTGCTTCTTGGCCTCACTAGAGCTCGATGGTCCGATCAATTCCAAAATTTAAAGCAGGTTGGAGCTTCTCTCTCTAAAATCCTCTATCTTCTCTCTCTTTCGCTTGTTCCCCTCTCTCCTTCACTCCCCCCCAACCAGCTTGGTCAAGATGGGGTCAAGAGGACTTGTCCTCTTCTTACCACATGTCAGTCTATCATCATCTCTTAGGATTTTCCTTACCCCTTTATCCATCTACTTTGGATTTCATCCAATCCCATGTCGCCATATACTCTATAGGCCCAATTAGGGCTCATTTGTTTGATTCATCCAACACTTGACACGTGGTGCCTCTTAGGCTACCCAAAACATGCCAAGTGTCCCGCACCCCTCTCGATGCCTCGAAAAACATGAAATTACGACTATCTCAGAATTTGACGAAATTTGACGTAGTAGCTAGATTTCGCAAGACGATTCCAACGGTGAAGTCTATTTTGTCATCCGAGATCTAGAAAAATTTTGGATTTTCTACCGAAATTACCGTTTTATCCTTCCTCATAAATATGGATTTTCCGGGGTTTCACACCATTTGCTGCTATAATAAGTATAAGAAAAATTATTTAACAAGTAATTCTTGACCCGTGTAATTAGTTGTACTGATAGCTAAAAAAATTGACGTTTCTAATTAGAACTAATCCTAAGTGCTACTAAATATTTCATTACACTAAATTCTATTTCACATAATCCTCTTTACTCTCTCCATAAATTTCTCTCGATATTTTGCTAATTCTGTTCTTTCTAAAAAATCAAAAAAATAAGCATTAAAATATCAATAGAATATACTTGATAAGGGTGCAATTTAATAATTTTTATTTGAAACATGAGAAAATAATAGAAATGATAATTGTAGTCAAACTCCTCGCTTTACTAATTTAATTAAAATTAAAATTCGATATTTGAGTTGAAGTTAAAAGAATAATGTCATGATTCATTTTTTTTTGTAAGATATTATTTTACAAGGTAGGGTAAAAAGTCATTTTTAGCATCATAGTTAGTTCATTGTCTTTCACATTTTTACCACGTGTTGAAAAAGTTTTTTGTCAAGCATTTGTATTGCTTAAGTAACAACTCTCAGAAGCTACAAGAATATTTCATCGGGTAGCTATTTTGAAAGCCGGGGCTGCAATGATTTAAATGTTCCTAAAATGGAATAAGATAAATACATAAATAGATAATAGAAGGATGCTGTGTAAGCAAGTTGAAATAACTGCATTCAACCCGAGTCAGTGGTGAGTGTTCATTGTAAAAACAAAATTATCCCTTTACCTTTTTTACCAAAATGAAAATTTAGTAGGGCTCCACTCATTCCACTACCCATACAGTATAATGTCACCATGCCGAGCACCCTGACCGTTGATTAATCCTAATCAACCCGGGCCAGGATGAACCTAGCTACAGTAAATGCTTTCTCATTCTCATACCTATTAAAGAGTAAACGAGTAAGGAAGCACCGACTCACAAACCGTAGCTCCAAAAAAAAAAAAAAAAAGTGACACACGCATTAAAAATTTCTCTCGCTTCGCGGCTTTCTTTCTTCTTCCTCTCTCATGGATTTTGACAGAAGTGCGAAAATCTCTGGCTTTCTCGCCCAGCAATGTTCTTCCCTGAGAATTACGTGAAACCACCTTATATGGGTGGAGGAGGAGATGGTGGGTTTTCCTTAGAACCCTGTTTATCAAAATCTCTCTTCCAAGATTACCACCATCCTAATCATCATTTTCCCGCCAATGCCTCCTCAAAAACCCTCCAATTCGAAGCTCACACCGCTTGTTTATATCCCTTTGAAAACTTCACATATGGGTCTTCCATGAATCTCGATGTTTACGAATTGAAGCCTTTCACCGAAAACATCTGTGAGACACTAGAAAATTTCAATTTTCTGAAAAAGGGAAAAATTGTAATTTCGGTAAAAATATGAAATTTTTCTAGATCTCGGATGATGAAACGGACTTCACCGTTGAATCGTCTCGCGAAATCTAGCTAACATGTCAAATTTCGTCGAATTCCGAGACAAGTAGGCTCTGCACACCGCTGAGGCACGGAGTATCGGGGCAGTCAGAAACGACATGTGATGTGACAAAAGTAACCTATAACATGTACTCATGTGACACATGTTGCATGAGTAGAGAGGATGATGAAACGGATCGCGAGATTGTGCCACTGTCAAAATCCAAAGAGGTTGGATAGAAAGGCATTATGAATATTTAAATGATAATAAGACGAAATAGGAAATAGTGTCATCTCCTACCTTAAGGAGCTAAAGCCAAAACGTGAAGAGAGCGAGATGCAAGAGTTTAGATTTGTGATTTTCTAGAGAGAGAGAGAGTACATTCTCTCTAAGATCCCTGCTAATCCACCATTTTCGGAGTAAATAATGTTCTTATGCGGCAGGCCTAATAGTACTAGTTTTAGCAGTTTTTACAAACTCCGTGAGGTAGTGCTATCCTACTGCTTTACTCGATTTAAGAGCTTTTTTTATGTTTCGATTGGCTTGAGTCCTTGAACGGCCGTTTGATCAGTTCCAAACCTTGGAACCGAAGTGTTGGAATTTATGAAACCCATTTAGATAGCCCGTGACTGTCCACGGACTGTTTGGGTTGTCAATAGTATAATTTGTGCTATAAATTGTATTGTGGTGCGTTTGAGGCCGGAAATGGCTATGAAATTCGGGTTCGTAGCGGAGCCGATAAATAGATCGTCGGAACAAGAACCCGAGGGCACTGCTCATATGAATAGTGCGAACACAAACATTTTGTGAGAAAATGTGTTTGGTTGAGTAATTCAAATCGAATTGCTCGGGTTTGTTAATTAGCCCATGTGAGCTAATTTTGGTGTAATGTATTGAAAATTTGTATAATATGTCAGGATTTAAATTATGTAATATATGCATGATGATATATTCAGATGTGTTATATAAATTGTGTTGAAATGGTATAATGCATTTCATATGCACTGGGTAACCTAGAAACTAGTGTGCATGATATGGGTTTTCCTGAAAAAGAAAATGGTTGCGAAGGAATTTCACGATGATTTTTCCAGGTTCGGTCGAGACACCATCGTATCACTTCTGACGAGACCATGACTGTTTTGGGAAGTTCTCCAACACATTCGCCTCGGAGGGTAGTCCCATATTTTTACCGACACGTTCGGTAGTGCAATTTCAAAAACAACAAGTTTTGCTTTGCATGATATTTTTCTCACACATGGCTTAAGCAAAGGAGGAGTTTCATGAGACTCTGGACATGGGTTATCATGTAGACATTCAAGCAGGATCAATGATTTACTTGAATGTGTGTTTACATCGAGCATTGCATATGCAATTTAGGTGAGAGCAACCCATTTTTAGGTGGGTGATTCCACCATCGGGGCATTGGGGCCACTCCCGTCGAGGGAATTATATTATTTCAGGTACAGGGAGCGTTCGAGGAGACGGCTCATCCTAGAGGTCGATACTGAAGAAAGTCAGGTTGTAAACTTTTAATATGTGTTGTATAAGAGTAAATTTTTAACTATTGAAATTATGGTATATAGTTGATGTATATTGTTAAGTAGTGTCGTATGGGCCCAAGTGGCCGTTTTTACTCATGTTTATAAGCTACGTTGATCGGGGACAAAGTTAGGTATCACGGGTAGAGCCCCCGCACAAGGGCAGACTGTCACAACTTAATCTCTGATTGGGCTCACGCTGCAGATCGAGCCAGCATATCAATATTTAGGATTCCTGGTTTGGGTATCCATCACCACTTGGTGTTGTTCGATGTAGGTTTAGGTATGAGATTACCTAGGAAGGCACGGACAAAACTAGAACACTGCATGCACTTGTTTTAGGTGATTGTTTGATGTGTTTGGTGTGTGATTGTGTGATTTGATGAATTGTTATGTGTTGTGATTGGTTTGTGTGCTTAGTGAGTAGCACATAGAATTGTTAGAAAATTTGGGAGTTTTACAGTGAGTAAAACTGGAAGAAGAAAATAAAAGAAATAAATTTTAATAAATTTATTTGGTTTATAGGATAATGAAATAAAATTTTAATAAATTTTAAAGTTGAACTCATAAAATTATTGAGTTATATGGATGCAGTATTCAAGCTTACTACATGCAAGTAGCAAGGAAGAACATGGAAATGAGAAAAATGAATGAAGAAAATCATTTTCAAGGTTTTTATAGTGTAAAACTAAAGAAAAATGAATAAAATAAATTTTATAAGTTTATTCGTGTACCGGGACACGAAAAATTGATATGTATTTTTCGTGTTCCGCAGAGTCAAAAGAAAAAAAAAAAAAAAAACGTGCGTAAATCAAGTTACATCGTTTAACTGCGGTCACAAATACAATGGAAAATTGTATTGTGACAATTTTGCTTGGGGGAGGTTCAATGGCTAGTGGTCAGAATGCAATGTGGGAATTCAGCTGCAACTTAGGTGTGTAGTCGCTTGAATCGTATTGCAACACAACAAATTGTGTTGCAATATAGGGTGTGCTGTTGGAAAGAAGCATGTCACGATACACTTCAAATTGTATCGTGACGCTATATGTCGGGAAGCCGACGGGGTTAGGATCAGGTCGCAATACATCAAGGTATCAGGATCAAGGGAGCAAGAGGCAAGGCTGGACTGTGTTGCAATACAACACAGCCAGCCCAGGACACGGCCAGCCAGCGCGCGCAAGACAAGACTCCGTGACACGCGCCATCAGCGCCCGCGACATGGTCGGGGCCACTTCACCGACACTCCGCTCGCCACGACGGCCATGTGCTCACGCCCGGGCACACCCGGGTCACGACCACTGCAGCGCACACCGCACTGATTCGCCTTGACTCCAAGATCGCTTTCTCGAGTCACCGGTTGGGCACTGTTCATGAACAATGTTCATCACAAAATATTTTTCGAAAAAAAAAATAATTAAATAAAATCAAATAAAACGAGACAAAATTTTGGAAAAAATGAAATTTTCAAAAATAAAATTTTTGTTGATAAAAAAAATGGTTCACTATGGAATGGTTGTCTTGCATGGACATTATGTATGAACTGTATTCGGTATGAATAGTGTCTCGGGGCTGTGTTTATGCCTTATAGATACTGTATTGTATTTAACTTGCCATTGAAATGTGTGATGGCTAGTCGAGGCAGGACGTGAGGTCGCCCACGGTGACCGTCGTGCACCACCAAGATTCGAATGCCAGACCTTTGTCGAGGCCGTAGGCACAAGGGCGCTTACTATCGCACAGGCTGGTATAGCAGGTAGTCAAGGAGGTCCGAGTAACCTCCAGAGGTTTAGGGCACATCATCCTCCGACATTCAATGTAGTGAGATTCACGGTGGCAAACCATTGGTTCATGTGTATCGAGAAGCGCGTTAGAGGTTACTGAGATTACCTCCGACACGACTAGATTAGACTAGCCGCATTCCAGCCTAGAGGGTCAGCCCAAGTACAGTGAAATAAGCAAGGACCTCTAGAGACCTAGAGGGGGGCGTAGGCGTAGCTCGTGAGCTGCTCATGGGTAAGTACTTTCCAACACGCGAGGCATACGAAGGCTCGTGGAGTTCCTGTGAGCTGAAGCAAGGGGCCATGATCTGATGGATTACGTGGCTAGATTCACAGCGCTAGCCCGTTTTGCTAATGATTACATGGCCACAAACATGGCCAAGGTTAGGAGATTTGAGAATGGGCTGAAGTTGTCCATTCGGCGTGATTGGTGTGACTTCGCCACAGATACGGGATCATGGTCAGGACAAATCGACCATGTATAGATCGGCGATGCCACGCACCAGTGGACGCGAGTGTTAGTGTCAAGAGGAAGGAGAGTCGGTCTTCTTCAAGTTCAAGGAAGAAGCCCAGGGCTTCTAGTTCACGAGGGTTCCAAAGCCACGACCATCCGGCGTGGATGATCGTAGTTGCTTCACAAGCCAAGTATGGTGTGCTACTATCACAAGAACTCCGACACGTGAGACGGATCGCCTCGCAGATAGGATCCCGTGATTTTAGGACAAAGACAAAGCCCCAAGCATTATAGAACAGAGGGTGCGCTTCATTCCACCACACCTCAGCCGAGGTCAAAAGTGACTAATTTCGCCCCAGGCAAGAGTACGAGCCATCCTGCGAAAGCAATGCGGGGCCGAGGGGCCGTGAGCGTGGCCGAGGTTAGTACAAAACCCCGTTGTGCCGTGATGTCGAGGACCTGTGGGCGTGACCACATCGTGCCGAGGTCGAGCATACGTATCGCCCTACATACAGGCACGCTTTATACCCGCACTTATTTTTGCATCATGTTCATCATTGTTGCATCTTATGTGATAGGTTTGGGCTTGGAGGTTGAGGCTTTTAGGAAATCCATAATATGAGAAATTCTTCCTGGGACTCTGGCCCGCACGGAGTCGTGATCTCAAGCATTCGCTCTATGGTGGACCTTAGGGTGGTAGACATATTAGGTGTTGATGTCATTCATGACATGGATGAGTTGACAGCCAACGGGTTGTCAGTAATTAGGACCTTAGCCGAGTTGTCATACCCGACACGATCTTGGAGATGGGAGAGTTTACATATGCATGTGGTTGGATGCGTATGTTCGTTGAATTTCGGGACGAAATTCTTTTTAAGGAGGGGAGAATGTGAGACCCCAGAAAATTCCAATTTTCTGAAAAATGGCAAAATCGTAATTTCGGTAAAAATCTGAAAATTTTCTACATCTCGACGACTAAACACTCTCACCATCGAATCGCCTCGTGAAATTCAGCTAACAAGCCGAATTTCGTCGACTCGAGACAATGGAATTTGCATTTTCGATAAGACCGAAAGTATCTGGGAGGCCGTAAAACGACATGTGATGTAACAAAAGTCACCTATAACATGTACTCATGTGACACATGTTGTATGAGTAGAGAGAGGATGGAAACGGACGGCCGAGATTGTGCCACGTGTCAAAATCCAAGATAAGGGACATGGAAGGCATTATGTGAATAGTTAAATGATAATAAGACGAAATAGGAAATAGTGTCATCTCCTACCTTAAGGAGCCAAAGCCAAAACGTGAAGGAAGAAAGGGAGATGCAGTAGCTTAAATTTGTGATTTTTTAGAGAGAGAGAGAGTACCTTCTCTCTAAGATCCCGGCTAATCCGATCGTCGGATTTCTTTAGAGCAAGAAGGAAGGTTGCTCTACGCGGCGAGGCCTACGAGTGGGCTCCGGTTTTAAGGAGTTTCGACAAACTCCGTGAGGTAGGGGTTTTATCCTACTTATTTTACTCTTGATTTAAGAGCTTTGTTGATGTTTCGGTTGGCTTGAGGCCTTGAACGGCCGTTTGATCGGTTCCAAACCTTGGAACCGAAGTGTTGGAATTTATGAAACCCATTTAGACAGTCCGTGACTGTCCACGGACTGTTTGGGTTGTCAATGGTATAATTTGTGCTATAAATTGTACAGGGTGCATATGAGGTCAGAATATTATGAAATTCGGGGTTCACAAAGTAGAACCAACGCAGGATTGGTCGAACAAGAACCCGAGGGCTCTCACTGCTCACGTGAATAGTGTTTACAAAATAATTTTGTGAGAAAATGTGTTTGGTTGAGTAATTCAAATCGAATTGCTCATGTTTGTTAATTAGCCCATGTGAGCTAATTCTCGTACGTATTGGAAAATTTGTATAACATGTTGTTGTGATTTAAATTATGTAAATATATGCATGATGATATATTTGCATGTGTTATATAAATCGTTGAAATGGCATATCACATTTCATATGCAATCTAGGTAACCTAGAAACTAGGTGTGTGTGCATGACATGGATTTTCCAGAAAAAAAAGAAATGGTTACGAAAGGAATTTCACATGATGATTTTCCCAGAGAACGGGTCAGGGAGACGCCTAATTGCATCACTCGGGATGAGGACCATGACCTGCTTTCTGGGGTTCTCCAACACATTCGCCTCGGAGGGTAGTCCCATATTTTTACCGACACGTCATAGTTCAATTTCAAACAACAATTTTTGTTTTGAAAAGTGATATTTTTCTCATACACGGCTTAGGCAAAGTGAGGAGCCTGAGGACTCTGACATGGGTTGGTCAGCGTGCATATCCAAGTAGGATCAATGATTTACTTGAATGTGTGTTTACATTGGAGCATCAGATATGCACTTATATGTGGAGAGAATCCATTTGGGTGATTCCACTATCGGGCATTACCACCATGTCGAGGGAATTATATTATTTCAGTAATGTGGAGCGTTTGAGGAGACTCCGCTTCATCCTAGAGGTTGATACATCAAGAAAAGCCCAAGTTGTAAACTTTAATATGTGTTGTATAAGAGTAAATTTTAACTCTTGAAACTATGGTATATAGTTGATGTATATTGACGAGTAGTATGTCAGAGGCCCAAGTGGCCGCTTACTCATGTTTATGTTTTTATGTCGATTGAGATAGGCAGGTATTCGCAGCTCCCCGTACAAGGAGACTCGCCCATTTTCATGGAGTAGTGTCGGGTTACCCGACATTCACAAGAGTCTCCTGGCGGTTGCCGGTTATCAACTGACTCGGCTGGGCTACAACACGGAATGGTTGAGAATTTTCCGACCAATAATGGTGGCAGAGGAGGAGGAGGGGATATTCGCAAAGATCATCATCGAGAGCAATGCTGTGGCCACCGCCGTAGAGATGGTAGGCTGCTCCAATCATTAAGAAATCAAGCCAGAACTCGTTAAACCTGATGAAGTGTCATGATAACTAGGAGAATCATTCAGATAAGAAAATCAAGATGACCCTACTAAGAATAGAGTTTCTCAGGTGCTCGAAAAGACACAAAAAGGTAGAAACAAACCCCATGTGGTTAAGGGGCAATGGACAATTGAAGAAGACATGTGGGAAATTTAAAAATAATAATAAAAATAAAAAGATCTATATAACTCTCTAGTTTATGAAAATTTGTAATTATCTTTTTATCTAGGTTTTTGTTCTACCGTTCTATCTTTGATAACGTGTTTTACCGTTCTATCTTTGATAACGTGTTTTCTCATTCTCATGCATGAAGATCATGATTCAACCGGTAGAAGCAAAGATGGGAGTGAGAAATGGAGTCTTATTTCTTAGATGCTGAATGGGAGGATAGGGAAGCAATGTAGAGAGAGATGGCACAATCATCTCAGGCCTAACATTAAGGTTTCTTTTGTCTTTCTTCTTCCTTTTGATTTTATTTTTTATTTTTTTTATTTTTTATTTTTATGTTCACACTGTCTATTGTTGAATTTCATTATATATATATATATATATATATATACACTTGGAGATATATGGGGTTTTTTTTCCTTCCACTGAATCAAAAACCTTGTGTCCATTACCCAAATGCCTGCATAATGTCTTCCACTCATCTCTTGTTTGTTAGCCATCCAATATTCCAAATTCGGGTTTAATTAGAAAAAATTATGTCTCCTTTCCCCTACCATAAGGGTCATGCATACATCACCATATATAGAAAATATATACATGAATAAAACACTATAGCACCCGTGACGCCCAAACTCCGGGTGTCCTGACCACCCACAACCTCTTAAATCTACATGTCTCACGCTACGAGACCCATACATGTGTAAAACTGGCCAATAATGCCCGCGACATCCATACAACACAATTATATATTTTATACAAAAGAATTTGTTTCATACTGTGTTTAATTACAATTTATACAAAACCGGGTCTCTTGCCTAAGGCTCTACAAAATACAAGAGAAGGCCGATTCACTACTTCTTCTCTTTCTAAGGCCCCGAAAAGGCCCCATCCCCAAGCGCCTTCTAAGACTGAAATAAGATTTCCCCGATTGCAGTGAGCGATGCCCAGAGTGGAATTTCCTACTGGGTTACTCCCCATCTAAGTGCAATGCAATTTACACACCAAACATTCAACACATGCTATCATATCATTCATGCATATATTAACAAAATTAATTCCATAAATCATGTTATTATCTATTCCCATAACAATAACATAAGATTAGCTCACATGGGCTATTAAGACAACTGACAGCCCACTTGAACTCCGCCCACAAAGTCACAATCAACATGTTATTCTCTCACAAGAATAACACAACATCACACAAATCACGCAAATGCATCCGTGGATCAGTCTAAACTACTCAAAGTGATGACGCACTTGGCCCAAATCTTTAATCGAAATCACCTACCATCCAGTCTCAACAAATCCCCATCCAATATATTACTCTTTAAACAAAGAAAGCAAAGAGAGAAACCCTACTGAGTTTTGAAACTTCCCAAAACTGGTACCCATGTGTAGTCCTCGCGTGGGGAAGCAATCTTTGCTTGCTCACGGAACCGACGGTTCGATCAAGCAGAATTTTAGAGAGAAAGTGGAGCCTCTCTCTCTAAAAACCCTCTCTTTCTCTATCTCTCTCCGTCTGCTCTATCTCCCTTTCCTCTCCCCAAACCGCCAAGATTCGGGTCAAGATGACTCATTCTCTCATCGCCACGTGTCCATTTCTCATTGGACGCCTTAGATTACCATATCCACTTATCCACCTAACTTAGATTCCCACTCAATGGCATGATGCCATGTGTCACATGTTATGTCACACCCCTCCTCACTATCTATAGTGTGTCATTTCACTCCACGTAAATCCCTTGCCCATTACCTCTAACGACCAGAAAATTTCGTGGAAGCAAGCCGTATTGCTTGCTTAAATCAGATAAAATTTTTTTTCTTTCTAAACTCAGGATTTTATAAAATTTCAGCGGGAAGATAACAATTTGCATATAGACATATCCCAAACTCAGATACACAATTTACACATTTCCAAATATGGGCAACCACCCAACATTCTTTCAAAAGAGCCTCAAGTCTACACACAAACTATACTACGACATACATACGCTCCATTATACAAATTCAAGTATTTTCTTACAAGATTATTAATTACAAAGATCGATACAAAAGTCGAGAATCTACTATGCTCCATTATTCGCATATCTCATATTCTGGAAAATAGTTTTTAAACAAAATAACAACAACTGAATTTCAAATGAACAGATGCTTAATGTTACTTTTTCTAAACATCTAAAATATGTAGCACTTCCTTTACATGATATTTTCCGAATATTTCTTTCTTCGTTGCTTTACTTTAAAAGTTTCGAAACTTTTATCGCTTGCTTACTTGAAAGTTTATAAAACCTTTCAAAATCTCTTGCTTGCTTGTTTTTATCTTACTTTTAAAAGTTTCTAAAACTTTTCAAATCTCTGTTTAAAAGTTGCTCAAAACTTTTCATAAACCTTGCTTCAAAAGTTTCTCAAAACTTTCATAAACACGGAGCCCTGGCTCAACCGCAAGATGTTTTGAAATAAAACGGAGCCCGGCTCAACCGCTTTCTTAAACAAACACGGAGCCTCGGGCTTCACCAACAGGCGCCACCTACTGATTTTAAAACTGTATAAACATGCTTATAAATCATCAACCACTGGAGGCCTTCCTGCTAGCTGTACCCTAGTGAACACGGGAGCCTGGGCATCGACCGTGCTCTGGAAGGGCCTCGCCCACGCTACCTTTTCCTGCAGAATATATGAACTGGACCTCGGGTCTCCATCACCATAATTTAGTTAGAGCCTAACCTTACATACTCCAAGACGCCTACCTGCCTTCCTTTAAATGTATGATGCATGTTCTAAGCTCTTGCCGACTGTGCAAATCTAAAATGCATGTATGAAATCCTAACACCACCGTGCTATTTACGAATACCTCCGAGCCGGATGCTTGCTTAAGACTAGGGATTTTTGGTTAGGCCTATTTTACAAAATAGACTTTTGTTTGCTTGCTTGCTTTTTGAAATATGGTTTTATAGTTAAAAACCATTGCTTGCTAAACTCATTGCTTTATTTTTAAAGTATGGTTGAATGAATCAAAACCATTACTTATTTGCTTTTCATATATGGTTTAAAATCAAAACCGTTTGCTTGCTTGTTAAACTCATTGCTTGCCTTTCAAACATGGTTTACAATCAAAACCATTTAAATACCAGTGCAAAACAGTTCATAATAATACACTAGTATTTGGAAAAAATAGGTTTAGAACACTCACCTCTTTGTTTCCCAAACTTGAGCACAAATACTTTGGCCTCCTTTGCTTTTAGCCTACATATACTCAAACGAATACGACAACGTGACACCCACGATAGCGTATAAACTTAACGCATTTCACACGCAAGTCACTTTAAGATCACACAACATTCATAAAGTCAAATTCAATAATTTACTCCTTGAGCACTAAAAACGCCTAACAAAAACCAATTTTTGGTAAACCTTTTTCCAACAACACTCTATGGACTTTATTACCCAAAATTATTCAAAAGGTCTTCAAAATTTATGAAACTCTCCAGATCAGTCCTTTATATATCCAATGACATCTCTTTAAAATTTCAATGTAAAATTCCTTCTCTAAGGCCCTCAACCACATAACACAAGTTACAGCATGTTTTGATTCCAAACTCACTGAATCACCTACTGTTATCCTGATTTCTCGGGATCTAAATCCATAAATTGGAAATGTTTTCTTCACTAATTTGAATTTATGATTCTAAGGTTTCTTCTCCAATTGGAATCACCCAATTTGGATCACCAAAACTCAAGTTATAGTATTTTACATCTAGATGACTCAATTTGGCAGAACAGAATCTGCACATAGCTCCACTTTGACAAATTTTCTGGGCACTTTTGGCTTACAATTTGCATGAACTTCCTTCATCTAACTTATTCCCCTAGAAGTCTATTTTACCCAGAATTTTGAATCACTAAATTTTGAAGAGTGAAACTCCACTTATTGCCAAAACACTACAACCATACCCAAAACAGAGCAAAATCAGTGAGCTACACGAGCTCACCTTTCAAACCAGATTGGGAGCCTTAGAGCAATTTGCTCTTGGTTCCTTCAATACATTTGTATCCCTATCTCTTATGGTTCTTTAACAATTGGAATCATTTCATTTGGATGATTATAACTTAATCTATAACCAAAACAAAAATAGGGGTTTTACCAAATTTTGACACTTCCTTTAAAACCCAACATCCTCCTTTTACAACAATTCATCAAAACCAACATGGAATTCATCCAAACCACCTCACAACACTTCACCTGGGTGATTTGGAATCTCATACCACAAACCCTAGGTTTGAACAATCCCAATCTCCATAGAAAACCCTAGCAATCACACCAATAACTCTAGACATCCAAAAGACACTTGATTCCATAAAAAAACATACCTTTGTTCTTCTTCTCCTTCTCCTTCTTCTTCCTCTTCTTCCTCCTCCTCCTCTCCTTGCTCTTTTCTCTCCTACGGGTTTGCTATGGCAAACTTTGAGACCAAATGAATTTTGGCTTTTGTTTTTCCCATTTTCATATTTTCAACTTTTCACTAATTGCAAATTTTACCCTCATCTCTTTAAATATTGCAAATCAACTTTTGAAATTCCTACTATGGCCCATCTCTACTTTGATTTTGATTTTCCTATCCCTTTTTGCTAAATGACAATTGTACCCTTGTTCTCATGCACAAATCCCGGGTTCCATAAACTTTCATTTCCTACTTTAGTCTCCAAAATACTACTATGTGACACTTAGAGCTCTTATATGCCCCTACAGCTTGTCGATCAGACACTCTCCCGGATTCCGGCGTTACAAATCCTCCTTAGAACATTTCCGTCCCGAATGAATAAACTAAACTTCTAAAAGAAAGGGAAGGAAAATACCTCATCCTGAAAATAATTGAGGGTAATCGACGATGCATCCGGGGCCTTCCGGGTTCCTGGGGCAAATAGCCTCCCTCTCGTGATTCTTCCATAAGACTTTAACCAAAGGAATCACCTTAGTCCTCAACACTTGTTCCTCATGGTCTACAATCCGCATAGGTATCTCCTCAAGTCAAATTCTCCTTTAACTCGTACCGTTGCTCTTTCAATATATGAAGGATCCGGGATATATTTCCTCAACATCGACACATGGAATGTATCATGAATCCTTGATAATTCTGGGGGTAACTTCAACTTGTACGCTACTCCACTTTGCTCACAATCTCATAAGGTCCAATATACCCCACTAAGCTTGCCTCAAGTTTCCTAAATTCAACACACCTTTCCAAGGTGAAATCTTCAAAAAGACTGTATCACCTATTTCAAACTGCAAGTCTCTACGACGATTGTCCGCATAGATTTTCTATCTATCTCTTGCTATCTTTAAGTTATCGCGAACAACTTTCACTTTCTCCGGCGTGATCCTCGTATCTAGTTCTGGTGGCCTACTAGTCTTCTCACCAACCTCATCCCAAAGATAATCGGAGTCCTACATTTCGCCATACACCGCCTCAAAAGGAGCCACATTCATACCGGGCTTGATAGCCATTGTTGTAGCAAACCCATTAGTGCCGGGCGAGTGTCCCAATTTCCCCTTTGAATTCCATTACATTAGCTTCAAGATATCCTCTCTTAACGTCCGAATAGTCCTCTCTCACCGCTGACCATCCGGTGATGAAATGTCAGGCCGAAATGTAGGCGAGCACCTAACGCCGCTTGCAAATCCAGGCCAAACCGATGTGAACTCCGGGTCCGACCGAAACTATCGAAACCGAACCCCATGAAGTCTCACTATCTCATCTACATATAACTCGCCAACTTCTTTTCCAATGAATCCTCAACATTAATTGGTAGAAAATGGGCAAGCATTTCACTAATCGATCAACTATTACTCCATATCGCATCATGTTGCTCTTGAGTCCGTGGAAGACTACAAAATCTATAGTACCTTCCCATTTCCAATAATCGAATAGTGGAGTAATCAGATCTTCCCGGCGGCCCCGATGCTCGCTTCACTTATCGACGTGTTAGGCACCTAGAAACAAAACTCGCTATCTCTTTCTTCATCCATCCCACTAGTAATGTTCTTTCAAAGTCCCAGACATTTTGGTACTACCTGATGCATAGCATACGCAGAGATGAATGTGCTTCTTCCATAATGTCTCTTCGGGCCTCGCCATACTCCGGCACACACATTCTCTGTCCCTTTCACTATCATGCCATCATCTCTAATTTGAAACTCTGCTTTCTTTCCTTTTTCTATCTCTTCCTTAAGCTTAATCATCTATGGATCCAGTGACTGCCCTGCTAGAATCTGGTCCACTAGAAGTGGTCTAACATGAAACGTGGCTAATAAGGCTCCTAAATCCTCAACCTCTAATATCACCCCTAATGCTCTCAGATCCACCAACAGTGGAAGATAACCTGATCTCATATGAGACAAAGAACTCTCTGGTTGCCTACTCAAGGCATCTGCTATGACATTAGCTCGGATGGTACCTCAATAGTACAGCGTAGTCCTTAATCAACTCAAGCCATCTTTCTTTGCCCCGCCTTTAACTCTTCTCGGGTGAAAATATATCAAGACTCTTATGATCCGTGAAAGATCCCCGCAAGGAACACCATATAAGTAATGTCTCCATATCTTCGTGAGCAAACACGACCGCCGCAAGCCTCAAGTCATGTGTGTGGTAATTCTCCTCATGCTTCGCCGTCTAGAGGCATATGCAATCACCCTATCATTCCCGCATCAAAACACAACCAAGGCCTCACGGAAGCATCAATGTAAACCACAAACCCATCTCTCCCATCGGGCAAAGCCAGAACCTGGAGTCAAGTCAATCTACCCTGTCCCTCGAAACTCCATCGCGTGCATCCACCCAATCATACTGAGATCTTCCTAGTCACCATCGCTGGGCCGCCATTCGAGAACCCCCAACAAACTTCCCGTAATATCCCGCAAACCAAGGCTCGACCGACAATATTCTCGCGTTTCAATTTACCACAGCTTCTATTTTATGGGGATCCACACTCACCCCCTCAACTGAGATCACATGACCAAGGAATGCCACCTTATCAAGCCAAAACTGACACTTGCTCAACTTGGCATACAACTGCCGCTCCCTTAGGGTCTGCAACACAACTGTGTGCTTCAATGTTCCTCCAACTACCTAAATACACCAGGATATCATCAATAAAGACTATGACCGAACCTATCCAAATACCTACCGAATACCCGGCTCATCAAATCCATAACGCCACGGAAAGCATTAGTCAAGCCAAACGACATCACTAGAAACTCATAATGTCCGTAGCGTGTCCTTAATGTAGTCTTAGGAACACCACCCTCCTGCACCCTCAACTGATGATACCCCGACCTCAAATCTATCTTGGAGTACCCCGAGCTGATCGAATAACTCATCGATCCTAGGAGTGGATACCGACAGGATGGTAACTTTGTTCACCGCTTCAGAATCTATACACAAACAAGAACTCCCATCTTTCTTTTCACGACAGAATCGAGCTCTCACAGATATGCTCTACGAATGAATCCCTTACTAACAATTCTTCTAACCGGAGTTTTTAAGCTCTCTCAACTCGCGCAGAGCCATCCTATAAGGAGGAATGGAAACGCTCACCCTCGATCAAATCAATGGTGAACTCCACCTCTTTCTCAAGGTAGTCCCGCCATATCATCTGGAATACATCCGGGAACTCTAACAACTCGGAATCTCATCCACTAGAGTCCCCTCCTTCCCGTCTCCACCACATAAGCCAGATAACCCCGACAACCCCACGCCAGAATTTTCAGGCCGCAAAGTGAGATTATACTGGAAGATAACTCTCTGCGTATCCCCCTAAACTTTACCTCTAAGTTCCCTGGCCTATGCAACTTTACTTCTTTTTTATAACAATCTAATGTGGCTCTATGGCGAGATAGCCAATCCATGCCGAGAACCACATAAAAATCCCTCATATCTAAGGCCACAAGATCCGTTGGGAAGTCCTGTCCCTCAATTAGAACTCTACTATCTCTGACTACTCTGTCTGAGAATAATGGATCTCCAGCTGGAAGGGAAACTCTCATACGACCATCTAATGGCTGGCCCTATCCGAAGCGATCTAAGAAAGGCCTGATGCAAATGAACGTGTGGTCTGGTCCACTAATGTATAAACATCATGATCAAGGATTAGAAATAATACCAAGAACCACATGCGGAGCCGCATCCGCATCTTGCCAGGCTCGCGCATATACTCCGGTCCGGCTGGCTCGTCTCAGATCTCCGGGGCAATCGCCTGCCTCTACCACGCGCCACCCCACCGCGACCGTGTCGCCCTCCGCTGGGACACCCTCCCCGACGACCTCTGCTTGCTAATTTCGTACCGCGCCGACTGGCCATCATGTTTCGCACCAATCAGCCGAGGACACCCCCACGAAATGGCCTTCCCGGGCCACGCGGAAACACCTCAGATCGAATCTCTTACACTCCCCATGATGTCGCCTCTGCCACATGTGACATACAGGAGGAATACTGGGTGCCACTCTAGCAACCGGGGGCCTCATCGATCCGATCAGAGATAGCTCCTACTATAACCTCCTCTCGCTTTTGCTTTTCTTCGCTTGTACCGTCCCGAGCTTTGTCGACGTGCCGGTGCACTCCTCTACTCTTACTTTCTCCTTGTCTACTCCCGATACAAGGTTGCGTTGCTTTGCCTAACTCTCAGCCGCTCAACTAAGTCCTCCCAAATCTATTATGAGGAACCGCAGACAAATGCACTTCCTGATCCGGCGGCCGTAATCCGGCCAAAAACCTTTACACTTCATGGCTTCATCACTTGAATATATGGAACCAATCTTAACTAGCCTCGAGAACCTCTTCTCATAATCTCGACAATCGACATGTTCTTCCTGCTCTAACCTGAAGAACTCCTCAATTCGAATCCTTATGACTTCAGGAAGAATGACACACCCTTACCCTGCACGGCTGGGGAGCGAGAATGGGCCACCTTACGTAAATCCCCACCGCTACTCTAACGACTAGAAATCCCTCGTGAAGCTAAGCCGCATTGGGCGCTTAAAACTCCTATAAAAATTTTTCTTTATTTATAACTTAGGATTTGTAAAATCTTAAGAAATAAAAACTTCCTAAGAAGATGATCTACGCACATAGTCTAAATTCCAAATCCCGTATACATCCAATTTACACTATATCCAAAAAATAAGGCAACCAACATACCATCATACATTCTATCACACTAAACTATATACATACATATGTTCCATATACAAATTCAAAGTATACCTACAAAATATTATTAATGATACAAGACTTAAACCGATGTCGACCAATCCTATAGTGCTCCAAATACCTTATGCACTGCACTGAAAAATAGTTTTTAAAATACAAAATAATGAGCTAAACGAGCCTGAGTGTATGCTTTTATAAAGGTTTTTCTTTCCGGAAATCTTAAAATGTAAACTCTCTTTTTACAATTATTTTCCGTGCTTCCTTTGCTTTGCTTCGCGAAAAGTTTTCAAAACTTTTCTTTGCTTGTTTTTTTCACTAGTTTTTGCTTTTAAAAGTTTCTCAAACTTTAATACTTGCTTGAACTTTGTTTTGCTTTTTCTTTAAAGCTTGTAAAACTCTCTTATTTCGCTTTTCGCTAGAAGTTTATAAAACTTATCATAATTTTCTTGTCATTAGTTTTTATCGTGTCAGTGCTCTTAAAACCTTTCACAAACATTTGCTTTAAAAGTTTCTCAAACTTTTTCATAAAAATGGGAGCTTGAGCTCAACCACATGCTTTGGAAATAAAAACCCACTGAGCTTACTCAACCCGATCGCTTTGAAATCTAAACTAGGAGCCCGGGCTCAACCGATTGCTTAAAACTCTCCTAGCTCACATCGGGAACCACTCTGTTGATTTTTCAAAACAGCATATCATGCTTATAAAACATCAACCAATGGAGGCCTATTTTTGCTTATCATGCCCTAGTGAACACGGAACCTATGCCAACCGTGCCTGGAAGGACCTTCGTCTCACCTTTCTCTCTCTCATTTTCCCGTGAATACGGTGGAATCGACCGTGTCGCCATCACCATACTTGGCTAGGAGCTCATAACATTATACACTCGCACACGCGCTACTGCCTCCTTTAAATGCATGATATGTCCTAAGTCTGCCGACTGTGCAAACTACAATGCATGTATGAAATCCTAACACCACCGTGCACGTGACGGATACCTTCCTCCACCCGCTTGTTGTTTAAACTAGGGAAGGCCTCGCTTTCACAAATTCATCAAGGTTTCGCTGTTTGTCATTGTTCTTTGCAAAATGGTTTTACACTTTGAAACCATTTGCTTGCTTGCTTGCTTGAAAAATGGTTTAATTATTCAAAACCATTTGCTTAGTTGCTTACTTGCTTCAAAAATGGTTTAACTTTTCAAAAACCATTTACTTACTTGCTTGCTCTTTGTAAAATGGTTTTACACTTTGAAACCATTTGCTTGCTTTTTATCTCATTGCTTGCTTCTTGAAAATGGTTTTATGCCTCAAAACTATAAAATACCTAGCAGTGCACTGTAATAATAATAATAATAATACACTAGTATTTGGAAAAAATGAGTTTAGAACACTCACCCTTTCTGCTTAACTCGAAAGTACGCTCCACACTTATCCCGCCTTTACTTTTTAACCTACACTCCAACGAATACGACGACAAAGTAACGTAGATAATTTAACATACTTCCTAGACTTAGTCACGCTCTTCATACTATTTTAAAGCTAAGGTGCTAAGGGTTCTATTCCAACTGAATCACCCACCGAGCACCGAAACTGCCATGTCCGAAACAACCCTACTACTCTATGTCCAAAGCTGATGCAGGAATTTTTCTTGCACATGGCCCCACTTCTTTGAGTGAATTTCAGCCACTTAGGATCAGAATTTGGCAATTCTACTTCTTAAGTTTTGTTCTCCTTGAAGTCTATTTACGAGCCACTTGAATCACTCAAATCTATACAGAGGAAGTTATGGCCAACATACGAAACTGGTCGAAACAGGAAACCAGAACAGAGCCGCACCGGTACAAGCCTCGTTGTACCGGTAGAAGCCGCCAAAAATGACCAGAAGCAACTTGAACCGGCATTAACCTAATTGTACCGCAGAAGACACCAAATGCCCGATTTTGCTATTTCTCCCACTTTGATGCCAATTCACTCCATATAACTTATAATTATAATACCTCAAAACCAACTTGGAATTTATCTAAAACAACTCCACAACATGTGAATTGGTGTTTTGGAAACTCAAACCCAAAACCTTAGGGGTGAAAATCCAAGAACACTACCTAAGGTCCACCAATTTTTTAAATCATCATGTAATTTGATGATTCCAAGTTTCTTACACTCAATTGGGGTTTTACTCACATAACCCCCAACAATTCAGTGTTTAATGTGCTCTTGCACAAAACCTAGATCAAAGGAGAACTAATCTCCATACCCAAGCCCTAGAAATCTAATACACTTAATTCTAAGACAAAGGCATACCCTTTAATCTTTCGACCTCCTCTCCCTTCTTCTTCCTTCTCTTTCTCTTCTTGCTCTCTTCTTCCTCCCTCCTACGGTTTGCTAGGGCAACCTTAAGACCAAAATGACATTTTGGTTTTTTTTTAATTCTCCTTTTTGTTAAATTAACTTTCCATTAATTGCAAATAACCCTCATCTCTTAAATATTGAAATTCCAACTTTTGAAATTCCTACTATGGCACATCTCTAATTTGTTTCTAATTTCATATCCATTTGCTTAATGACCATTGTACCCTTGGTTTATTACCACAATTCCGGGTTCCAAAATTTCTCATTTCATATTTTAGTCTCCAAAATATTTCAGTGTGACACTTGGTACTCTTATACACCCCTACAGTGTCATGTACTGTAAACTCTCGATTCGGGTGTTACAAATCCTCTCCCAGGAACATTTCGTCCTCAAAATGAAAACTAACCCAAAAGAAAGGAAAGGAAACATACTCATCCCGAGAATGTTGAGGGTACTGATGGCGCATCTAAGCCTCTGGCTCCCAAGTAGCTGCCTCCCTCTCATGATTCTTCCATAAGACTTTAACTAATGGAATCACTTTGCTTCTCAACACCTGTTCCTTGCGATCTACAATCTGCATAGGTATCTCCTCATAAGTCAAATTCTCCTTTAACTCCGCAGACCGTTGTTCAATACATGAAGGATCCGATATATTTCAACATCGTATACATGGAATGCAATATGAATCCTTGACAACTCGGGGTAACTTCACTCAGAAGCCACCGTCCCACTTTGCTCATGATCTCATAAGGTCCAATATACTCTGACTAAGCTTGGCCTCGCTTTCCAAATCTCAACACACCTTTCCAAGGTGAAATCTTCAAAAGATCAGACACCATTTCAAACCGGCAGTCTCTACGACGATTGTCCGCATAGCTTTTCTATCTATCTCTCACATTCTGCCATCGCGAACAACTTTCACTTTCTCCGAAGTGATCCGCGACTAGTTCGGGTGGCCTACTAGTCTTCTCTCACCAACCTCATCCCAAAGATACCGGAAGTCCTACATTTCCGCCATACAACGCCAAAAGGAGCCATATCTATACCGGGCTCGATAGCTATCAAGCAGTGCAAACTCCATTGTGCCAAGCGAGTGTCCCACTCCCTTGAATTTATTACACGCTTCTCAAAGATATCAACGTCAATAGCCCTTCGACCGCTATCCGTCCGAGGATAAAATGGTCAGGCTAAAATGTAGGCGAGTCCTCAACGCCAGAAACTGTGCCAAACCTGGGATGCGGAACCCTAGGGTCTCGATCCGACACTATCGACACCGGAACCCCGCGAAGCCTTACTATCTCATCCACATACAACTTGGCCAACTTTTCTAAAGAATCTTCAACATTAATCGTAGGAATTGAGCAGCATTCTTATCAATAATCGATCTACTATCACCCATATCGCATCATGTCGCTCCGAGTCCACGGAAGACTCCGCCAGCAAAACTATAATCTTTTCCCATACGGCTCGTGGAACATCAAATGGAATGTGGAGTAACTCGTGATCTTCCCCGCGGCCTCCGATGCTCGCTGTTCGCTGACAGCTAGGCACCCGAAACGAAACTCGCGATCTCTTTCTTCATCCCATTCCACCGCAATGTTCTTCAAAGTTCTCGTACATCTTGGTACTACTCCGGATGACAGGATACCAGAGATGAATGTGCTTCTTCCATGATGTCTTTCGCCACATACCCGCACACACATTCTCCGACCTTCACCATCATGCCATCATCCCCGATTTGAAACTCTCGCTTCCCCTTTCTATCTCTTCTTAAGCTTAATCATCCGTGATCCCGTGGATCGTCCTCGCTAGAATCAGTCCACTAGGAGCGGTCTAACATGAAAAGTGGCTAACAAGGTTCCTGAATCCTCAACCTCCAATATCACCCCTAAAGCTCTCAGATCCACCAATAATGGAAGATAACCTGATCTCATATGAGACAAAGTACTCTCTGGTCGCCTACTCAAGGCATCCGCTACGGCATTAGCTTTTCCCGATGGTACTGATAGTATAGTCGTAGTCCTTAATCAACTCAAGCCATCTTCTTGCCTCAGTTTAACTCTGGGTGAAAATATATCAAGACTTTTATGATCTCAGAAGATCCTACAAGAACACCATATAAATAATGTCCCATATTTTCAAGCAAGTAAACACGATCGCCGCAAGCTCTAAGTCGTGTGTCTGCAATTCTCCTCATGCCTTCTTTAGTCAGTCTAGAGGCATATGCAATCACCCTATCATTCTCGCATCAAAACATAACCAAGGCTCCAGCCTGGAAGCATCACTATAAACCACAACCATCTCTTCCATCAGTAGCTAGAACCTGAGTCAAGTCAATCTATCTTTCAACTCCTCAAAACTCCTTTCTTCGACAAAGCCACCCAATCATACTTAACATCTTTCCTTGTCACTGGTCAAGTGGGGTCAAGTATCTCGAGAACCCCTCAACAAACTTCTTGTAATACCGCTAAACCAAGGAAACTTCGACTCCGACACATTCTTCGTGGTTTCCAATTTACCACGCTTCTATTTTCCGGGATCCACTCACTTCTCCTCGAAATTACATGACCAAGGAATGCCAATTACGAGCCAAAACTCCACACTTGCTCAACTTGGCATATAACTATCTCCTTAAATTTGTACTGCCTCCCTTAGGCTCAGGACACAATCCTCAGTGCTCAATGTTCCTCCGAACTACCTGAATACACTAAGATATCATCAATAAAACTATGACGAACCCATCCGTGATACCTACCGAATACTCCTGGCTCATCAAATCCTTACAACCGAGCATTAGTCAAACCAAATGGCATCACCGTGAACCCATAATGTCCGTAGCGTGTCCCGACGTCGCCTTGTGCACATCACCTCCTCCCGAACTCAACCGATGATATCCCGAATTTCAAGTCTATCTTGGAGTATACTCGAGATCCTTGAGTTGATCAAAATAACCTATCAATTCTAGGGAGGACATCGATTATGATGGTAACTCGTTCACCGGTCATAATCTATACATAACCGCAAACTCCCATCTTTCTACCACGGTTGAGAACCGGAGCTCCCCAATGGAGATATGCTCTGGCCTAATAAATCCCTTTACTCAACAATTCTTCTAATCGAGCTTTAAGCTCCTTAACTCGCAGGAGCCATCCCATAAGGAGGAATGGAAATGGGCCTACCCCCGGAATCAAATCAATGGTGAACTCCACTTCTCTCCGGAGGTACACCCGCAATATCATCCGAATCCGGAACTCTAATAACCCGAAATCTCATCCAATATACCCTCCTTCCCTGTCTCCACCACATAAGCTAGATAACCCTGACAACCTTTACGCAACATTTTCTGTGCTGTCATGGCGGAGATCATACAGGAAGATAACTCTCTACGTAATCCTCTGAACTTTACCTCCAACTTCCCTGGCCTATTCACTTTACTTTTTATAACAATCTATTGTGGCTCTATGGCGAGATAGCCAATCCATGCCGAGAACCACATCAAAGTCCCTCATATCTAAAGCTACAAGATCCGCTGGGAACTCCTGTCCCTCAATCAGAACTCTACTATCTCTGACTACTCTGTCTGCGAGTAATGGATCTCCGTGACAGCTGAAAACTCTCATACGACCCCAATGGTCGGGTCTCTATCCGAAACGATCTAAGAATGGCTCGATGCAAATGAATGCGTAGGGGCTCCTGGGCCTCTTACTAAGGCATATGCATCATGCCAAGAATAGAAATAATACCGTTGACCACATCCGAATGATCTCGCATCTTGGCCGAGTCACAAAGATATACTCGCCCGAAAGTGCGGGCCTCGTTTTGTATCCCCGCACCGCTCTCAGACCTCAAAATACCCTAGAATTTTTATAATAATTTTATTATATATTCTTGGTATGAATTGGGCAAACTTGGGTTTTTCCGAAAGTGATGAATTGACAAATTATGAAATAGCAAATTTAGTGAACCCAAATTTGAGCACCAAACAAGGATAAAATTGAAATTTCCATAAGGGATATAAATATCAAAAAAGGGGGAGTAGAGATAGCCACAATAGAATTAAAACAAGTCAATTGCAAATTAAAGAGTTGTGGGCTAGCTGCACTTATGAAAAGTTGAAAATATTAAAAATGAAAAACCAAAGCTAAAATGCATTTGTCTCCAATTTTGCCTTAGCAAAACCGTGTGAGGAGAATAAAGGAGAGAACAAAGAGGTTAAGAGGAAGAAGAAGGGAGCATGGGTGAGGGAAGATTGCAAGCAAGGTATGTATTCATCTTAGGATCATGTTTTGATTTCCTAAGGCTTTGTTTTGGAGAATGGTCCTCCTTTGTCTAGGTTTTGTGGAAGAGATCACAACCTTAACTTGTTGAGGTGTTGTGGGTAAACCCTCAAATGTACAAGAAAACATGGAACTCCTCGAGGTCGATTTACCCGCTTAATTGCAAAGAAAAAGGGTCAGTAACAAACCCTAATAAATTTGTGTATTTGGTATGTGTATGGGTTAAGACCCATTATTAGAATGGTTTTTGAAGAAATTCATAATAGTCTTTGAAATAAGAGAAGGATTGAATGATAAATTGAGTAGAAAAGAGATCATAAGATGAATTTGAAGTGGTCTTGAAGTATTTATGAGGTATAGAGTAGATCGGAGTTGAAACATGGAAAATGAGAAAACACACATTCTCAAGTATCTTCTTTCTGAGAGTTCTACCTGGTATAGTTAAGTTCTACCGGTACAACTTTGATTCCTACATTTTTGGCTGCCCCACTTAGAAGTTGTTCCCACCGGTAGAACTTGTTCTCGGTTTTCCGTTTGACCAGTTTTCGTGACAGGCCATAACTTCCCATTTCTTATCCGATTTGAGTGATTCAAGTGGCTACGTAAAATAGACTTCAAGGAGAACCAAATTAAAGAGAAGGCATTGTCAAATTCCTGATCCTATGGCCTAAAAATTCACTCCAAAGTAGGGCCATGTGCAAGCTAAATTCTGGTTCCAGCTAACATAGAGTAAATCTCGGTTGTTCGGACGTATTTGAGTTTCGGGTGCTCCGAATTGGGTGATTCCAGTTGAATAGAACCCTAGCACCTTAGCTTTAAATGAGCAACAAAGACCTAGAGTCAAACATTTAGGCTAAGACCCTGGAAAATTAGTAATACAAACTGTTCCCGCAGTAATCCAAGAATCGACTAGCTGGCATGAAAATGTACAACTTTAGTTCGATAATCCGATTGGAATGATTCAATTTATGAGTAAAGTAGACTCTTAGAGGAATAAGAATGAGACTAAGTCAAAAACGCACCGTACCTCGCCGCCTCCGCAAAGTTTCGCTTTGCCTCGGCGATATTCGTTTAGTATATTATTTGCTTAATCACTAAGAGTGAATAAATTGTATTTGACTAGGTGCGGGTGAAGACGATAACCCTAATCTAGGATTGACATCGAGAAAGAAACTAATCGATAATTGTCCGTTCTTATACCCGCTTCTCTATTCTTTATTTGTTCTTATACTTGTTCTTTATTCTAGTTTGTTCACTCACACGCCTTATTCTCATATTGCTCTCTATTTGCAAAATATGCATATATATTTCCATTTGAATGATTAGTGTTGATTTGAATCATTGTTATCTTGAATCGTTTGCCAAATATATGCATGTATGCGAGTATTTGAACTCGTGGGGTGAATTTATCGCATAAAAGTAAATTCGATTTTGAAACAGATATTGAATGCACCAACATGACTAATTCACCAACTGAATTAAGCCATGAAGGTAACTCGTATTTGTCTAATGCGAAATCACATTGCTAATGCACGACGATATGATAGATTCAATTAACCGACCAAGCCGGTGAATGCCGACTTCATAGTCATATGTGAGACTGCATTATCAACGCGAAATCACATTACTACCGAATGACAAACAAGCACAGATTTGATTAGTGCCCAGAAGTGTTATTTCAACCCTATATTAGATAGTTTTGAGTGCTTTTGTGCACTAATCATGTCATTTATGCCAATTGAAGTGTTCTAGTCTTCTTAGTAACACTTATGCATTTAGAGGGTATTTTTGGTTGCTGGTGAAGCCAGACACTTTGGAGTTCAATCTCAATACAAAGGATGAATCATTAAGTTGAATCAAGTCTCACCCATCAACCAGCCCAAGAATCAATGAGAAAACAAAGGCAAAGTGAAGAAAATTCGATGCAAGCTTGAAGGCCTGATGAAAAGCAAAGGAAGTGATCAACACGGTGACTTTTCGCAAAGAGGAAAATTTTCGCAAGATTGCTTAAAATTTCAACCCATGGTACTTCAACCTTAGCTGGAAAACACCAAATTTCGCTGTAATTCACCCCGGCCGCTAGGCACCATTTTTAGCTTAAAAACTCCCGATTTCGCTATTTATTAATATTTTCGCTAGCCTAGCTTAGCTCTTCGCTAGCTAGCGAAATTATCTGGCCTTAGCGAAATTTTCCATTTTCGCTGTGGCCCGTGATTTCCCTCGCTTTAGTTAGCAATATTCCTCACTTACAAATTTGATGCCCTCACATGCTTGTAATTAATGCCAAAACCGCTCCAAACTTGGTGTATTACTTAATTGTCCTATAACTTAGCCAATTTCATAGGTTTTTTGGTATTTTCATACCTTGAGGAGGCCTATATAAGCCCCTCTTGTTTTGTAACTAAAAAAGGAAGAAGGAAGAGGAGAGGAGAACAATTGAAGGAACAATTTGGGGGAGGAGAAGATATTTTTGTAAGTTTTCATTTTGTAAATAAAGTCTTTTATTTTAGGTTTTGCTTTTCTCTCTTCTCTCTCCTCTTTCTTTCCCTTTCTCGGCTGCCAAACACCTCTCTTGAGGATGACAACTCAAGAGATGCTTGGCTGCTTCCTATTTGAAGAGGAAGGAAGGCTTGGTGGTGGGGCATATGCATGTTGTCCTCTTGTACTAAAAGCTGCTATGTAGTGTATTTATGGCCCTTATATTCTCAAAACATGGTCGCATAACATTGAATGTATTAATTTGGCCAATACTTCCATGCTTTAGAATCCAAAGGCATATTCAAAGGAGAGAGGTAATTTGGTGATTCTCAGATGGTCTTTACGAGCCTCTAAAATGATATTTATATGTTAGGTTTCTCAAATTAGGCTGTATAGCATTTAATGTTATTGATTTGGCCAATACTTCCATGTTTAGGACTGTGATTCTTAGATGGTCTTTACGAGCCTCTAAGATGATATTAAATGCTGTGGTTTTAAAACAAGCAAAGGGGCCATAATCGCATGCTACCTCGTGGGACACTAAATAGGAGTTGTTTCCATGGGTGAGGTTTGCTAGTTAAATATAGATCCTGCTATGCCATGGATCATAGGTTGCATGTCATAACGCGAGGATAAACCCGAGGACACTGTTTGCCCTAATCTGCCTAGTTAGTGAACTAAATCTTCAAAGTTAACTTTCACCTTTAATTTCAGTTTACAATTCGGCCAAACCATTCCCACCGTTTTTTGAAACACACCTAAAGAAACCAACAGAAAGCCCACCTTCTCATGCACCGATGCAAACCATTTTGTGGATGAAAACCCATCCCCAGCCCGACCCTAGACCACTATATCAAGAAGAGGCTCGATCACGACGCAGGAACTTAGGGTGCATATAAATTTTGTTGATTTTGCTCACCCTCACTGGCACGAATCAAATGCATACTGCTGCCTGACGCAGCCAAACTACTAATCAGGTCAAGAGTACCAGTGGATCCACATCACAAGCGAAGGTAACTCCTTTTAATTCTTTTTGCAACCCGCCTGCAGAACTCGCGCCTTTAGCAATTAGCAAGAATCGCATCAAGCCGGGCTTTTCATTCACTTAATTTTAATATTTTTGCAAGTTGCTCATACTCTTTGTCTCTAAATTTTGTAATGTGTGTTTATACAAATGTTGGGATAGAGACACATCGTGGGAGACTGCATAGGATAAGTACACAACTCGACTCCAAATGGCAAGTGAAGTTAGTAAAATTAACCGATACCATGGATCCCATAATTGAGGAACAATGTGAGCCAACCAGTGAACCCCCCATGAATCCAAATGCCTATAGAACCATGAGGGATCACATCCACCCTCCTAGAAGCTGTCTCCATCCCGTATCATTCCTCCCGCTGAAGATGGGCATTGGAGGCCATATTTGGTACTCTACTTCCCCACATATCATGGTATGGAAAATGAAAATCCATACACCCATTAGGATTTGAGGAGGTTTGCACTACCTTTAAGGAGGTATGATGGACATGGATTCGGTCAAGCTAAAGGCATTTCCATCACCTAGCCGACAAGCCAAGATATGGCTCAACTCATCGAGGCCTAGGAACCATTAGGAATTAATGAAGCCGCAAAGTGCACTCAAGAAGTTTTTAGTACTCATAAAACCAATAATTTGAAGAGACAAATTTATACCTATACTCGTGGATGCAAGTAGAGATTTTACCGTTGTCGGGAAAGATTTATGGAAATCCATCGTTGCATGTCCACACCATGGGTTTGACACTTGATGTCGGGTGAACCACTTCTATGGTGGTATGTCCTCGCCATGAGGCAACTTTAGAAACTATGTGTGGGGAGACTTTTTAAGCAAACATCCCGATGAAGCCATGGATTTTTTAAATTACGTGGTCGAACTTCTAAGGGTCGTGACGAGCCTAACTCCTAGAGAATTTATATGATGAGAATTCACCAGTCAACCAGTGGGCGGGATGTATGCACCGCCTCGAAGAAATAAATGAGAGCTAGGATTTCCACCCTAGCTAGGAAGGTAGAGGAGCTTGAAGGCAAATACCTAAGAGGTGCATGCAAGGATCGAAAATCCCGGCATTACCCAATCCTTAAAATTCAATTTCCAACTCTCGCATACCCAACGTACAAAGGTCCTATGGCCCCGCAGTTGGAATGATTTGATGTCAGAATGTGCAAACACTGTAGGACAATTCAAACCACAACAATCCACAGTTCCATATGGTAATACCTGAAGCACCTAATTGAGGAATCACTCCTAACCTTGCATGGAGACCCAACCCCCCTTGTTTATGTATACCCCTGTGCCAAACCTCGCTGTCTCCCTCTCACAACCACAACAAATGCATCATCCTCATCTCCCCGTGGAGCAAGCCATTTTGAATTGAGTATAAAGGGCAACTTTGTCGAGAACAAAGACCAATGTGCAACTGGCACAAAGAATTGATACTGTAGAGAATACATTGAACAAGAGAATAGATGGGCTTGAGAGCAATCTCAACCAGAAAATTGATAACCTACAGTATTCAATCACCAAAATCAACAAGTTGTTAGAGGTACAAGAGAGAGGGAGGTTTCCATCACAAACAGTTCCAAATCCTAAAGGAATTCATGAGGTAGGGTCATCCAACAATTCGGGAATGGATGAGGTTAAGGCCATAATAACCCTTAGAAGTGGAAAAGAGGTTGATCAACCTATACCAAAGCCTCGTCATAATCCGTGCAGGAGAAGAATTGCACCTATATATTCTCCTAGAGGAGGATTCAATGAAATACCGTATACCACCCATTTCCACAAGCACTTAGAGGAAAGAAGAAGGCAACTAACAAGGTGCATTCTTGAGGTTTTAAGGCAAGTGAAGGTTAACATACCTTTATGACCTAATCAACAAGTCCCCGCTTATGCAAAATTTTAGCTACCTTGCACAATCAAAAGGGATTAGGCACGCAGAAGAAGGCATTTCTCACCGAACATATCTGCCATAATCCAGCAAATACCCCAAATACAAAGATCCCAGATCTCCCACAATTTCGCCACACGCGGGAATTGCATTAGAAAAGTCCTGCTGACTTAGGAGCCAAGCAGAACCTAATGCCATATCTCGCATAAGGCAGCTAGGGTCTAGGTGAACTAAACCTACCAACATCACACTCTCATCGGGCCGATGACGCTGAAAACCTTAAGGGGATAGCTGAGTGATGTTCAAAGAAGATACAAATTCTTACTACCCAAGATTTTGTGGTACTTCTGACACTTCAACCAATTGCTAGTGAACCCAATCATGTACCAATCATCTTAGGAAGACCATTTCTGCCACCCGCCAATGCAATAATAAATCGTTCGAATGGGAGTCATGCAATTTTAACCTTCGTAACATGACCATGGAGTTTGCAACACCATTCGAACAACAAACATGAGTCGCTAGAAATTGAAAATCACCATGACGTTGTTTCAATTGGATCGCTGGTGCAGAAAACACAAAGGTCCGTGAAATGCAAGGAGTGATCAGCCAAGAAAATGAAGAAATTTTATCTTGCCATCACCACCCACTGCAAACCAATTGCTCAATTCAATTACGCCACTGAGCAGATCAACAATCAAGCACCCAAAACCAAGAATTAGCTCAGTAACTCGTAGGGGTTGAGGAGATCATTCTCCTTGACCCCTTGGAGTAAACTAAATTGAACTGGTTCCGTGTTTTCAAAACTGAATTACAGCCTTCGAGTTGCTTTTATTTTCTCGGCTTGCTGCTGACTGTTAGTTTCAGCTATTTCAAAAATTTTTAACTTAGTATTTTTTATTTTCTAGTAAAATTTAATTAGTGTAGCATTGTGTTGTGCTTAAATTTTAATTACAAGACATATATTAAATTTTTATAATAATAATTTATTTTAAATATTAACTAATAATTTAAATTTTTGTTTTAATGTACCGTGTAATTCGCTTGAGCTAAATTCGCTCAAAATGGCGAAAATTTTGGCGTGGAGACTGCTCGGCTCCAAAAACGCTTTATATAATCTCGAGGGGTGTCCAAAAGGCACTCACATTCTTTCTCCCAAAGAAAAGCCCTCGTGACTCCCAATGATTTGCGCCGCTTTCTTCACGCCGGCGCCCCCGAAATCCAAGCATCATCGCCGCCGCCCACCGGCTCGCGCCGCTACTCGGCCCGCACCCCCGCAAGCTCGTGAGTTTTCGAGCCCTACCGGTTGTACCGTTTAAGCCCCGAAGAGCCGCGGAGTGAGCCTTCACCACGCTGCACGAAGCCTCGCCCATTCACGCCCCACCAGCCATTGATGGCTTCCGTCATAGCTGAGGAGCAAGGTCCATCTGAAGTGGACTGGGCCCGAAAGCAGAGAGTACTCCATTACTTATGCCACGACTCCTATATATGCTCTCGAAAGGTGATGGGATTCCCTGTGAGGAGCACAAAGCAGAGATGAGAGCTAGATGCCCACATGTAGTGCGGTAGACTCCAAGTTATGACTATGTCTCGTCTCATTCCATATACGACCACAGACCAGGAGGAGGTACTCCTGTCGGGGGAGCAAATGAGGACCACCACACGTATGATATGCTCCGCCTCGAGCCCGAGGCAGGACTCCCATTCCGCATCGCTCACCTCCATCTCCCACACAAGACATCAACAAATGCTAGCAGATACTCCTACTCTTCCTATTCGAAGACATCATTCACCTGGATGACCCATCATGCCCATGAGTAGAGAACCAAAGTGATCCTGATGCCATCTCGTCACTACTGGCAGCTGCCAATAGCCGCCCAGATCGAGGTCAGTCTGGGGGCACATTCTATGTCGGCCCATTATGACACATCCGGGGTCTCCTCGTGATCCCCGCCCCAGAGAGGAGCCCACCACTCCGATGCAATTTTCCTATTGGATGTTCTAGTCGGCAGCCAGCAGCTAGCCAGTCTACCACCACCTACCACCACAAATACCGAAGTGTTAAAGCTTCTTTTTATTTTTGTTTAGTTATCACTTATTTAACCCGCTCTACCGATCTTGATTAGATTTATGTATTAGCCATAGTAGGCAATGATATTTTCAGATGAAGCCAGTATTCATGTATTAGCCACTTTATTATATCAAAAGCTATTCAAGATATATACATACGACTCCCTTTGTATATCATGTTTATGCCCTGCCTACGTGTAATGTTTTTCTTTTTCAATTGAACAATTGAATTGCTACAATTGGACAATTGAATCGTTTCCATGTTGGAAAGTGAATCACTATTTGTCACTTATATGCTAGGAATAACTTATGCTTGAAATAAATTTTTGGTCACCAAGTTCCAAAGATGCCCAACTCGACATTTCCGTATGCTAATCTCACACACCCGCACCCGTACTGTTCCAATAGGTCGTGAAATTGTGTGCCTCTTTCGCTTGCAAAGCCGCCTGGGGTATGTCGGGCAACCCAGATAGGCTCAGTTACCTACGCTTGAAGACCAATGTTGTCTTCCAAAAAGGAAAAGAAAAGAAAAGGCAAAAAGAAAAAGAAAAAGAAAAGAAGAAAAGAAAAATAAAGTCGTAGTTTTGCCTGAAAAACCCGAAAGCACGGTCCGAGAGGGGCGTATGGTGAGCCTTTGAACTTATGCCCTAAGCCTTAATCGGGCTGAGTCATCGATTTTGTGTTCACGGGTGAATAGGTGAAGTTTAATGACTTAGGTGCTTAATTTTCGGTCATCCCGAGTCCTGGTGAAGCCTCAGAGCTAGTGGTCAAGTGATCTCGGCTTGGATGCCCAAACCCAATTTGGCTGAGTCACCTGTGGACCCTGCTACACCCGGACTTCTGGTGAAGTCGATTTTAAGCATTGCACCACGATGTGATGCACAAAGAAAGAAAAGTGTAACTAGCCCCATTCAGGTCAGCTCAACAACTTAAGGCCATGTCGTTAGGTCGGGGGAGGTGGCAATTTTGCGCTTTATTAGCTTAACTGCTACATAAAGAATCATTAGACTTAGGTGGAAAATCTGTCGGTGAATCATGGAACCAATTTTAACCCTTGGAAATGGTTCTGTATGGGTTTTGACTTTCTATATCGTTTTCAAATCTGATTTCAATTTTTCGCTTAAGGTATTGTTTATATGTACATCTACCTTTTGAATCATAACCCTTGTAAATCACCACATGCATCTACTTTTTCTTATTCTTGTACTGCTATGTGACCAGCAACGCTTTCAATAAGTGATTAGTCACCAAAAGTGCTATTTTCAACCCTATATTAGATAAAGGCTTTGAGTGCTTTTGTGCACTAATCATGTTTATTTAGTGCTAATTGAAGTGTTCTAGTCTTCTTAGTAACACTTATGCCATTTGGGGAGGGTATTTTTGGTTGTTTTAGGCTTTTGCACACTTTTTGGAGTTCAATCTCAATACAAAGGATGAATCATGAAGTTGGAATCAAGTCTCACCATCAACCAAATTTCCAAGCAAGAATCAATGAGAAAACAAAGGCAAAGTGAATAGGTAAATTGACATGCATTTGAAGGCCTGAGAAAAGTGCAGATCAATAATGTAGAATTTTCGCTGCTATAATGCTAAGATTGCGAAAATTTAGTCCTGATCGAAAATTTCGCAACCTTAGCTAAACACCAAATTTCGCAGACCACCTCGGGCCAGACCATTTTTAGCGAAAAACCCGATTTCGGCTATCACAACATTTTCGCTTAGCGAATAAATTTCGCAATTTATGAATTATGTCCGCCCAATAAATTTTCCATTTTCGGCTAGGTTCAGATTCTCGCTAGTTGGGCGATATTCCTCACCAGCTAAACTGATGCCTCGCCATGCTTTGTAATTAATGCTAAACCGCTCCAAACTTAGTGTATTAATGAATTGTCCTATAACTTAGCCAATTTCATAGGTTTTTTGGTATTTTCATACCTTGAGGAGGCCTATATAAGCCCCTCTTGTTTTGTAACTAAAAAAGGAAGAAGGAAGAGGAGAGGAGAACAATTGAAGGAACAATTTGGGGGAGGAGAAGATATTTTTATAAGTTTTCATTTTGTAAATAAAGTCTTTTATTTTAGGTTTTGCTTTTCTCTCTCTTCTCTCCTCTTTCTTCTCCCTTTCTACGCTAAACACCCTCTCGAGGACGACAACTCAAGAGATGTCAAGCCTCCTTTCTTGAAGAGAGAAGGAAGCTAGCTTGTTGTGGTGGGCATATGCATGTTGTCCTCTTGTACTAAAAGCCATGTAGTGTATTTATGGCCCTATATTCTCAAAAACATGGTCAGACAACATTGAATGTCATTAATTTGGCCAATACTCCATGCTTTAGAACTGGGTGCATATTCGTGAGAGAGGTACCGTGATCTTAGATGGTCTTACGAGCCTCTAAAATGTGATATTTATATAAGCCAGTTTCTCTAAATTAGTGCATAAAGATTAATGTTACTGATTTGGCCAATACTTCCATGCTTTAGGACTGATTCTTAGATGGTCTTTACGAGCCTCTGCAAGATGATATTAAATGTTGGTGGTTTTAAACAAGAAGGCCATAACTCCGCATACAATTGCATTGACTCAGTCAGGAGTTGTTTCATGGGTGAGGCTTGCTAGTTAGTGATCCCATTATGCCATGGACTATAGGTTGCATGTCATAACGCGAGTGACAAACCCGGTGACACTTTGTTCCGCTCTAATCTCATGGGGTTAGTGAACTAAATCTTCAAAGTTAACTTTTTCAATCTTTAATTTCGCTTAGCACCCTCGCCAAACCATTCACCTGCTTTTGAAACACACCCAAAGAGTCCAAATAGAAAGCCTTACCTTCATGCACCGATGCAAACCATTTTTAGGATGAAAAACCCATCCCTGTTCGACCCTAGATTCACCATACTCCAGAAGAGTCACTACCAAAGAAGAGGGAACTTAGGTGTATATAAATTTTGTCGATTTAAATTTCAAATTACTCTGGTGGCAATCTTAATCAGATTCACCAACCGAATCTGTCGTGAATGCGAATTCTATAGTCATATGTGAGACCAGAGTTATTGAATGTGAAACCACATTGGCCATCGAATGACAAACAGCAGATTCACTAACTCGAACTGGCTGTGAGCGTCGAATTTATACTATATGTGGGAATCACAAAACCAAAAAGGAAACGATTTTATTGAAAGTGTATTTTGTATAAGTATCTTTACATTATTAATCGATATTGGTATAAAGGCATTATTTTGATAAATGCATGATTTATATGAGAGGAGAGCTCAAATCAGATATAATTTTACTGAGTATGCCCACATATGCATTATCGGCTTTTCTAAACATCGAGATATTTTGTAAACAGCTTGAACTCGATCATTATTTTGTAAAGGCATTTTGTTAAATTGTAAACGCGAGGAATATTCTGATAATTGTCAATGTTTTACGGGTTTATTAAAATAAATTGGGTTTCAAGAAATTACAAATTTAAAAATGATTAAAATGAGCCAAATAATGATACAAGATAATTGAAATGTCGAGTAAACCGGGCTCGCTTGATCCACCGGGTCATCGATTCGGTCGCGACACTTTTGAAAACTAAAATTTAATAAAACGATAATCAAAGAGAGTTAATTAATGACATTAAAAGAAATAAACGAATCCCTGGTTTCGTCGACCGCCAATCGGGCTCGTCGCCTGGGTCGCCAAGAACTCTACTCTCTTCCTTACTTTCCCCGCTTACTCGAGCATGGTTGTAAAGGTTTTGTCGCTAACTCTCGTGAGCGTCTCAACTAAGTCCCCAAATCTATTCGAGGGAACCACCGATAAATGCACTCGATTCTGTCGAGTCCCGATAAAAACCTCTTACATTTTGTGACTTCATCTCGCTTGAACATGGAATCAATCTAACTAGTTCCACAGAATTTCTTCCTGTCTACTCGGATACTCGATTATGTTCTTTCCGCTCTAACTTGAAGAACCTCACTTGGAACTTTTGTGGACGAGGAAAGAATCTGGCCGCTGAATTCGGGCCGAATCACATCCATGTTACGCCATCGATTACCCTCTCTACCTAAGATCCCACACCTTTAGCCCCGCCTCCATGAGAAAACCGGAAATAAGACTTTTGCTCATCACAGCCCATAACTCCATAAATCTTATTTACTCTGGCCTTAAACATAATCAGGGTCAGCTTCGGATCACCACCGCCATCATACGGCTTGGCGCCCGCTCAGACTCTCTATCGACCTCCCTGGTTCTTCCATAACCTCTCTAGGTGGTGGTGGAGGTTGCGATCGTTGTCGGTCGCTATTGCTACTATTCCTGCGGCACCAGGCCACTTGCTCACCTGCAAACAAATCTGCATTTGAGCTCCTTCGTGGCGCAGATGGTCCACTCGACCGCCGAGTCGATTCATAGATGCGTAGTGAACCTTACTACGTGCTCCCTGCCCTCCTGTGCAGATCAGACGCTGTAAACCGCCGGAACTACTTCTAGGACGACCTCTACGCCTTCCTCTTCCGACATAGTCAGACTACTCAAAATAAACCATTTAATACTTTGAATCACTCATATGTATGTACTCTAAGCTAAAAACATGTACGGTTTCCATACTTATGCTCGATACCACCTCAGGTGGTATCACTCATTACTAAAGTCCTAGGTTATTATATACAACCCCGTCGATATCATCCTGACACACCCCACCCTCTACCGGGCGGAAGGCAGTTTTACCACTCACGTAAATCCTGTACCATTACCTTCTAACGATCAGAAACCCTCAGGTGTCAGCTTCAGACGTGGTTGCAGTCCTCCAGGTACTTTTTCTTTCTTTATTTATAACTTAGATTTGGTAAATCTTAGCAATGGAAAACTTCGGGTAAGATGACTCACGATATGGGGCCCAAATTCAAATCAGATAGCCATCCAATTGGCACGAGTATCCAAAATATGGAAACCCAAAGATACCATCACATTCAAACTATGTACATACATATGTTCCATATACAAATTCAAAGTGGTTCTACAAAATATTATTAATACAAATGACTAAACTGATGTCGTATCAATCCTCATAGTGCTCCGCTGGCCTTTAATTTGCACTGAAAATAGTTTTTAAAAATACAAATATTAGAGCCAAACGAGCCTCTGGGTGGAGTGTATGCTTTTATAAAGGTTTTTCTTTCCTAAAGATCTAAAAATGTGTAAAAACTCTCTTTACAATTATTTTCGTAAGCCTTTCTTTTGCTTTGTTTGCTTTAAAAGTTTTCTTAAAACCTTTTCTTTGCTTGGGTTTTTTTTTCACTTGCTTGCTTTTTAAAAGTTTATGAAACTTTAATACTTGCTTCGAACTTTGTTTCGTTCTTTCTTAAAATCTTAAAACTCTTATTTCATGCTTAGAAGTTTATAAACTTCTCACTTTTTCTTGTTGCTTGTTTATCGTGTTTTGAAAGTTCTTAAAACTCACAAACATTTGCTTAAAAGTTTCAAACTTTTCATAAAAATGGGAGCTTTGTGCTCAACCATATGTTGAAAATAAAACCCACTGAGTTGCTCAACCGATCGCTTTGGAAATCTAAACCAGGAGCCCGCTCAACCGGATTGCTTTAAAACTTCGAAGCTCATGGATCGGGAACCATCGTTGATTTTCAAACAAAGATACTATGCTTATAAAACATCAACCAATGGAGGCCTATTTTTGCTTATCATGCCCTATGCTAACACGGAACCTATGTTCTGTCCAGGTCGGCGGGAAGACCTTCGTCCGCGCCAATCTTTTCATTTTCCAAGGAATATGGTGGGAATTGACCGTGTCGCCATCAACATACTTTAGTTAGAGCTCAGATGTTATATACCCCTCGTGACGCGCCACCGCTTCCTTTTAAATGCATGACGATGTCCTAAGTTTATTGACTTAGCAAATCGCCAATGGCATGTATGAACCACACCCCGCACGCATACGGGATAATAATTCAATCATTGCTTGCTTAAACTTAGGGAAGGCCTTGTTTTCAAACTTTCATTGCTTGCTTGCTTGTTGTTTTTTGTAAAAATGGTTTAATTATTCAAACCATTTGCTTAGTTGCTTGAGTTTCGTAAAATGGTTTGAATTTTGAACCATCTTGCTTTTTATCTCATCGCTGCTTTAAAATGGTTTATGCTCAAAACCATAAAATACCAAAGGTAAAGCAATCTGTATTAATAATAATAATAATACACTAGTATTTGGAAAATGGAGTTTAGAACACTCACCTCTTGCTGTTTAACTCTGGAGCTACGCTCCACTTATCCCGCCTCATTTTAACTCAAGACCTAAACGGTCACTTAATTGATGAATCGCATAATTCGATGATTTACTTCCCAGACTAGTCACGCTTTTCATACTCATTTCAAAAGCTAAGGTGCTAAGGGCCCTATTCCAACTGGAATCACCCCAATTCGGAGCACTGAATCGTTACGTCCGAAACAACCTCGACTATTTCATGTCCAAAGCTGATGAGGAATTTTTTCGCATTATCGCCCCAATTTGAGTGAATTTTGGCCACTTAGATCAGAATTTCCATGATTCACTTCTTAAGCTTTGTTTCTTCTGAAGTCTATTTATTAGCTCACTTGAATCACTCAAATCGGATAAGAAATGAGGAAGTTATGAATAAAATACGAAAAATTAAACAGAAAACTGTGAATAGTTGTACTTCGGTACAAGCTCGTTGTACCTAGTAAGCACAAAAATGACCGTATAAACTCAGACCGGCACAACTCCAACTGTACCTGGCAAGACATCTAAATGCCTTATTTTGTTATTTCTCCGTACTTTTGATGCCAGAATTACCCATATAACTTCGAGCACCATAATACCACAAACCGTCCTGAATTTATCTAAAACAACTCACAACATGTGAATTGGTGTTTGGAAACTCAGAAAAACCCAAAACCTTAGGTGAAACTAAGAATAATACCTAAGGGTCCACCAATTCTTTTTAAACATCATGTAATTTGATGATTCCAAGTTTCTTTTACATCAATTGGGGTTTTACTCACATAACCCCAACAATTCAAAGGCTTAATGTGCTCTTTGCACAAAACCTAGATCAAAGGAGAACTAATCTCCATACCCAAGCCCTAGAAATCTAATACACTTGATTCTAAGACAAAGGCATACCTTAATCTTTGGACCTCTCCTCTTCCTTCTTCTTCCTTCTCTCTTCCTCTTCTTGCTCTCTTCTCTTCTCCTCCTACGGTTTGCTAGGGCAACCTTAAGACCAAAATGACATTTTGGTTTTTTTTTAATTCTCATTTTTGTTAAATTAACTTTCCATTAATTGCAAATAACCCTTATCTCTTAAATATTGAAATTCCAACTTTTGAAATTCCTACTATGGCACATCTCTAATCGTATTTTTAATGGCATCCATTTAAGTGAAGGGACCATTAATTTTGGCTATTAAATACAATCTGGCTCTGTAATTTCTATTTGCCATTTTAGTCTCAAAATACGCCTACAGACACTTGGTACTTTATACACCCTTACAAAGAGTCATGTGCATCAGAACTCTCTCTGGACGGTGTTACAAAGAACCTGTCAAAGGAACTCTGTTGAAATTAGTCCCATGCTATACCATTAGGATACCTCCTCTCCACGGCGTCCCACCAACTTGTAGCCCCGTCTTCCATCGTAAAAACTGGAACAAGACCCTTTGCTCATCCGCAGCCCATAACTCCAGTTAAACCTTATTTACTCGGTCTAGCCATAACCAGGCTGCTTTTGGATCGCCACTGCCATCATATGGCTTGGCGCCCAGCTTCAGACTCTCTTTATCGACCTCCCGTGTCCTTCAACAACCTCTAGTGGTGGTGGAGGTCAAGCGATCACGACAAAGGCCGCTATGGCTACTATTTGCGCAATCAGGCCACCCGCTTCCTCGTAAACAATCCCCGCACTTGAGCCCTTCTGGTGGCCTAGATGGTCCAAATTTTTGACCTGGTCGAAGGCCGATTCAGAGGGCGGTAGTGGAACCCAACTTATGTGCTCATCCTCCTGTGTACTTCCTGCAAGCCTGACACCTCTCGAATACATTTTCCCAAAGATCCACCTCGACGTCCTCCGCCCGACATAGCGCTATATAAAAACTGGGCTGCTGAAGACTTTGACCACCTCATATGTATGTACTTGAATTGAAAATGCATGGTTGCCGCGTAGTGTAAAGTAGTGTATACGACAACTACGATGCTTAATAACCACTTATGCTCTGATACCACCTTGTCACACCCTCCCTAATATCTAGGGGCGCGACCACGTAAATCCCCACCATTACCTCTAACTAATTAGAAAATTCTATGAAGCGAAGCCAGATTGCTTGCTTAAATCTCGTATAAAATTTTTTTCTTTTAAACTTGATTTGGGAGTGTAATTTCTACAGATAACAAATTTCGCATATAGACATATCCCAAATCCTCGATACAATAATTTTTACATTTCCAAATATGGCAAAATCCAACAACATTCTTTCAAAAGAGCCTCAAGTCTACACATTTTCACAAAACTATACTATGTACATACATATGCTCCGCATTATACAAATCTCAAAGTATTTTCAGATTTATGATTTACAAGACCGACATAAAGTCGTGAGAATCCTACTATGCCCAAATACTATTCATGCACTGCATTCTCGGAAAATAGTTTTAAAACATAAAATAATGAGCTAAACGAGCCTGAGGGGGTGGTTTTAGAAAGTTGGCGCGAAAGACGAAAATCCGTAAGACTTCTTTTACATGATATTTTCCTGCAAATATTCTTTCTCGTTTTTGCTTTACTTTAAAAGTTTCTGAAACTTTATTACTTGCTTACTTGAAAGTTTATAAAACCTTCAAAATCTCTGTTTGCTTGCTTTATCTTACTTTTAAAAGTTTCTAAAACCCTTTTCAAATCTCTTGCTTTAAAGTTGCTCAAAACTTCTTTCATAAACCTTGCTTCAAAAGTTTCTCGTAAACTTCATAAACACGGAGCCTGGCTCAACTGGGTAAGATGTTTGAAATAAAACGGAGCCCGCTCCAACCGCTTTTCTTTAAACAAACACGGAGCTCGGGTCAATCAGGCGCCAATGGTTGATTTTTAAAACAAAGATAAACACGCTTATAAATCATCAACCACTCGGCGCCTTCCTAATAGCCAGAATTCCTGCTGAACACTCGAGCCTGGCATCGACCGCGTTTGCGGGAAGGGCCTCGCCCACGCCACCTTTCCTCCGGTAAATATGGTGGAATTGGACCCGGGTCTCCATCACCATAATTTAGCTAGAGCTCTTAACCTTTATACCCAAGACGCGCTACTCTGCCTCCTTTAAATGTATGATGATGCTCTAAGTTTGCCGACCGTGCAAATCTAAATGCATGTATGAAACTTAACACCACCGCCGCATCGACGAATACCTCTCTCGAGCTGATGCAAGTGCTACTTAAGATTTTAGGATTTTTGGTTAGCCTATTTTAAAATAGACTTTTTGTTTGCTTAAGCTGCTTTTTGAAATATGGCTTATAGTTAAAAACCATTGCTTGCTAAACTCATTGCTTTATTTTTAAAGTAAGGTTGAATAGAATCAAACCACATTATTTGTTTTTCTATATAAGGTTTAAAATCAAAAACCGCTTGCTTGCTTGTTAAACTCATTGCTTGCTCTTTCGTAAACATGGTTTACAATCAAAACCATTTTAAAATACTAAATGAAACAGTTCATAATAATACACTAGTATTTGGAAAATAGTTTGTAACACTCACCCTTTGTTTCCCAAACTTGAGAAGACAAATACTTGCCTCTCGCTTTTAGCCTACATATCAAACGAATGTACGACAACGTATTAATCACCTACGATAGCGATAAACTTAACGACTTCATCGCAAGTCACTTTAAGATCACACAACATTCATATGAAGTCAAATTAACAATTTACCCTTGAGCACCAAAAACCCTAACAAAAAACCACCTCTTTTGGTAAACCTTTTTCCAAATTGTTACTCTATGGACTATTACCCAAAATTATTCAAAAGGTTCAAAATTTATGAAACCTCCAGATCAGTCCTTTATATATCCAATGACATCTCTTTAAAATTTCAATGTAAAATTCCTTCACAGGCCCTCAACCACATAACACAAGTTACAGCATGTTTTGATTCCAAACTCACTGAATCACCTACTGTTATCCTTGATTTCTGGATCTTAAATCCATAAATTGGAATGGTTTATTCACTAATTTTAATTTATGATTCTAAGGTTTTTCCAAATTGGAATCACCCACCTCGGGATCACCAAAACCTTCGCTATTGTATTTACATCTAGATGACTCAATTTGCAGAACAGAACTGCACATAGCTCCACTTTGACAAATTTTCTGGGCACTTTTGGCTTACAATTTGCATGGTCCCCTTCATCTAACTTATTCCTCTATAAGTCTATTTTACCCATAATTCTTTGAATCACTAAATTTTGAAGAGTGAACTCACTTATTGCCAAAACATTCACAAACTACACCCAAAACAGAAGGAAAATCGAGCTACACGAGCTCACCTTTCAGTCCGTATTTTGGGAGCCTTAGAGCTACAATTTGCTTTGAGTTCCTTCTTACATTTGTAGCCCTATCTCTTATGGTTCTTACCAATTGGAATCATTCATTTGGATGATTATAACTTAATCGTATAACCAAAATAAAAAATAGGGGTTTTACCAAATTTGACATAATTTCTTAAACCCAACATTCTCCTTGGCAACAACTATCAAAACCAACATGTGGAATTCATCCAACCAACTTCACAACACTTGAATTGGTGATTGGAACTTCATGCCCACAAAACCTTATAGGTTGGGAACAACCCAATCTCCAGAGGAAACTCTAGCAATCACACCAATAACTCTAGACATCCTAAAAGACACTTGATTCCATAAAAACATACCTTGTTCTTCTTCCTCCTTCTCCTTCTTCCTCCTCCTCCTCTCCTTGCTCTTTTCTTTCTCCTACGGTTTGCTATGGCAAACTTGAGACCAAAATGAAATTTTTTCTTTTGTTTTTCATTTTCTATATTTTCAACTTTTCACTTCACTGCAAATTTTACCCCATCTTTAAATATTGCAAATCAACTTTGAAATTCCTACTATGGCTCCATCTCTACTTTGATTTTGATTTTCCTATCCTCATAAACGACAATCAGACTGCTCACACACAAACCCGGTTCCATAAACTTCATTTCCTACTTTACCTCCAAATACTACTATGTGATACTTAGAGCTCTTATATGCCCCCACAAGGAAACAGATCAGACACTCTCCCGAGATCTAAGCATGTGAGCCCACTGAGTTCACTGTTTGACTTTCCCATACCGACATGCCTCTTGGGCCACTCATAAAGTGCCAAGTGTCCCGCACTCGCATTCATGTCTCTAAAAACATTAACCCTCGACTATCTCGACTGACCTAAATTCGACGTGGTAGCTAGATTTCATGAAGACTATTCCAATGGTGAAGTCTGCTTTCGTCATTCGAGATCTGTAAAATCTCGACTTGACCTGAATTATCAGATTTTATCCTTCCTTAGGAAAATCTGTATTTTTTCCGGGGTCTCACAATACCTCCCAAATGGAACATAAAATATTAGGGTTTTCTTGTGGAGATTAATTATATATGCTCATTTTCCATCCTTTAGGCAGAGAAAGGAAATATATATGCAATCATCATAGTTCTAAAAGCCTCTGATAGCTACTAATGCTTAAGGCGCAACATAAGACACATGCCCAGTGAAGTAAAACTGAATTGATCGATTCAAAATCTAATTTATCTTTTAAAAAAAATAAACATTTTAAGAATAAAAACATTTTTGTAAAAAAAGAAATTAAAGTCTAGGATGCCCTTTTTTTAATAGTATGCATGTATTAAAATATGAGACACTATAACTAGGGACCATATGGTTATATCTTAAGCGGTCTTTTTAAAACTAGGACCATCATTGGTTGCAGACCTACAGAAGGGTTTGAACCCCTGACCTCAAATTTGGAAGGTAAAATACTTAGTCATCACACTCCTAACTATATTTTCAGTCCATCCCACCATTGAACATCATCTATATATACATAGCAGAAGCTGGAATTCATATATCACAGTGGGCTTTGATATGCGGTATGACACATATGGGAATGAAGAGAGGACAGATTTGAATTGGAAGTCATGAGTAAATAGGGAAACATGGGCGGAAATTGCAAAGAGTGTTGTTTGGAAGAACCGAAAACCCAAACCACCTGAATGTTACAAAGAGAGAAGACAACTCTATGAGGAAATGTCGCCTAAGTATCCAAAGACAAAGCACTCTTCTCCATAACCAGCACAAAGCCCTATTTCCAGCTCCTCGACTCGCCTCAATGACGCTGTGAGTCCCCTGCTACGACTACTTCAGGGAGGTCCTGATTTTTCCTTTGATGCAAACATATTGCAAGAGAATTGCATTGACTCTCTTCATCAAGATGTCTAGTACCCTCCGCTTGATGATCATGGTATATGGCTTCATTGATACAGGAAGTACGGGCGAGATGGATTTTGGCCAGGAGATTATTTCTCAGTTAATCTTTTGATCAATCAGTGTTAGCTGAATTATGGAATAATACAATAATAATAATCACAATCCCCTAGTTATTTTCTCGACATTTAAATGAAATATTTGGTATTTACTTACAATTATGAAATATGTATCACCCCTCCTAATACCTGAGGTCGCACTGGGAGCTTCCTCTAGAGTCTAGATGATTTACTCCATTCATCATCTCTATTTTTCTATCAATAATCCATGTATTGAAGAAAGACACCAAATAAAAAAAACCACCCCCATTTCATTTCATTTTTCCTTGGAAACAAACACATTTAATTTTTAATTTTATCAACATTTGGTCAGATTGAAGAGACACCAACAAACCGATGACCTCATTTCATTCTTCACTTGGGAAACAAACACATTTAAGTTTATTTTGTTTTATTTTAAATTTTAATTAAGACCATTTGTTACTTGATTGAGATAAAGAAAAATTATCGCGTTACCTTGACCTTTTATTGTAATTAGGAGTAGTGGTGATAGCTAATAAAATTGACGTTTCTTAATAATGTTTCTCTAATTTGAACCAACTCTTAATTGCTTACTAAATATTTCATTACACTAAATTCTATTTTAGATTACAATCCACTCTTTTACTCTCATAAATTTACGGATAATTTGTTTAATTTGTTATGTCGAAAAATCACAAAATAATTATTAAATATCCATCTAGAATATAATGTAGATCAGAAAAAAAAAAATTAATTAATTTTTATTTGAAACATGAGAAAATAATAGAAATGATAATTGTAGTCAAACTCCTGCTTTACTAATTTAATTAAAAATAAAATTGATCTTTGGTGAAATTTGAATGAATGCTAAAAGGATTTTCTTTTTTTTTGGTAAAATATATTGCTTTTATAGGGTAGGGGTAAAACAGTCATTTCGCATAATAGTTAGTTCGCTGTCTTTCATCATTTCACGTGTTGAAAAAAGTTTGTATGCATTTGCATGTTTCAAAACAAATACCCTTAGGAGTGTCTCCCAAACCTTGCGGCTTTGGCTATTTGCGATATCATTTGAGTAGGTATTTTGAAATTTGAGCGTAATATTGAAATACCCTAGAGAGTCTTGGATTAAAATAATATTTTTTTTAAGAAATTGAAAAAAATAATGTATATTGAAACTATTGCACAATCCACTTCATTCTATCTGAATGTCGCTATCTTGAAAAGCGACTTTGTAAGTCACAAGATAATACCTCTTTAGTGACGACATTTACTATAATTTCAAATTTTAAAGATTATCAAAACTATGGTTTTTGGTTTAAATAATTTATCTAAATAAACATCAACTTTACATTTGTTATCAATAAAATCAAAATACAAATTATTAAAAATTAATGATATCTTACTTTATTCACATGTTGGTACTATTTACTACTCCTGCTAAATAACTTGTTTTTTTATGTTTGAGTTATTATTATGATAATAGCCAATAATAATAATAATAATAATAAAATTAAAGTAACCGTAATTCTTTAAAAAAGATTAATAAGATAAATATGAAAAAATTAAAGAATAATAAAAATAAAAGAAATATAATTTTAAATTATCAGGTACTTTATCAATAAGATAATTTAAAAACAAATTAATAAGATAAATATAAAAAACAATTTAAAAAATGTAATATAAAATAAAATGACAAGATCACAGAATATTATTTTTTCAATTGGATAATTTTAGAATTAATAAGATAATATAAACTAATTTTTCAATGGATAATTAAAATTAGTTTATAAATTAAAAACAATTTTTGATATTTGATATTAATTATTAAAATTTTATTTATTTTAAATTATATTGTCATTTTATTTTTATATTATTCTTTTAGAAGTGATTTTATATTTAGTCTTATAAATTTTTAATAAAATTATCTTATTTGATATTAAAATAAACGAAATTCTGTAATTCATTGTTTTTCAGCGGATAATTTAAATATAATTATTTTAAATTATATTTTCTTTATTTTATATTATTATTTTAAATTTTTTTTAATATTTATCTTAATGTCTTTTTTGGGAATTACTGTCACTTTAATTTTATTATTATTATTATAATAATAATAATAAATTTCTCAAATACAAAAAATAAGTTATTTAAAGCGATGCATAAAAGTGGATTTTTTAGATAGAATTATTTAAACTAAAAATAATATGTTTGTCTGATAAATATGCGATGTCACCAACAGTGACATTATCATTTTTAAAACATTAAAATGTCACTACTGAGGACAATGGCATTTTCTTTAAAAAAAAGTTATAAAGTCAACAGTTGCATTTGTGAAACCCCGAGAAAATCCAATTTTCTGAAAAAAGGCAAAATGATAATTTTGGTCAAAATCCAAAATTTTTCTAGATCTCGGATGACAAAACGAACTTCTCCGTTGGAATCTTCTCGCGAAATCTAGCTATCACGTCGAATTTCGTCGAATTCCAAGACAATCGGAATTTCAAGTTTTTCGAGGCCTTAAGTTGTCGGTCTTGATAAAGCGACTTGTGAGAGACATGTGAGTGTGACAAAGTCACATACTACATGTACCCGTGTGACCCGTGTTGCATGATTAAGAAGATGGTGGATAATCAGGCAGATTTAGTAAGTAATGAAAGGGACATGGATGGAATTATTGGAAAGTTAGTGAGAATAGGACAAAGAAATAGTTTTCCTCGAAAAAGACACAAAAGCAATGATGGTAGGTGCTAGATTCGATTCTAAGAGAGTGTGACTTCTCTCTCGATTTCCTGCATTAGAGCCGTCAGTTTGCTTCATGCCAGAAATAAAAATTGTTCTGACGAGGGAGCTACTGTGGACACCGATTTGGTGGAGTTCCGAAAACTCCAAGAGGTGGGGGTCTTCTCCTACTTGTGTTATTCTTTGGATAAGAGTCATGTGAATGGTTAGGGATATTCTGAGGCTTAATTTAGCCGTGATTTCGGTCTCAAAACATTTGAACAGACTGGAGAAAATCCCTGTTATTGTGGCGGAGTGAACGTTGCGACGAAGTTCCACTATTCGTGATTTTTATTATGTGAGTTTTGTGTGGTTTGGGTGATTCAAAATGGGTGCTTAGTGGTTAATTAGCCCATGTGAGCTAATTTTGAATTGTTATTATTTGTGAATTAAATAACATGGATTATGTATGAATTTAGTATGTTAATATATACATGAAAAATATTAGTATGAATATTTTGGAATTGGCATAATGCATTCCATATGCCTTTGGGCAACCTAGAATATTAGGTGTAGTGCATGACATAAAGAAAACAACGAAAATGTTTGTGAAGAATTTGATGAAAGATTTTTGGAAATTATATTAGGAGATTGTCCAACAACTCACGTCGGAGAGGCCCATGAATTGTTTCGAAGGGTTATCAGCTGGTCGCCTCGGAGGGTTGTCAATAAATTTTACGAAACTCGATGGTAAGTTTTGAGGAACAAAAAGCTTTGTTTGAAAAGCGTAATTTCTCGCATTTGACTTAGGCATGTGTGAAATTCGGTGAGACACGAGACATTTTGATTGGGCATGTAGACATTCAAGTAGGATCATGTGTTACTTAGTGTGATTGACATGGCTTGTGCACTTAGGTAGGGAGTAACCCCACGTGAAAATTATCCTCTTGGGCTTTGATCGGCATTCGAGGATCACTATTTTAGAATGCGAGGAGTGTATAGGAGGGCATTGAAACTTGAGGGCGTCCACGGCATTTGCTTAAAAAATGTTTGGTGACATCATGATGTCAAACACCATTTCCATACCCACTTTCTTCCATCCTTTATAATAAATGACAAAAATCAATACCCTTATAAAATTATGGTGACTTTTTTTTACACCAGTGGTGTCATGTAACAACACCCTAAAAAAAATATATAAAGTCATTGTTGAGTACAACAACATTTGCTATAGTTTCAAATATACATTATTTTTATAATTTATATATATGTGTGTGTGTGTGTGTGTGTGTGTGTGTGTGTGTGTGTGTTATTTTAATCCAAAACGTTCACCATCTTTCATCATTTTTACCACGTGTTGAAAAAGTTTGTCATGCATTTGCATGTTTTAGAACAAATCTTGTAAAACCTATGAAAAATTTAAATTTAAATTTTTCTGAAAAAAAAAGGGTAAAAAGGGTGATTTGTCGGAATAGTCTTGGAGGAAAAGTTGAGATTTTCTAGATCTCAGATGAAAAAACAGATTACACCGTTGGAATCGTCTCATGAAATTTAGCTACCCAGTTGAATTTTGTTTGATTTCGAGACAGTCGGAATTTCATGTATTTCGAGACATTGGGTGTCGAGTGACACATGGCTAGCCATGTGTCCATTTGCATGTCCTTGCAAGACACATGGCAAGCCATGTGTCCCCTTGCATGGAAGGTTCAAAATGTGTAAATGGGATGTTCGTAGAAGGAGGGGAGGGGAGGAAAGGAAAAGAGAAGGAAAAGGGGAAAGAGAGGAAGGGAGGAAAGGAAAAGAGAAAGGGAGGAAATAAGAGAAAAGGAAAGAAGAAAATAGAAAAAAAAAAGGAGAAAGAAAGAAAAGGAATGAGTGTTCTTCGTGCGGTGGCGGACACGGATGTAGGTCTGGAACTGCGCTATGAGGTAGGATTTCCTCCTCAGGTTATTTTACGCATGGGGCCATAGTGGCTAGCAGTTTTGCCTGTTCGGGCGGGTGGTGTGTGTGGTTTGGTTGTTGTTGTGTGACGGTCAAGATCGGTTTCACGGGAGTTTAAGTATCCCGAGACCCGAACAATGTGTTCCGGGACAGCAAAATCCCGAGTAGAATGGCAAACGGGGGTGTGCCCAAATTTCCGCACACCTTTGCGAATCAGCCGCGTAAACTTCGGACAACCATAACTTTCTCGCCCGAACTCCAATTCGCGCGTTCTTGGACTCTACGGAAAGCTAGCTGAGTCTAGAATTTAATAAGATAAATTACTCAGCCAAACCATGGGCTGAACATTGGGCTAGGTCACGGATAGTTGAAGATGGCGGATTACGGTTCGGAACTTCTATTTTTTGGAACCAATTTGTGTCACGAGAAATGCTTGGGGCTACATATGGCTGAGCGAGAATTGTGTGTTGGACGTTTGTGTGGTGACAAAATCCCCGGACTTTACGGACTAAGTCCAGTTATTTCCCGAACCCAGTATGGCGGTTATGGTCGGAATGGCTAATGTGTTATTCTTTGTAAATTGAATAACATGCTGAATGTGTGATAAAAATGGAAACAATTTTATGTATTAAATATAATTTATCCATGACACTTGACAAGTAGTGTAATAGATATGTTGCATGTGACACATAGCGTACATGTAGGCATGCAATGACATATGCATTGCATTTATGCACGGGACATCACATCAAGTCGGGTGTGAGTGCATGGCTGGGGTCGACACTGTGTTTGGTGTTCGACCATGGTAAATCCACATTGTGTTTGGTGTTCGATGGTGGGCTCGATATTTTAGACTACATCCAATGGGTTTAGGGTGCATTAAACTATTTTTGAATGGCGGAGTTTATCAAGATTGTCAATGTTTTGAATAAACGTTATCGGAGGCCTCCTTTGTTTTTGAATAAAATAGTTTATCGGATATTGTCCAATATTTTTTGAATAAAAGCGTTTGGTGAGAAAGGCGCCATTTTTGAATAAAACAGTTTATCGGAGATTGTCCAATGTTTTTGAATAAAATGTTTATCAAAGACTATCCGTTGTTTTTTTAATAAAACGGTTTATTGGAGATTGTCCAATGCTTTTGAAATAAAGCGAGTTATCGGAGAATGTCCACTGTTTTTTAATAAAACGGTTTATCGGATATTACCCAATGTTTTTGAATAAAATGTTTATCGGAGACTATCCACTGTTTTGAATAAGCGGTTGCGTGAAAAATTGTCTAATGTTTTTAATAAAAGCGTTTATCGGAGGCCCCAATCTTGTTTTGAATCGCTGACTTATCGGAGATTGTCCAATGCTTTTGAAATAAAGCGGTTTATCATAGAATGTCCACTGTTTTTTAATAAAACATAATGTAGTATAGGCGTGTGTCATCCTGTGGTGAGAACCCGAAAATTAAGTGGCCCTGATACATAACCGCAGTCTGGGCGGAAATAAGTAGGCATTAGGGGTATCCATTGTTAATGCAAATTGCAAAACAAAAATCTTTTGTTTTGGAAAGGGGTCGAGGGCGGGACACCGCGGCGGTTTTATCTACACTTTCCATATGCGAGGTGTGAGGGAATTAGTGAGGACTTAGAGTTTGAGTCATGAGGGGCATGCTACATTCGGGACATGTAGACATTGGAGTCTGACGGAGAACCTGGGTACTTGAATGCATGTATTGCCATTGCATGTTGCTCTTATGTGAGGAGTAGCCTTGGTAGGAGATATATCTACTGGGTTTTGCTCACCTCGTCGTGGGACCACCCTTTCAAGTACGAGAGAAGAGCGGTATCATGAGCCGTGATCTGAAAGAAATCGGGTTGTGTGAGTATTTTGTAAAATATATTAGAACAATGCAGTTTTTAATATATATGTTAGCATGCTATAAAAGTGTAAAAGAGTTGCACATCAAACTCTTGTAAATATTATAAGAATTTTGTATATTTATAAGAAAAATATACAGAAAGGCGACCACAGATATTCCTCAGGTTGATGAGTTGTCAACCGGACCCTCGGATTTTGGAGGGTCACAGCATGATATCTGAGTATACGGACCCCCGAGTTTTGGGGCATCACAAATCCCCTTAAGAGTGTCTCTCTCAAACCTTGTTGGCTTTTGACGCCAGCTGGTAATATATGATTGGGTAGCTATTTTGAAAGTTGAAGCATAATGACGGAAATACCTTAAAATGGAATACGAAAATACACAAATAGATCCAATGGAAGGATGTCAAGTAAGCAAAAGTTGCCAACAAGCGCACGACTTAGTCAGGATGAAGTCTCTAAGGTTATGCGAGCAAGACTCATCCCTTTGATCTTTTTTACCAAAATGGAAAATTTAGTAAGACCCATTGTCCCACTACCCATACAGAACTTAAAAGTCACAACACTGGAGCAATCCTGACCGTTGGATTAAACCCAATCAACGGCCAGGATGAACCCAGCTAATAGTAAATATTTTCCCCATTCTCATACTTATTAAGGAATAAGGAGTAAGGATAACGACACACAAACTTGGTGGCTAAAAAAAAAAACAAAAAAAAAAAAAATCTCTCGCTTTCCCGTGCTTTCTTTCTTTCTCTCTCTCATGGATTTTGACCAAAGTACAAGGAAAATCTTGGCTTCTCTTAGCCAACAATGTTCTGTACAAATTACGAGATACCATATATGGTGAAGGAGGAAAGGTGGGTTTCCTTAGAATTTTGTTCATCAAAATCTCTCTTCAAGATTTCACTAATCTATATCATCGTTTCCATCAATACCTCCTCAAAAACCCTCAATTCGAGTCAGCTTACTTGTTTAAAGTCATTGAAAACTTCATGGGTCTTCCATGAATCTCGATGTTTACAATTGAAGCCTTTCACGAGCGTCATAATGGCGAGTACACCGACCAATAATGGGCGGAGGAGGAGGAAGGAGGGAGGATATCTTGACATCATCCATCGAGCGCGAGTTGTGGCCACCAGCGCGCCGTAGAGATGATGAAGCGGGTGGGGTTCATTCTGTCAATAAATGATCATTTATTATCTTGGATGATGTCTCGCTACATAACGGGGAGAATGCGTTTGTCCAAGAAAATCAGTAATTTGTGAAAAAAGTTTCTCCAGCCCAGGCACTAAGTGAAAGAAACCCATGGTTGAGGCGTGGACAATTGAAGAAGACAGTGTGAAATTTAAACATAATAATAATAGCTAATAAAAGTCTATATAACTCTCTAGTTTATGAAAATGCATTTTTTTATCCGGGTTTTTGTTCACAATGTTACATCTTTAATAAAAGTGTTTTCCACATTCTCATGCATGATGTGGTTGATTCAGCGGGGTGAGCGATATAGGTGAGGAAGTGGAGTCTGATTTATCATATGCTAAATGTGAGGATAGGAAGCATTACGAGATAGAGATGACCTGATCATCTCATGCCTAACATTGAAGTTTCTTTTGTCTTTCTTCTTCCTGTGATTTTGTTTTATGTTCTACGGTCTATTGATGAATTTCATTATATATATATATATATATCCTTGGAGATATATCAGGGGTTTTTTTCCTTCCACTAAATCAAAACCTTATGTCCATTACCCGAATGCCTTTGATATTTAATGTCTTCCACCATCTCTTGTTTGTTAATATCAATATTCCAAATTCAGAAGCTTAATTCGAAAATAATTATGTCTCCCTTTCCCGACGATAAGGGTCATGCATACATCATCATATATAAAACATATATACATGAATAAAACACTCATACCTTCCAAATGGTACATTAAATATTAGGGTTTCTTGTAGAGTAATTATATGTCATTTTCTGCATCCTTTAGGTAGAAAAAGGAAATATATGCAATCATCATTATAGTTCTAAAAACATAAAGCCTCTAATATCTACTAATGTAGGCGCAACATAAGGTTTACATGCCTAAGTGAAATTAAAGGCAAATTGTGATTCAAAATCTAATTGATCTATAAAAAAAAAATTAAACATTTTAAGAGAATAAAAATATTTAAAAAAAAAAGAAAATTAAATTATAGGATGAACTTTTTTAATAGAGATAAATGTATTAAAAGAGTGAGACACTGCCGCTAGGACCCTATGGTTATATCTTAAGCGGTCTTTTTAAAATTATGACCATCAACAACTGCAGACCTACATAAGGGTTTGAACTCCTGACCTCAAATTTGGAAGGTAAAATACTTAGTCATCACACTCCTAACTATATTTTCTAGATCCATCCCTGTGATGCCCCAAAACCCGTGGGTCTTATCGACAACCTGTCAACCTACGAAAGTCTATGAAAATTAGGTATTCCGATATTGCACTCACATGTCTCGTATATCGAGACTCATCCCTGCATATTTAATTCATAAATACACAAAATAACTATAGTCCGGTATACAAACGTGAGAGTTATAGCACCTCACTCCCATATGGTACAAATACGTGCATTGGGGCCAAATGTTGTTCAATATACAAAGCAGGATATGTGTGCAGTATAGTTCTCGCCCTTATCTGAATGCACATCAAGGCTGGCAGACCCTCTTCTTAACTATCGGCCTCTAGGAGTGTGTTTGCCTTGTGACCTATACCTTAAAGGGGGGGAGAGTCCTGCAGGTAAGCTACACTCGGGTGAAATAGAAGCCTACCGGGGCTACTCCCCACCTAAGTGCACATGCAAATGATCATTTCATACACCTGGCAACCTGATCATGCGGGCATCTTTGTCTATCATGAAAAAACTACATGCATGTATGAGACGACACTCTACATGCCCCATGTAAAGGTCAGCCTCCAACCCACCACACCTAATGTAAATTTAATGGAGAAAATCAATACCAGTGAGTCTAGAGCTCCATCACACAACCGCGAGTCTATGTGATATTTATTTAATCGTTTAGTGTCTTTTTAGGCAACAGAACTTTTCGGTGTCTCACCCATGGTCTCTACACCCTGCAGGCATTTTTCGGGCTTTCAGATGGATACCTTTGTCATACCGGGTTTGGGCATTTCACATGAGGATATCTATCCCCTACTTATCGCCCGACACTATTCGTTTTCCATTTTCATTTAACATTGTGGCGACCCGGTGGACTTTATCCATTCTCGAGCCACAATTCAGCACCAAGCGCGTATAAGTAGTTATGTACACACCCATGTAATGTGGTGATTTGTATTTTAATGTTTAATTGTGCCACTGCACTCAAACTCACTCAAACTCATGCCTAATGTATGAAGACCTCTACATGGACATTTTACCTTGTACACTAGGTGTGTACCATGAACCCTCATGTCTAATGCACACAACAGTTCATATATTCAGTTCAATATCAATTTACATGTTGTCATGCTAGAATTTCATAACCATTCAATACATCATGCAAGCATACATTCCCATAACTCCTAACATCAATTAGGAAAATAGAGGTCATGGCTCCCGTCTCAAGGCTGGGAGATAGCACCTAGGTCCTACAGGCAGCAACATGCCAAAACATGGCCATGTTCAAGCACAACACATATAACTCCAATTGTTTGGAACACACAATAAAGTCATCATGTCATCTCTTAACCAGGATTTGATCCACAATTCACAATGGCTTAGATTCCAAGCCTCATACCATCCTTAGCGAGTATAGAGATTAACTTGAAATCACAAAATCATGATTTAAAATAATCTAAAGGCAAAGAGAAAACAGTTTAGGCTCTTGTTTTTAACATAAGCTACTCAGTTTTCAAACAAGACTGGCTGCACGAACATGGCTCCTTTTAATGTATTTACGAGTCAAAGTTAGAAAGTGGACATTTATTTCAAGGAGATATGTTCCCTAAGTCTAGTTTGCCGGCAATTAGAATCATTCAGATTACGATATTTGATGGACAAAATATGGCAAAAGATCACGGGATCTCAACACAGCACGGAAATTGCATTTGAACCTGCTCACTTTGAATGCATTTATGGAGTCAAAAGGAGTCTAAAATTGGGTGACCTATTTCCACGGAGATATGTTCTCTCAGTCAGTTTACTCAGTAGAATGCTCAGTTAGATGAGTTATGGCAAGTTATGGCAAGAAGAACACAATCAAGGGTCAAGAGGAAAAAAAAAACTAGGCGACATCTCCTTAAAACCACAACATTTACCCTATACCGAAATCTCCTCCATTGGTCACAGCCAAACTCAACCAATGCCATTCCATGGCCCCAGTAAGGAAAATAACGAATAGGCAAAGTCCTGTGGTGTGTGGGATCAAGTCATGATTCTTCAGCACAAAAAATGGAGATCTTAGCTTTTCCTCCTCTTCCTTCTTTCCTTCACTTTCTTTCCTTTCTTCTTTATTTTTTGTCCCTTTCTCCTGGTTTCTCCTCAGTCCATGAATTTCTTCTCTGACAATAATTCCCGTCCCTCTTCACGATGTTTGGTTCCTTTCACGCCCATTCTACTAACAAGCCCTAGACATGTTACAAGGTGGTTGACATGTCCCATGCTAGGCCATATGTCCCACATACCAACAAGTCCACCCACCTTCATGCGACCCCAAGGTGGAGACACTGGCCTCCACTTGTCCACAATTCAGTTGTGGCACCCATGGTCCGCACATGCATCTCGAAATGCGTGAAAAATTGACATCACCCAATTCTCTGTGATTCATACGGTTCAACTAGATTTCACAAGACGATGCCAACGACACGATCCGTTTCGTAATCTAAGATCTAGAAAAGAAAAAAAAATCTAGGGTCTTATCTGTACCTACCCGACAAAATTACCATTTTACCCTTTTTCCGGAAAAATACATTTTTTCCCGGGTTTCACACTCTCCCCCCTTAAAAAAATTTCGTCCTGAAATTCCCGCATACATACACACAATTAAACACATGCATATGCGACAGTCATTTAAAACATAAATGCCTAGAAAACGCACCTTCCCCGTCAAACAAGAAAGGAAAGTTGGCGCGCACGGTGTCCTCACGCTCCCATGTCGCCTCCTCGACTCCTCGGTGCTACCACAACACCTTCACAAGCCTCACAATCTTGAAACTCAAAACCTGCTCCTGGCTATCCATGATACGTAGTGGTCCCTCATCGAAGGTCCCATCCGCATCAACAACAAGCTCTTGATCCCGTATGAGGTCGGATGGGTGTACTTAGGGCATGGTGACATGAAATACCTCATGAGCGCTGGAGCAAACTCGACTGGCAATGCTAGCAGATGCGCAACCCCGTGCCACCTCTTGAGTACATCGAGAAGGGTCCAGATGCCTCGCGACTAACTTCCTTGTTTTAGAACACGATCCTCCTGTAGGCATCACCTTTAAGAGGGCATGATCACCCACTTGAACTCTGGGGTTGTTATCGTGCCTCCCGACAACTCTTCTCTGACTCTGGTAGTAAGGAGGCGGCTTCGGATCATACCCACCTTCTTGAAGGTGTCTCTAATCGAGATCTGGACCAGTAGTGGAGCTCTCTCCCACCTCTTTCCGGTATCTGGAGTAGTCGGCGTGGCCTCCTTAGAAACCTCATAGAATTCTGCCATCTGTATGCTCGCGATAACTATTATTTGTAGGCTAATTCCACTAAGGAGTAATCTCCTCCGGCTAAGCCCTTGAGATCCAAGATGCATGCTCGCAGCATGTCCTCTAAAATCTGAATAGTCCGCTCTGATTGACCATCGATGCGAGGATGAAAAGTGGTCCCTCATCGGTTGTGTCCCTATGGCCTTTTGGAAACTCTTCTAGAACTAAGTCGTAAACAGAGAATCCCTATCCGATACTATGGAGACTGGCACTCCAGCCTGTAGTACTATCTCATTATATACAACTGCCAGAATTCTATACCAGTGTGAAGGTCATCAGTAAGGCCCAAAATGTGCAGCTTCAGTTGGTCGGTCCCATATAGCCCATGTGTATTATGCTTCGCGATGTCAGTGGCAAGTGAGTCCACAAAGTCCATCATTGATGTGCCCCACTTCCACTCTTGCTATCTCTAATGGTTGGAGTAGCCCCTCTTAGGCCCTCTGGTGCTCGACCTTGACACGTATTACCGCAGTGAAGTTCTTGTCCGTAAATCCCGACATGTCTTTTAATCCCGCTCCAACAATACTGGCGACAAAGGTCACGATACATCTTTGTTCCACTTTGATGCACAGCAAATCGGGAGCAATGGAACTCCATGGTCATGGAGTCTTGTATTGCTATACGCCGCGGTGATGCGGCTAAAGGTCAGGAAGGTGCGGTAACCTCAAGGTTCAAGAGCACATCATCCGGCGTTCAGGGAGGGACAGTGTTGATGACCGCGCGTTCCGTTAGATTGAGAGGGATTCTTTGGGCCATGGAGATGCGCCTTGAGATTACTACTCGGATGCAGCGCTTCATTCGGCGAGGGAGATCGAGATCTTGGCATGGAGTGGGTCCACGACTTCCAAGGACTTGGAGACTATGACATGGGATGATTTTCGCAGACTATTCATGGGGAAGTATACCAGCTTCTAGCCCCAGACATGAGAGGCCAAGAGTTCATGAAGCAGAGGCAGGGGGGCGATGACTATAATCGTGCGTGTAGATTCTGAGTTGGCACGTTTCGGGGATGATTATGTGGCCACTAACGCGGCCAAGGTCAGGAAGTTTGAGGTTGGGTTGAAGTTGTCCATCCAAAGCAACATTGTAGGACTTAACTTCTGAATATGGATTCGATGGTCGATCCTGACCTGATCGTTGAGTAGAGAGATAGATGGCCTTCGTATCAAGGTGCCAATGATAAGAAGAGAGCCAAGTTTCTTCTTCGGGCTGGGAAAGCACAACACTTTTGTTCCACGGTCTCGGGAATGAACCAGCCATCCCCAAGAGGGCGCGAACTCCCAGCCAACTTCGACGGAGGTGTGTTTCCGGTGCCGCAGTTGGACACTAGGCGGGATTAACCTCGAAGGCGGGGATCAGGGATTATGGGACATCACCGGTCCCAATCATCGGTGGAACAGCGGACCACAGTTTATTCCCTTCACCACAGATGCGGACCGGAGGAACCAGCATCGGTTCGTAGGTGCGGCCTGAAGCACCTTCTGCCACACGGACAAGCCCGGAGGGGGCCCAGTGTGGGTCGAGGTCGGGACGGGGCAGCACACGGGCGGGACCGGGGACCCGAGGGCGTATCGCCGTGGTACCACGGGCTGAGCATTCGAATCAGCGGGTATCTGGTACATTTATACCTGCATTTGTTGTCGGATTCATCATGTTCATTATTGCATTTTGTGTGAGGGGTTTGGGCTTGGAGGTTGAGGCCTCTAAAAGAGCCAGTGTTTGGGAAGTCTCCCCTAAGGCTTGGGGTGAGAGTTGATAAGGTATGTTGAAACTATGAGTCAGAGATCTAAGGAATTCTGCTCATGGTGGACCTTCGAGTGGTAGACATATCGAACTTGGATGTCGTTCTTGACATGATAGGTTGGCAGCCCATCGAGTTGCCAGTGATCGTGATTGTAGGGGTTATCGGCTTACACCAAGCGGTATTTAGTGGTGTAGGGTTACATATGCATGTGATTTAATGCTTATGTGTGTGAAATTGGGACAAGTGCAAAGGAAAGGAAAGAGAATGTGAAACCCTGGAAAATCAAAATTTTCGGATAAAGGGTAAAACAGTAATTTTGGTCAAAATCCGGAATTTTTCTGCATCTCGGATGACGAAACAGACTTTACCGTTGAAATTGTCTTGCGAAATCTAGCTCCCATGTTGAAATTCGTCGAATTCTAAGACATTTAGAATTTCACGTTTTTCGAGGCACCGGGTGTGTGGGACACTTGGCACGTGGTGAGTGGATCAAAAGGTGCCACATGTCATGTGCACAATGAGTCAAACATGAGCTCTAATGGAACCCTGAGAGACATGTGGCAACATGTGAATGGGTGAAAATCCATGGGAGATGGATAAATTAGGTAGGTGTAATCGAAGAACCATAGGGAGTGGACGTGTGTGAGTGAGAGGACATCTCACTTGACTTCTATCTTCTCCCCACCGGTTGGGAGAGAGGGGGTAGGGAGAAAGGAAAGACCAAATTTAGAGGAAGAGTTAGAGAGAGAGGAATTTTTTGCCTTATCCTGCAGATTTTCCGGCAGTTGGACATCATCGGTTTCAGTAGTAAAGGGAAGAGTTAATCCCCTCATGATAAGGAGCCGCTTTAGAGACGAGTTGGGAGTTTTGGCTCCGAGGTAGGAGTTTTCTCCTACTTGGTTTAATCCTTGTCTAAGGGCCATTCAAATGGCATGGGTTATGTGAGGCCATGAGTGGTCGTGTGAACCGTCCCAGGAACAACGGGACGGTGTCTTCAGAGGTGCGAGACTATTTTCGGATAGTCAGGGGCCCGACTTTGGGTAAGTAATTGTCCTTGTGTGCCATTTATGTGTTAGAGTTAAAATGAATAATGGTGTTGGTTTTCTTCCTAAGGGAATGTTTGGTTGTGTTTTGAACCATGGGAAGGCTGCCGTATTGTGGTAGTACACATTAAGCAGGACTTGCTAGAGCGGTTTGGGTAGGAAATAAAGGGAATTTGGTAGTGAGTCCTTCAGGTAAATGGTAGTCACATCAGTGAACTTGATGTTAGGCTTTTGAATTTCTCAAATCAGACCTCTGTAGCCCAAGTTATGGTTCGTTTACCTTGAACAATCTAGTACGAAGAACAATGGGTTAGGTTCACGCGGTGGGTCGTCCCAGCTGGGGTGCGTGCATGACCTCGACTTCAAAGGTCATAACTAACCGTCGAACTAGTTTCAGGTGTTCTTAGACTCTATGGAAATCTAATTGAGTCAAGATTCTAGTCATATGCTTGTGGAGAGAAGTAGGTACTGGAGGTGGCCTAAAAGGGAGTTCGAGGCGGGAGTAGATCAGCCCGAGGTTAGTAGGGTAAAAATTTGCCTATTCATGTGTATTTTCTCCAACTTCGGAAGGTCATAACTCCTTCGTCCAAACTCCGTTTTGAGTGTTCTTGGACTCTATGGAAATCCCATTGAGTCAAGATTGCAGCCATGTTCTTGTGGAGGACATTAGACAATCGGGCCGGTTAGTACTGGCCGGTTAGGTTGTGTGTTATGGCTTGTACGACTAACATGCGGTGTAATATATATATATATATATATATATATATATATATATATATATATGCATGCTTGAATTTGATATGTGGAATGAAGGATATCATGGTTTGGAATTTGTATGCACTTTAATATAAATGTCCAAATGATGCATGGATGAATATGCATGGTATGTATGCACATAGAGTTCTCTCATTTTATATGTAGCATGGTATAAATAGGTAATGGCATAATTGCATTGCGTGCACGAAACATCGCATGACATGGGTGTGCAGTGCATGTAAGATCGGGATCAGTAGAGTGTTAGGTGTTCGATGGAGTGTGGTGCACGGTTGTGGATTAACCTTTGTGTATGGTGTTGATTAGTGGGCTTGATTAATTGGGACAAGTCAAATGGAAGTCGCCTTTGGTTAAGGAAATGGTAAAGGATAATTATGTGTCGGGTATCAGCAAGTTAGGATAGATACCCCCTAAGGTGAAAGACCCATCAATTATGGTCAGACATAGTCCCCAGCGGTGAAAGGCCATAAAAGTGTTTGGGTTGATGGAGTCCATTGGTGCTAGGCAAATCCATTACCCATGAGGCGCGTGGTTGCTTAAATGAAATGTTAAAGGTGAAAATCTTTGGTTATCATCGGAAAAATGACAATAGTTCACCCATGGCATAGGGTGTGAAGTCGGTGGTGACCTCGGGATATGGAGCATATTGACATTTCATGGATGACATATGACTTATTCGTATGAACATTTACTTGGATGTGTGTTTGTTGTGAGACCATTGCATGTGCACTTAGGTGGGGAGTAACCATTGTAGAAGATTATCACTCTTTGGGCTTTGCTCCACCCGATCGTGGGACCCCAGCACTTCCAGTACACGAAGATGATGCTCCTTCGAGGCGTGATGAGAAGAAAGTGGGGTTGTGGTCTTGAGAAACATTTTAGCCAAAATATATTAGAACAATCTAGTTTTAATATAATTTGGCGTAAAAGTGTAGAAGAGTGGTACATCAAACTCTTGTAAAATATTATAAGAAATTGGTTAATTGTGAGAAAATTATATAGAAATGGGTCTCGATATATGAGGCATTGTAGGTTGATGTCGGGCTTCGATATCCACAAGTTTCATGAGAGGTTGACGGGTTGTCAGCGGGACCCCGAATAAAGGCGTCACAAGTAGATAAATATAATAAGACTTAAATATACATTATTTTTAATTTCTTTAAAAAATATTATTTTAATCAAAACTCCTAAGGTATTTCCGTGATTACGCTAACTTTCAAAATAGCTACGATCGGATGTACGGTGGCGTCGAAACCGACAGGTTTGGGAGACACTCTGAGGGATTTGGTGAAACATGCAAATGCATAGCCAAAACTTTTCAACACGTGGTAAAAATGACGAAGACGATGAACTAACTATTATCAAATAGCTATTTTCACAGCTACCATGTAAAAGCAATATATTTACAAAAAAAAATAATCTTAGAAAGCATTTTATTCATTCTCTCGACCTCGACTCCGGCCCATAAATTTTATTTTAATTAAATTAGTAAAGCGAGAGTGTGACTACGATTATCATTTCTATTATTTTCTCATGTTTTAATATAAAAATTAATTAATTTTTTTCTAATCCACATTATATTCTATTGATATTTAATAATTGGTGTAGATTTTTGAAGAACAAATTACAAGTATCCATAAATTTATGGAGAGAGTAAAGGGATTGTAACAGAATGAATTTTAGTGTAATGAAATATTTAGTAAACAATTAAGAGTTGGTTCTAATTAGAAACATTATTAGAAACAACAATTTTATTAGCTATCAATTACTACTCCTAATTACGAGTCAAGGTAACATTGATAATTTTTCTTAATATGATGCACGCAGCAAATAGTCTTAATTAAAATTTAAAATAAAACAAAATAAACTTAAATGTGTTTGTTTCCAAGGAAGAAAAGAAGTGAGGTTTTGAACAAGTTGTCTCTTCAATCTACCGGCAAATGTTGATAAAATTTAAAATAAAATTTTAAATGTGTTTGTTTCAGAAAATGAGGCAATGAGTGGTGGTTTGTTTTGTTGGTGTCTTCTTCAATCTATGGATCATTCAAATGACAAATAGAGATAGATAGATAGATGTATTAATCCTAATTCAAATCTTACTTTGAGTGAAAGTCTTGATACCATAAAAAATTAAATTATATGCCCGCCCATCATTCACATACATACATACATTCATAAACTTTGGTACATACATGGATACATGCTTATAAGGAACTTATAAAGTTCTTCTTCTTCTTCTTCTTCTTTTTCAAAAAAAAGAACTTAATTAGAAACAAAAATTAAAATAATTCTAAACAAAATCTATCATGATTATTTCAAATTTTTCTTAAAAGATGAAAAGAACAAAAAACATATGTAATAATTAGAGTTTTAACAAGTTTTACCTTTTTTTTTCTACATTTCATCCTTTGATGAACCACAAGGCTACACCTAATAGATGCTAGACATAGAAAAAAACCTTTTACTACGCCTACAAGATTATAATCTATAAACCTTACAATTCCCAAATAAATGATGTTAGAAAATTCTTGTGAGAAATAATCTCACGAATCCTTCTTAACTGCTTTACTTCACTACATCATTGAATCCATATAATCATGATCATCTCATTAGGAGGGGACTAGACATCGGTCGAGGAAGAGTCATCTTTGCAATTCTCTGAAATATGACATCAAAGGACAAATCGGGGGACTCCTCATGAGTAAGTAGCAAGGGCTTATAGTTGTAGAGAGCGTGTGAAGTGGCTTCCGGGCTTGTTGCAACGGAAGGTTTGATGATAGAGTAATTCAGGTGGCATGGTGTTATTTGCATTAGGGTTTTACGATAGTCGATCGTTATGATTTCACGTTGAGGCTTTTGATGTAATTCTGGAGAAAGGTGCTTGTCTTGGATAGCAGAGCATCATTTCCTCCTTGAGGATTATCTTCTTTTTGTAGCATTCAGTGGTTTGGAGTTTTGAGTTCTTCCGAGCTGACCTCTTGCGATTCCAGCCATGTTTCCTATTTCCTCATAGGCCCGATTAGAATCTTGTCCTCTCTTCACTCCATATGTCCTTCGCATATCAGCACTGTGATATATGATTCCACTTATATATATATATATATATATATATATATATATATATATATATATATATATATATATATATATATATATATATATTTATATGATGGTCAATGGCGGGGCAGACCTAGAAAATATAGTTAGGAGTGTGATGGCTAAGTATTTTATCTTCAAATTTGAGTCGAGGGTTGAGCCACAATAGCAAATGCAGCGAAGCGATAGTCATAGTTTAAAAGAATAGCTTAAGATATAACCACGGGGTCCTGGATTCTGATGTCTCAATTTTTAATACATGCATCCTATTAAAAAAAAAAAAAAGTGCATCATAGACTTTAATTCTATTTTTTAATATTTTTATTCTTAAAATGTTTAATTTTTTTTATAGATCAATTAGATTTTGAATCATCAATTCACGGTTTTACTTCACTCAAACATGTGTCTTATGTTGCGCCTTAAGCATTAGTAGATATCAGAGGCTTTTGCGGCTTTTAGAACTATGATGATGGCATATATTTCCTTTCTCTACCTAAAGGATGGAAAATGAGGATATATAATTAATCTCACAAAGCCTAATATTTTATGTACATTTAGGGGGTGAGAGTGTTTATTCATGTATATGTTTTATATCATGTTGATGTATGGATGACCCTTATGGTAGGGAAAGGGAGGCGTGGTGTTTTTCTAATTAAGCACGAATTTGGAATATTGGATGGCTAACAAACGAGATGGTGGAAGACATTATGCTCAAGCATTTGGGTAATGGACACAAGGTGATTCGGTGGAAGGGAAAAAAAACCCATATATCTCAAGAGATATATATATATATATATATATATATATATATATATATATATATATATATATATATATATATATATATATATATATAAATAAGAAATTCATCGATAAGTACATGTGAACACCAAAATAAAAATCAAAATCAAAAGGGAAGAAAGAAAGATAAAGAAACTTAATGTTAGGCCTGAGATGATTGTACATCTCTCTACTTGCCTTTAACTTCCCTATCCTCCCATTAGCATCTAAGAAATCGAGACTCCATTTCCTCACTCCATCTTTGCTCTACAGGTGAATAAGCAGTCTTCATGCATGAGAATGAAAACGTTATGAGGCATACATTAGAACAAAAACCGAGATAAAAAAATTATACATTTTCATAAAGTAGAAGTTATATAGATCTTATTATTATTATGTGTATTTTCATTACCACTTATATTTCTTGATTGTCCACGCATAACCACATGGGGTTTCTTTCTACCTTTGTGTCTTTGGGGTCTGGGATAAACTACGTTGTAGCAGAATTCATGGCCGGATTTTCTTGTACAACGATTCTCCCCGTTATGCATGAGCACTTCATAGGTATAACAAAGAGTTTCTGGCTTGATTTCTTGATAGTTGAACCACAGGCCCCACCATCTCTGAGAGTGGTGGCGTGAAACCATAGCTCTCAGTAGCCAGTGTTGCAACAGGTATCCTCCTGCCTCCTCCTCGCCTCCATTATTGGTCAAAGATTCTCGCGACATTCAATTGTTTTAGTGAAAGGCTTCAATTCGTAAACATCAAGATTCATGGAAGACCCATATGTGAAGTTTTTGAAGGGATCCAAACAAGCGGTTTGGACTCCGAATTGGAGGGTTTTTGAGGAGGCATTGACGGGAAACTGATGATCTAGATGGTATAAATCTTGGAAGAGAGATTTTGATGAAGAGGGTTTATTAGGAAAACCCACCATCTCCTCCTCCACCCATATAAGGGTGTTTTACGTAATTCTCAAGGAAGACCATTGCTGGCTAAGAGAAGTCGAGATTTTCCTTGTACTTTCTGTCAAAATCCATGAGAGAGAGAAAGAAAGAAAGCACGGGAAAGTGAGAGAAAATTTGGTGTGTGTGTGTGTGTGTGTGTTTTTTTCTTGGGCTACCAGTTTGGCCGTATTTGTTGTACCTCCTTACTCTTTAATAGGCATGAGAATGGAAAGCATTTACTATTAGCTAGGTTCATCGGCCATTGATTGGAATTAATCAACGGTCAAGGTGCTTTCCTTTAATGTGACTTTTAAGTTCTCTATGGGTAGTAGGACAGTGGGCCCCTGCAAATTTTCCATTTTTAGTAAGGTCAAAGGGGGTGAAGTCTTTGTTTCATATAACATGACTCACCACGACTCAAGATGTGGTGTAGTTGTTACAACTTGCTTACGCACATCCTTCCATTAGATATTGTGTATTTCTGTATTCCATTTAGGGTATTTCGGTTAATGCCTTCAACTCAATAACTTCTGTCGGATATTGCCAAGCGGCATCAAAAGCCAACAAGTTTGGGAGACACTCACGAGGATTTGAAACATACAAATGCATGACAAAACTTTTTTCAACAAATAATTGCAAAAATAATGAAAAATGAGTGAACTAACTATTTTCCAAATATTTTACCCCTACATTGTAAAGCAATATATTTTACAAAAAAAAAAAAATCCTTCAGCATTCATTCTCTCAGCCTCAGCTCCAACATTAATTTATTTTCAGTAAAGTAGTAAAAGAAGGAAATGTAAACTCTAAGTATCAAGACAAAGCACCTTCTCTAGAACTACATCAAAAACCCTAAACTTGGAATCGAGAAACGATCTTGGACTATCGAGAAAAACCCACCCTAGTACAAATACTACTATTTCTTTCTACTCTACTCGAGACCTTCATAGACAGTGAATCTTTGACACGCCTGCAAGCGGCGTGTCTGGTTGCTACTACGAGGTCTCGATTTTCCTTTGATCACAAAAAACATAATTGAAAATTGCAATATTGACTCTCTTAAGATCAAATGTCTAGTCCCCTCTGTGTCTAATCTGTGAAGATATGGCTTCATTGATGCGGTGTGAAGTAAGAAAGGAATGGTTGAGGTGGAGATTATTTCTCATGTTAATATTTGATCAATCATGTTATTGGGAGTAGCTATAGCTTATAATCTTGTAGGCGAAATTTTTCTATGTCTAGCATCTTATTATTGCATGTGCCTTGAAATCATCATAGTGAATATGTGATATGTAAAAAAAAAGAAAGGCAAACAAAAATTGTTAAAATCGATCATTACATATGTTTTGTCTTCTTCTTTCATCTATTTTAAGAAAAAACTTGAAATAATCATAGATAGATTTTGTTGAATTATTTTAATTTTTGTTTCTAATTAAGTTTTTTTTTTTTTTTTGAAGAAGAAGAAGAAGAAGAAGATGAAGAACTTTATAAGTTCATTATAATCATGTATCAATGTATGTACCAAAATGCATGTATGTATGTGAATGATGGGCAAGCATATAATTTTTTTATGGTAACAGACTTTTCATCAAAGTAGTAAGAATTGAATTAGGATTAATACAATTAAGTTTTATTTATTTGGGATTTAAATGAATTTTAAGGGTGTTTAATTCAAAGTCTTTTCAGAGGAATAAATGTGGTATTTTATGGTTCCTCGAATTAATGCATGTGAGTGTAAACGGTATGAGCAGATTGCACAAATATTAAGACTTGTTTTTACATCTATTCATTTTATAATACATTATAGAATTTTATTCCTACAAATATGTCCTCACACCTTATGGAGTTTTGGACATATTTATTTAAAAAACATTGGTATCACAAACAGAAATATGTCTCCTCGCCCCTCCCCAAGACTGGGCTCAAATTGCATTTCAGAGTTTAATTAATATCTATCATCTATCTCTATTTGTCATTTGAATGATCCATGATTGAAGAAGACACTAACAAACAAACCACTCCCATTTACTTATTTTTCCTTGGAAACAAACACATTTAAATTCATTTTAAATTTTGATTCAGAACATTTTTGCTGTAGATTGAAGAGACACCAACAAACCTCAATTCAATCTTCCTTGGAAACAAACACATTTAAGTTTATTTTGTTTTATTTTAAATTTTAATTAAGACCATTTGCTGCAGAATTTAAGGATAAGAAAAAATTATCAACGTAACCTTGACCTGTGTAATTAGGGAGTATGAATTGATAACTAATAAAAAATTTGACGCTTAATAATGTTTTTCTAATTAGAACCAACTCTTTAATTGCTTACTAAATATTTCCATTACACTCCAAATTCTATTTCAGCATAATCCTCTTTACTCTCCATAAAATTTAGATATTTGTTTAATGTTCTTTCAAAAATCACAAATTAATTATTAAATATCAATAGAATATAATGTAGATCAGAAAAAAATTTAATTAATTTTTATTTGAAACATGAGAAAATAATAGAAATGATAATTGAAGTCAAACTCCTACTTTACTAATTTAATTAAAAATAAAATGATGCTTTGAGTCGAGGCCGAGAGAAGGAATGCTAACGGATTTTTTTTTAAATAGATTTTTCGTGTTGTGTAAAACAATATTTCAAGATAATAGTTAGTTCATTGTCTTCTTTCACACTTTTTACCATGTGTTGAAAAAGTTTTGTCATGCATTTGCATGTTTCAAAACAAATCCCCTCAAGAGTGTCTCCCAAACCTTGCTAGCTTTTGACACAACTGACAATATCCAATTGGGTAGCTATTTTAAAAGTTGAAGCGTAATGACGGAAATACCCTAAAATGGAATACAGATATACACAAATATATCCAATGGAAGGATGCCAGGCAAGTTGTGACTCATCGCACTAACTCAGCCGCGTGAGTCTCGCGTTGTCTCAAACAGACTCATCCCTTTGACCTTTACCAAAAATGGAAAATTTAGTAGGGCCCATTGTCCCACTACCCATAGAGAACTTAAAAGTCACAACAGTGGAGCAATCCTGACCGTTGGATTAATCCCAATCAACGACTAGGATGAATACAGCTAATAGTAAATGCTTTCCCCATTCTCATACCTATTAAAGAGTAAGTACAACGACACACAAACCTGGTAGCTCCAAAAAAAAACACACTCACACACAAAAATTTTCTCTCGCTTTCCCGTGCTTTGTTTCTTTCTCTCTCTCATGAATTTTGACATAAAGTACAAGGAAAATCTCGGCTTCTCTCAGCCTGCAATGTTCTTCCCTGAGAATTATGTGAAACCACCTTATATGGGTGGAGGAGGAGATGGTGGATTTTCCTTAGAACCCTGTTCATCAAAATCTCTTCCAAGATTTCCACTATCTATATCATCTCGTTTCTCGCTACGCTCCTAAACCCTCCACCTCAAGCCCAAAACCGCTTGTTTGGATCCCTTCGAAAACTTCACCTATGGGTCTTCCATGAATCTTCATGTTTACGAATTGAAGCCTTTCGCCGAAAATGTCGAAATGGCCGAGAATTTTTTGACCAATAATGGAGGCGAAGGAGGAGGAGGAGGATATCTGTTGCAACATCATCATCAGAGAGCGGTGGCTGCGGCCACCGCCGCCACAAAGATGGTGGGGTGGGTGGGGTTCAACTGTCAAGAAATCAAGCCAGTAAACTTTGTTATACCGGATAAAGTGTCATGCATAATGGGGGAGAATCGTTTGTACAAGAAAATCAGTATGAATTCGGCTAAGAACAGAGTTTCTCCGGCACCCTAAAAGACACACAAAGGTAGAAAGAAACCCCATGTGGTTAAGGGGCAGTGGATAATTGAAGAAGACAGGTGGGAAATTTGAAAATAATAATAATAATAATAATAAGATCTATATAACTCTCTACTTTATGAAAATGTATAATTTTTTTTTCTTTGGGTTTTTGTTCTAATGTATGTCTTTGATAACATGTTTTCTCATTCTCATGCATAAGACTGTTGATTCAACTGGTGGAGCAGTATGGAGTAAGGAAATGGAGTTTGATTTCTCATATGCTGAATGGGAGGATAGGAAGCAAATACAGAGAGAGATGCACAATCATCTCGTGCCTAACATTAAGGTTTCTTTTGTCTTTCTTCCTATTTTATTTTTTTATTTTTATTTTTATGTTCACAAAGTCTATTGATGAATTTCATTATATATATATATATATATATATATATATATATATAGCATATATATATATATATATATATATATATATATATATATATATATATATATATATATATATCTCTGGAGATATAAGGGGGTTTTTTTTTCCCCTTCCACTGGAATCAAAACCTTGTGTCCATTACCCAAATGCCTTGATATTAATGTCTTCCATCATCTCTTGATTGTTATCCATCCAATATTCCAAATTCAGAAGCTTAATTAGAAAAAAATTATGTCTCTCTTTCCCTACCATAAGCGTCATGCGTACATCATCATATATATATAAACATATATACATGAATAAACATTCATACTCTCCTAAATGGTACATAAAATATTAGGGTTTTCTTAGAGATTAATTATATATGCTCATTTTCCCATCCTTTATGTAGAAAAAGAAATATATGCAATCATCATAGTTCCCGAAAAGCCGCAAAAGCCTCTGATAGCTACTAATGCTTAAGGCTCAACGTAAGACACATGTCTGATTGAAGTAAAACCATTAATTGATGATTCAAAATCTAATTGATCTATAAAAAAAAATTAAACATTTTAAGAATAAAAATATTTAAAAAAAAATAGAAATTAAAGTCTAGGATGCATGTATTAAAAAGTGAGACACTATAACTAGGGACCCTATGGTTATATCATAAGCGGTCTTTTTAAAACTATGACTATCATCGATTTCAGATTTACATAGGGTTTGAACCCTTGACCTCAAATTTGGAAGATAAAATACTTAGCCATCATACTCGTAACTCTATTTTCTAGGTCCGCCCCGCCATTGACCATCATCTATATATATATATATATATATATATATATATAGGCAAATAGAATCACATATCATGTGCAATTTTTGATATGCGTATGGAACATATATGAAGAGGAGGACAAGATTCTAATCGAAGCCCATGCAGAAATAGGAAACAAGTGGGCGGAAATTGCAAAGAGGCTGCCTGGAAGAACCGAAAACTCCATAAAAAACCACTGGAATGCTACTAAAAGAAGATAGCTCTCAAGGAGGAAATTCCGCTCTAAGTATCCAAGACAAAGAACCCTTCTCCAGAACTACATCAAAAGCTTCAACATGGAATCAAGAATAGTAATGGATTATCAGAAAAACCCTAATGCAAATAACACCATGCCACCTAACTCTACTATACTCAGACCTTCCAACCCTCATAAATAGATTTGTCTTTGAAGATGCTACTTTCAACTTCGACTAAAACACTCCTATCATGTGTTTCTTTTTACTTGGGTTGGTTGTATTCTAAGTGCAGATATTTCTTTTGTGTTAGGTTCTTGTTCTGTGATTCAACTATGCTTAGGAGCTAGCCTATTTTGTGGGTTAGTTTGTGCTTTTTCGTCATTTTTTTCCCTTGGCCTTCTTGGGCCTTTTGTATGCTCCCGTATACTCATTTCAATGAATTTCCTGCCTATTATTTAAAAGAAATGGAGGCGTTTGATATCAAGATACCTGATATGATTAGGCGCCTCTAAATCGAAATGAATTTATAATGCATACTTGTTATTGCAAAATATGTCAGTTGGATGATCTCAAAGAAAGGGATGTTCCTAGTTCAACTTATTACATGTCTTGGTCATCTCATAAGGTGACATCCTTCTCGGATAAGAGTCTGATTCTGAGGGCAAATATCAAAGATCGCTTTGTTTCGTGGGAGGTCATAGAAGATGTCATTAATCAAATCCACCAAGAAAAGGGTCTATAGTCTGTTTAATTGGTGTTGTCTATGCAAACATGATCGCACATATGTGGAGCACATCTTCATCCACTGTTGTTGGGCTTCTAATATTCATTGACTGTGTGTACCTGCAATAAAAAATGTCTCATAAAGGGCAAAAATTAAACTTATAAGGGTAGACTTTTAATGCCTTCTAATGCATCTATTTGCCTTAAATGTGGAAAAACAAAAACAAAAGGAACTCTTCTATCTTTAGCAGCTCGAAATAGTCAAGAAATCTCCTTACATAAGCTTCAAACCAGTGAAGCTACACACTTGAAAGATAGTCTATAGTCTAGAAGATCAAGCTTTTAAATTGAAGAAGCCAAAGGCCCCAAAAGAAATCAAAGGAGCTCTTCGACCAAATACTTCTTTCAAACAAATAGTTGTTGATTAGTCTTATTAGGCAGTTTTACCAGAGTAAATGGTTTGTTTCATTCAGGTTTTTGGCATTTTATATATCATAGGTTGAATATTGCTTATTAAGGACATCCAGTTTTTTTGGAAGATTCAAATCCAATCTCCTGCTCGCCGCCTTAGCTGACAATATATTACATCTTTGTGCAACGCTTCATTTTGCAGTTTTGTTTACATTGTGACAGTACATTTCATCTTTGTGTAGCTCTTCATCCTGCAGTTTTCGTTGGGCAAATAATGCAGCTCTTGTAGGGAGGACCAGTGAAAGGCAGCATGTTCCAGTTGAAGAGTACAAGGACAATCTCAGAAGAATTGTCCATCATTCAAGGTTGGAACTTACATTCCTATGCTATGTTGAAATTCTCATGTCTAATATATATTTCCATGTTGCCTATCAACAAAAAAAAAAAAAGGGTTTCCATGTTTAAAATTCCACATTTCACTGTTTATTGTATGTCTACGCCCTCGAAGTCTCGCCTGCCAAGTAGAAAGCAATGGTCTTTACAGAAGTGTGATATAGTAGAAGTTTTGTTTTCCAAACACAGGAAAAAAAAGGTCCTATCAAAAGAAATAAAAAATGCTCAATGTATGCAAGTTGTTATATGAAAGACTTCTTATGTTCAATACTGTATTTGGTTGCTATTCATCACTTCAGCTAATGCTTACCACTAAGTGAGAAATAGCACACAAAAAGCACTAGGATCCGGATTCACTAACACCACTAAGAATTTTCTAGTGTTTTAACGTATCAAGACTAGCCGGGTCGCTTGAACTATTGAAGAGACTATATCGTGGTCCAGACCGCCACATGAATTGCTAGAAATTTCTTTATCCTTCATCATTGACACCTCTCGTTGAGTAGTTCAAGGATGCATATATATTCGCGCAAGACCTTTCTTCTCTTTTAAAGGAAAATGAAGATGGGTAATGGCGGTTCCTACTTCATATGTAAATCTTCCATTCTTCGTGGGGTTTGGTCTCGCTGCTTGGAACCAATGGCACTAAGCACTAACTCTAAACAGCACCTCTTGAACCCGTGCCACCGATATACAACAAAGATTGATAAAGTCAATAAATAATGTTAGAAATATCTGGAATTATTATATAAATCAAATTTGCGGAAATAATCTTTCTCAGCCTCCGTTTCTCACTATCTAGAAACACTGACAAGGGGTGGGAGTGCTCTTTCCACCATGCTAGTAGTGCTTATAACTCCACCACTGCTGATGAAGAAGGGCGTATGCAATATGCAAGTATGATTCTTCTTCTTAAGTTCAGCCATTATCAATAAAGTACTGCTAAGGAAAACGTTTCTGAATCTATTGGATAATTAGTTGGAGCAACATGGTTTTTGTGTAATGGGTATTAAGTTATTGATTTTGTTTTCTTTGATGGGAAAATAAGAATAGTATTAATAGGGGAAAATGCATATACAATATTTACAAAAAGAACAAAAGACAAAAAGAGATGTGAAGGCACAAAACCCATTACGCTCGACTTCACCGGGCCGCAGTTGGTTGGCTTCTAGGTGCCAAAGCACCATCACTTTCATGGTCAGTAACTTGCACTCCGCACCTTCACATGCTGCCACCTCTATATTACAATAACAAAACACCTCTTGGTTCTTTTGTCAGGTCTTCTTCAATGGTGATGACTCGTTCATGGCTGCATTTGACCTTGTTTTTTCAGTTGCTTAAGATTTTAGAATATTTTTTGGGAATTAAAATGTGAATATTTTTATTGGAAGTTAAACATATCTGATTAAAGGATAAGGAACAGGAGAACAGAACAGAACTCAGAGAGAAACACGTGACGATTTAAAAGGTCGGGCTTGTCTATCATAAACTACGTTACTTTTCTTGTGGAGAAATAATGACGAAAGCCCAAAGCGTTACTGTTCCCATTTAAGATAGGTTTGTGCTTGCGCACTAATCATATGAATTGCCAATCATTATGTGCATGTCCACTTAAAGGTTTCAATTTGTTTTCTCTGTGATTGTTTTGATAGTTTTGCAAATATCGGGAACTTCGCTAGCTTAGCCTGCTTCATTGGTGCCGTGAATGCGGTGAACTTCGGCGATTTCACCGAAATGAGGTGATGAAATGTCAAGATGCAAAAGTGAAGAATTGAAGGCAAAGTGATGAATAAGAAGGTGCTGAAGTGGAAAAAGAGCAAAACAGTAGGCTGTGAACAACTCAGTGGATTTTCGCCGGATTGGCGAAAATTTCGCAATCCTAGCAAAATTTTTTCAATGTGAAAATTTCGCTTAGTTAATAAATTCGCCACAGCCAGCGAAATTCACTCATTCCTAGCTTAAAATTCTCACTCGCTATCTCAATAAAATTTCACTAGGTTAACGAAATTCTCGCTAGCATAGCCAAATTGCTCTCACTGCGGTTTTTGGTAAGTTTTGATTCCAAATCCATCACCGCTTTGATAAAATTCACCACTCATCTCTAATGTAATTTCATATTTTAGGTAATTTTGTCATTTCACACTATAGTTACTATATAAGCCCCCTCAACTTGTAAACTTAAAAAGGAACTTTTTTCATTAATACCGCTTCTCGCAGCCTTTCATTTCCAGTTTACTGCTTCCTTCTCTCTCTCCTCTTTCTCTCATTTTCCTACGCTAAACACACCCTCGAGGATGACAACTCAAGGGATGCTTGGCTAAGTCAGCTCTCTAAAGATGTAGGGGTGCTAGCTTGGTTTTCGGGGCTTCGCAGTTGAAGCCCTCATGCTTTAAATGTTATGTGCACGTATTTATGGTTCCATACTTTCCAAACTAGGGGTTTAATGCTATTTAACGCCTTTCTTCGGGTCAATACTTTCCATGTTTTGCGGTTCAAGCATTCTTAATGGTGATGCACCGACATTCTTTATGTCATTTACGAGCCATGAAATGAGGTTAAATGCTAGGGTCAAACCGAATGGACTTTAAATGCTAGTACTGTCGACTCCAAATAGATGGTTTTAGGGTTAGATTTTATAAATAAACAATGATCTAGTTTCGTTTACTATATGTCATTTGCCCTAATGCGAGGAAATAACCCGAGGACACTTCAATACCCCCATGTTATCAAGCTAGTGACCCAAGCCTTCAAGGTTACCATTTCACACTTTCAATTAAGCTATTACTGTTAACCAGTGAACAAACAACTTCCCCTGCTTTTAAACAAATCCTAAAATCCAAACAAAAAAAGTCTCACCCATTTTCCATCACTGACGCGAATGATTCGTGGGATGAAAACCCATCCCGTGTTCGACCCTTTGATCCGCTATACGCAAAGAGCTTGACTACGCAGCAGAGGAACATAGGAAACAAAATATTGTTGATTCCGATCACCCTACCGTGGCACGAATCAATTAAGCTCCTCATTTCGCTCTGCAGACCCGTGTATGGTGAGAAAGCAATGGAACAGCCTGAAAGAACAAATGAAATGAGTGGAGTTTATCTTCTGGGGAAACCATTCTCATACCTACCAGGTTTGTGTGTCGCTTGTCCTACGCCTACTCCCTTACTCCTTAATAGGTATGAGAATAAGAGCATTTACTATTAGTCGTCTATTCTCGCCGTTGGATTAATCCAACTGGCCGATTGCTCCACTATTAGCCTTTTTAAGTTCTGGGCCGGGTAGTGAGACATATTTCAAGAGAATTGCAGTATTGACTCTCTCTTTAATCAGATGTCTAGTCCTCCTCCTACTGATGATCATGATGATATGGCTTCATTGATGCAATGAAGTAAAGAAGGTATGGATTCGTGGAGATTATTTCTCATGTTAATCTTTGATCAATCATGTTATCGGGAATTAAAAGCCTAGATTATAATGTTGTATAGCGCAAGTTTTTTTTTCTATGTTTAGCATCTTATTAGCAGGCCTTTAGGGTTCATCAAAGTGAATATGTGAAATGTAGAAAAAAAAAAAAGGCAAATACAAATTGTTAAAATCGATCATTACATATGTTTTGTTTTGTTCTTTCATCTTTTTTTTAAGAAAAAACTTGAAATAACCATGAGTAGATTTCCGTTGAATGATTTTAGTTTTGCTTCTAATTAAGTTGAAGAAGAAGAAGAATAATCTTATAAGTTCCGATGGGGTAGAAAACAATATAATGTGCCTGCAGCACAAGCCTCAGTGGCGCAATAAACCCGAGAGAAAAATTCAATTTTTGAAAATGGTAAACGGTACTTCGGTTGAAAATCGAAATTTTCGATTCGATGATTTAAACTGGACCGGGCGCCGTTAAATTCATTCCTCGCAAAATCTAGTGATCCGTAAAAAGTTCATCGACTCCGAGACAATCGAATATTTTAATGATTTTCGTGATAGTCGCCAAGTGGACTTCAGGATGATTTTTACGAAAATCTCTAAGTCGTGAAACTACTACAAGTTCATTTAAATGAAAGTGAACTAAAAGAAATAAATTATTTCGAGATAAAAACGGGATCCGAATAAAGCACATGAATCATTATCTAAAATAAGAATAATAATAATAATAATAATAATAAAGAAAAAAAGTATAAAAGTCAAACTCGGTGGGAGGAGACTCGACGGAGAGACGTAGGGCGAGAGATTTTTAATTTTTATTATTTCTTCTCTTTGCTTCTTTCTCAGATTTACAAAAATCAGACCATAGATTTTTGTCGAGGCTGAAGGCAAAGTTGATCTACGCGACGAGAGCTACGCTTAGGCACCAAAATCTTGGAGTTTCGTCAAACTCCACGAGGTAGGGATCTTTTCCTACTTGTGTTAATCTTTGGCTAAGATTCATGTAAATGGTTAGGAATGTTCTGAGGCTTGTTTTAGTCGAGACTCCTGGCCTCAAAAGCTTTGAACCGAAAGTGAGAAAATTTATTTGAGGGTCGTGGAACAAGAACCCGAGGGCTTACCGTTTCCACGTGGAATAGTAACATGAATAGTATGTGAATAGTTACACGTGAATATTTTTATGTGAATTTTATGTGTTGAGTGATTCAAAATGAATTGCTCGTGTTTGTTAATTAGCTCATGTGAGCTAATTTTGGTGTAATTGATGGTGAATGTGCATAACATGTTTTATGTGATTTAATTATGTTAATATATATGCATGTGAATATCTTAGCATGAACGTATTGGAATTGGTATCATGCATTTCATATGCACTGTGGCACCCTAGAACAATAGGAGTGAGTGCATGAGGTGGTTCTTGAGAAACTGCTTTAGGGCTGGACTAATAATAATTATCTGAGTGTGTCCATTACAACATCTGAGGGTCATTCATATAATATCAATCATCTAGTCGCCCAATTGGATATACACTCCAGGGTCATTCATATAATATCAATCGTTTGAGTTGGCACACAATCTGACATACATCTGAGGGGTTGTCTATAAAATATCACCCGTCAGTCTGCCAATTGATATACACTCCGAGGGTTGTCCACAATATAGATTATCTAAGTCTACCACCATTTATAGTACCTGAGGGTTGTCTACTGCTAAAAACAAATACCTTGCTTTTGGAAATGGTTTTCATTCATGGCACCGCATGTGCGAGGAGCCTTCCATGAGGACTCTGGATATGGATATGAGTCACTAACTCTCATTCAGTCATGTAGACATTCGAAAGTAGGTTCATGTAATTACTTGAATGTGTTTGTTTGCTCACACATGTGCACTTAGGTGGGGAGTAACCCATGTAGGAAATTATCATCACCCGCTTTGCCTACTCCTGCCGATGGATCACCATTTCGTATAGGAGGACTGAAGGCTGCACTATCGGGGGTCGTTTGAGAAGAAAGTGCCTAAGTTGTGGTTTTGGTAGTTATTTTGTATACATGTATTAATGTTGTAATTTTAATATATGTTGTATTAAGAGTACGTAAAACTCTTTAACCATGATATATATTCGTTGGGATATTTTATCAGGAGTATTGACGCAGGCCCAAGTGACCATTATTTTACTCGCAATTGGAGCTCCCCGATGTATATCAATTGTGAGTAATGTAGCTCCCCGCGCATAAATGAGACTTTGGCCCGCCTACGAGGGGTGTTTGCCATCTCGACATCCACGACTATTTCAGAGGTCGACCGGTCACAACTGACAATCTTGGCTCATACCGCCACAACGCAGTTCCCCAAACCCTTGCCTTATGATTCGAGTCAGCACGTAATCCAATGAAGAAGCTCCTACTACGTGAAGATCCGCCCATGCCAAAGTACATGGACACAGGTCCATAATTGAAACCACACTGCCAGGTAATCAAGTGATATAGGCGGCCCAAAAAAAAAACTCGTGTAAAAGGAAAAGTGCCTGGGCCTCCATGACGGTGGTTCGCACGACAGAAAGCAGCGATCTGCTACGATCATGGCTCTCCATTAATCCCCAAAAGATTCGCTCATGATATGAAAGGAAACTCCCCACCCAATGGGGGAACACCGTATCACCATCTAATAAGGAAAGTAACCACTTCCTTATAAATACCGACCCATTCTAGCATAAAAGGTACGTTAGTCAAAGAATGCCATAAACGATTGAATTTCATAAGAGAGAAACCTGACTTAGATTATCGGAGGCCAGCCTAAGACGCCCCTTGCCTGACAATTTCTTCACCGCCTAATGGTGGTCAGACGACGATCCAATCCGGGACACCGCCAACAGCCTAAGAAGTCGGAACTCCACATCGCAGAGAAAATTACCATCGCATGAGCGCTCAGGGAATGACTGCCTTTGCAAGTAAACTAAATTCCTGGATCAAGGTATCGAATTTAACATGAGCACAGGAGTCACGCCCGATCCCTCAGTGTGGCGCAAGACCACCGTGGTGACCTTGGGATACTTCGACCACCAAGATGCGAACCTACAAAGCACATCGCATTTAGATGCAGGCACCCGCCTCACCAATCAACGCTTGGCCGAGACTGGAGGAACTCACTGCATAAACGCAGCAAAGAACTGAGGAAGAACAACAAGACCGCGACGACGCTCCTCGTGAAGCCGACTGAGAAGGGAGAACGAGCCAAGCTTAAGGAGCAAGATCCTATAAACCTTCGAGAGGATCGCAATGGAAATACTCTAGTAGAACAAATAAGAGGTAATGGACCCATCCTTTATCGGCAGTAGATAGGAGAATGATCATGGGAGCAGTGCTTCCGAGACATCCAGCAAGAGCTCAGCCATATGAAGGAAACTGTGAAAGGACGAGCTCCAGTCTCTGTGGATGCCTTGGTACAACAGACATAATCCCCGTTCATGGCCGGGGTACTACACTTCCCTCTCCCAGCAAAGTTCAGAGTGCCTCAGATCTAAACGTTCGACGGAACGAAAGACCCCGTAGACCACCTCAATACCTACAAGAATCAAATGGAGCTACACAGATTCCAAGACCCCGTTAGATGTAGAGCCTTCGCCATCACGCCAAAAGGCCCGGGATTTAGCCTGTTCAAGACCGCCATCATCAATCTCATCCTTCAAAGAGTTATCCATCAAGTACTCATTTCCCACTTCATCGAGCTCGACGTACGTAGCTTTGTGAGCTATCACTTTCTAACCATAAAGCAAAGCCCACAGAAGAACCTAAGGTCCTACGTTCAGAGGTTTAATGCAAAGTCATTAAAAGTAGACATCCTAGATGAGAAGTTTTCCATCACCGCTTTCATTACCAGGCTAGGCGTGTAGTCAAAAGATATGATGTTTTCCATCTCAAAGAACCATCAGGCAAGCATGGCCGAGGTGCTCGCCAAAGCGGAGAAATACATCAACGGTAAGGAAGCCCTTCTACCTGCTTTAGAAAACTCTTCCACGCAAAAGAGAGTGCCAGGGCTAGAAAAAGCGAGAACGAAGCCCTAGGAGACGAGGAGACAGGGATAAATCCCTTACGGCGACGTAGATAATGAGAGAATGGCCCCAAAGAGATTTGTGCAACGCTGTGGACCGTTTGGGCTCCACTCACCCGAGCCGCAGCAGGGATATCCAATTCCCTAAGAATTCACCCTCGACAGCCCCTGTCACAGTCCCGCATGAAACGCGACATGAAAAGTTTTTAAGGTGGCCGTCTCTGATGAAGATAGGCCCAACGAAGAGAGACTCAACTAAGTATCAGAATTCCATAGTGGATCTCTTTCGACACCGAATGCATGATTGCAAATCCATTGAGGAAGGAAATTGAGTACCTGATCCGACGTGAAAATCTTCGCCGCTTCGTGGCCTCGTATGACCAGACGCCCACATCACCTCATCACCCGCCCAACTCAACACCAAAGAACCCTCGAGAAATCCGTGTGATTTTCGGATCTATGAGCAAGGGAGTTCGGGCCTCAAACCCGAAAGGCTCATCTACACAACATCAGATTAGGGGAGACATTAGAAATACAAGTCGTATCCAAACTCCCTCGGCTGGACACTACCATAACCTTTTTGGACTCTGACATGGAAGGCTGCCAGCATCCCCATGACGATCCATTGGTAATAAGGGCCATCGTAGCCAACAAAATAGTACACAGGGTCCTGGTCGACAACGGAAGCTCAACCGACATCATCTTCGCTTCAGCCTTCGATAAAATAAGCATCTAAGGAGAAGCTGAACCCACTTCAACGCCACCGCAGTGGATTCTTCAAGAAAGAGTGTCGCCTCTTAAGGTCAATATAGCCGCGCTTTTTGTTTTGGGAGAGATTCCTCTGCCGTGCCATAATGGCGCTTGAGGTTCCCATAGTGGATGCCCTATCACCTATAACATACTATCAGCGGTGCCCCTCCTCAATGCCATAAGAGCCATCCCTTCCGCCTATCATATGGTTATCAAATTCCCCACTGCGAATGGGTTAGGAATGGTTCGAGGAGATCAGCGCGTAGCCAAGGAGTGCTACTCAGCATTAATGAAACAAAAAGCGATAGACAACATCTACATGGACGAGCTCGACATGAGAGATGAGGTAAGCATCCGACCTATGCCCTCGTAAGAACTAGAACCGATACAACTCGACCACAAAATTCTGAATAATCTAGTCTACATCAGATCCAAATTCAACAAAGACGCTAGTGGACCTCCCTCATCCGCCTTTATCAAACATAACACGTAAGTATTCGCTGAAGTAGGAGGATATGGGGGAATTAACCCTCAATGATCACACACACAGTTAACATCACCCTCCTTCAAACCCGCCAAACAAAAGAAGTAGTTTCACCCTAGAAAGGCGTAAGGCGATCAAAGAAGCAATGAAACCTCCAGGTTTTCAAATCTATCCGAGAAGTGGAATACCCTGACTAGTTGGCTAATGTAGTCCTCGTCAAAAAGGCAAAACGGAAAATGGCGACTCTCCATTGACTTCACTTCGACAACAAAGCCCTCGTCGAAGGATAGCTTTCCTCACCCTGATCGACCTTTATACCGACGCCACTACCGGCCACCTAGCTCCTCGCCATTTGACGCCGGATATAACTTATCGAATGGACCCTAGTGACCAAGAGAAGGCCTCATTTGTAATGGAAGGTGGTACTTACCCACAGTGATTCTCTAGTTAAAGAACGCCAGGACCACTTTATCGTAGGTCGGGTGAAAAATGTTTCGTAAGGGATTGAGCATCTACAGGTAAATATAAATGACATGTCAGAGTCAATTGGCGCCTGAAGCTCCAGCACTCCCACCTAGCCGAAGTCGCTCCGTGTCTTAAAGAACTATAACTTGAAGTTAAATCTAACCACATGCGCCTTCGGGTTCTAAATTTAAAATTCTGGGTTTCATAGTCAACACCGAGTAGCAGGCAAAATCCAGATAAATAAAAGCCGTATGGATATGCAACCGCCTTTAAACACCAAAGAAATTCAACGTTGACTGAGAATAAATACTCCGAGTCGTCAGATAGTAGGGATCCAACGACAAGTGCCGCACCATCTTCAGTTCTAAAAAGGCTTCCACTGACACCCACGTTAAGAGGCGCTCTTAGAGCTAAAATCCCACTAAGCTCTCCTCTCGTCCCGTAAGCCCTCCCGAGGGAGAACTCTCACCCTTTATTTAGTCAAGCCGTGATTTCAACTAGAGCGCCCCCGGCCGAGAGCGAGATAGAAGACACAAATTCTAGATACCATCGCACCGAGCCCGGTAGAGAGTTTTTGAGGGAAAGGCATCCAAAGACGGGAGGAAATATTAATCCCAGCATTAGTAACCACTGCCAGAAGGCTTCGACCATATTTCCAGGCTCTCACTATTGAAATCCCAACAAACACCCACCGAGACAAATATCGCACAAGCCGCAGACCTCGAAGACTCCGATAAACGGGCTACAGAGCTTCCGTTGAGTTCGATGATCGATACAAGCTGCTGACAGCTGGGCCAAGGACCAGGTTTCGCCGATTTGATCATGGAATTTACCCCTCAAATACCCCAAAGACAACCCATCGAAACTACCACCAGGCCTGACTTCAACATCCAGGCTACCAGCATGGTACGCCATTCTGGCGGAGCGCGCAGTTTGATTCTGACCTCCCTGATGAAATTGACGGGAATACGTGACTGATTCCGATTTCGCTTCCAATAACAAGGCCGAGCACTTGTCACATACCATTTAACTCGCCCACTCTATGGAAGCCGATCAACCGGAGATATGTAGTGATTCTGGCCGCCAGAAACAAATGTAGGACTCAGGGCCAAGGGTGAAAATGATCCTTTACCTCAAAAAGTAGAATCGCTTAAAAGTTCATACGGTTCAAGTCGCATGTCCCAAGAGCGTAGAACACGAGTAGATGCCCCGCAAAGCTAGCAACAACATCACGTATGATCTGTGATGTGATCGCACCGAGCACCTCAATAACCCTGAACTTTACAATGAAGAAGCGCACCATTAATGTCCGGTTCGAGTCGACGACCCCATCCGGGATTACCCGTGGACGGAATACGTTGCCGCCGGTAAAGGAGGCCCCAAGCTCGTAACAAGGCCGCCTAGATTCACTCATTCATCTGGGATCTTTATAAACGAGATTTTTCTACACCCATCCTTATGCATAGAAGCGGAAGACGCCAACCACGCGGCTCGAGAGGTGTACGGCTGTATTCAGGGAACTATCGAGCCGGGTCTCGTATAAAGTTAATTCTCGAGACAAGGGATATTATCGCTCACAATGCTCAGTAAAGATCGCCACGAGTCGTTGTAATGTAAGATCTCGCAACACGCCTGATTTCACCCGCCCGGAGCCACTCACCTCAATCACAAAGCCCTCGCCTTTCAACAACGTGGGCTAGATATCACGACCTCACCATCAGCGGTCAATGCAAGTTTATTGTTGTGGGAGGGATTGTTTCACCAAGGGCCGAGGCCGAGCCATTACATCCCACATTGGATGTGGGAGAAACTTTCGCACTATATAAGTACGCTCATCTCACCCCAAGACGCGCTTTAAAGCCGTGAGGGCTCCCAGTCCGGCTCGACAATATCTACACACTGGGTCGGTCATTATAAATGGCATCGTAGCCGACCCCCACCCCGATGTGGTCCGCTTCGCTTCTCGCCAAGAATTTACGGGACACAACGGAGGACGCTGCGGTCTCGGGATGGGGGTGTTTCACATCCCACCACTCCGATGTGGAGAAACTCGTGGGCACTATATAAGATGGTTCACTCCAACCTAAGACGCGCTTTTAAAGCCGTGAGGGCTCCCAGTCCGGGGCTTTATTAACATCTACATGGTCGAGCCTGTCGCTACACTGAGAGCCATTAGCAACAATCACCGAACAAAAGGTGAGTAACTTCATTTGGTGTTCCATAATACGCAGGTTCGGAATCCCTAGAGCCCTGGTATCTAACAATGGGAAACAAATACAACCCTAAGTTCGTAGGATTTCGTGACCGAGACTGCAATCAAGAACTACTATTCATCCCCGCCTCATCCGTTAGTCCAACGCATGCTGTCATAAGGACTCTCAAGGCAACGTTAAAAACTAAGCTAGGAAAATCTAAATGGAACATGGGTGAATACCTCCCCGAGGTATTATGGGCATATAGAACTACACACAAATCAGCAACTCAAGAAACCCCATTTGCTCTAGCATTCGCAATCAAGCCGGGAAGCTCCGTTGAGGTCCCATTTAAATCACTTAAGAGTAGAGTTCAGAACATCGAACACAATGAGGAGATTCCCGCCTGAACTCGAATTCCTCATAGAAGAAAAACGGGAGTGTGTTCTAAGGTGTGTTGAGGACTATCATAGAAAGACTCCGCAAATTATTACAAACTAAAGGGTCGTGCCTAAGAGCTTAAGCCCGCGACCTCGTTTAAAAAATTCACAGCACATGAAAAACCCCACATATGGGAAGCTAGGACAAACTCGAAGCGGCCCTACGTGGTATCGCGAATAATCCGACCGGCAACCACGAACTTCAAACATAAGAGGGAAAATCTCCGCACATTCGAATGCTAAACACCCAGCGATTCTACCAACAGACCCTGGGATTGTAGCTTTAATAAGAAATTACGCTTTGCTATAATAACATTCTTCAGGTTTATATTTTCACCAAGTTAATATTCTCGTAGATCATCAAAAAAAAAAAAAAATGCATAAACATCGCATAAGTACATACATTTCCAAAAAGATTGTGTTTTTATTTTAGTTATCTGAAAATTAAGAATCAAGAAAGCCGCTCTTTATATCTCGAATACAATCAAGAAAGCCGTTTCTCATAAAGATAATGATCGGCCAACACCCAATCAAGGCAAAAACCACATGAAAGAGAAAGAGAAAAGGAAAGATAAGGAGAAAGCGAGGGATTAATGGAGGAAGCGGACTTGCAACACTCCCTCCGAGCACGCGGCCCTTCGAATATGTTCCCCGTCTGGTCAATGGGCAGATTGTGGAACAACACACAACTCCCACAAGGGAGGAACAGGAAAAACACAACTCCTACAAATAGCGTAACGGCCAAACCAACATCTACCATTACGACATCTCCAAACAAAATTCCGCGCAGGCGATCAAACCTAAGCTTCATCATGTACGAACTCTAACACTGTCAAATAGAGGAAGAAGGAGGAGAGCAGAAAGTATAACATGACTCTTCGGCTAAAAGGCTGCTTGTTTATAAGAACCTAGACCACTGGGAAGCCATGACTGCTCCAATTCCCTCCATGGATCCTGCATTAAAATCGTGCGCGCTTTCCCAAAGGAAGCGGAGACAAAAGAGCCACATACCGGGCTTCAAGGAGCCACGAGCTCCGCTCAAACGAGCCTTATAGCTCAAATTTCAAAAGAGCCTTGCAAACAGTTATAAAAGAACCTTGTAGCTCAGCCAAGGAGCCACGAGTCAGCTTTCAACGAGCCTTGCACCATGAAGAGCTCTTGCGCCTCGGGCTTGTAAGAGCCTTATAGCCTCCGCTTCAAACAGAGCCAGCTCGCTATGTAAAAAAGAGCTCAGAGCTCAGTGCTTTGGAATGAGCCACGTAGCTCGTCGAAGGAGCCTGCAGCCGCTCAAAAGAGCCTCAGAGCTCAGCTTATGAAGGAGTCACGCAGCTCGCCTTCAACCAGTCTTGCAAATGAAGCTCCATAAGAGCCTTGTAGGTTGGTTTCAAACGAGTCTTGCAAACTAGTTCCAAAAGAGCCTCAGAAATTAATTTCGAAGGAGCCACGAGTCCGGGGCCAAATGAGCTTTCACTTAACCCCAAAAGAGCCTTGTAGCTCAATTTGAAAGAGCCACGAGCTCGGGCTTCAAAAAGAGCTCTGCAGTGTAAATTTCGCTATAAAGAGCCTTGTAGCCGGGCCAAGGAGCCACGTGAATCCCCGGGCTTCGATGGAGCCCTACAGCCGCATTTAAAAGAGCCTCGTAGGGCTCGGGCTTCTAAGGAGCCACGTGAGCTCGCCCAAACGAGCCTTGCAAACTCCGCTCCGTAAGAGCCTCAGAGGTTTCAAACGAGCCTCGCACCTCAATTCCAAAAGAGCCTTGTAGCTCGGCTTCAAACGAGCCTTGGCGCCTCGGGGCTTCAAAAGAGCCTCATGAGCCTTGGGCCTAAACGAACTCGACAACCTGGGCGTCCGTGCCTAAGGAGCCATGTAGCTCACTACGAGAAGCACGTGAGTTCAGTGGCCGCATAGCTTAGTAAGAACTCGACCATTTAAAGATTGGGTGACCAGGAAACTTCTCAAAACTGGTCATAAAAGAAAACGAGAAACCAAGAAAGTAGAAGGACCGATGTCCATAGAATAACAAAACCAATGTCGACATTATGTATGCTCCAAAGGCCTAAATGTTTCGAGGGGTAGTTAAGGCAACAGTGAAGGCGAGCCTCCGAGCCATGCAAGTCGGGCATGGAACCCCAACGGCGAGGAGAGCCAACTCCCACAGAACCCTAACTTCACTCAGTGAAAGAGAACAAAGCTGGGGGTAACAGAGGACGCCCCAGGATCCGCCTCGTCCTCATAAACTGATTCTTCCGCCTCCTCTTCATCAGGATCAGGAACTGGAAAATTGAAGTCCAAATCCAGAAAAGCCTTGACAACTCTACGTTGGAAAGCAAGCCATCAAAAGGCCCATAAGGTGTAGGCCTTGTCCTTCAACTCTGCTATTACTCCATCCCTATGGCCAACCATAGCCTCCCGCCTCTGAAGGTCCCCTCAGAACATCGCTTGCACCCCGCCAAGCTCCACCTGAGCTCGGGCCGTAGTCTCCTCGGCGGCCCGATCCAACGCCGTCGGCTTGCGCATAACTCCTCCCCGACAGCCCGAAACCCTTTCAACCACCCCCAAACATCCCGACAACCCCCGGTGCCCCCATGGCTCCTTTGTCTCGCCTCTCGCCGCCGTCAGGTGTGCTTCCAGCCTGACGAGCACTCTGAACATCCCCTCAAGCCAGATCCGATCTCGCAGCTTAGCCCTCTCAGAGGTCAAGGAGGCAACTTTGGCTTTGTAAGCTTTCGCTGCCTTAGCAGAGCTCTCGACCGAACTAGCCCTCCTCGCCAAGTCCTTTATATAAGTAGCCGTCTGCCAAGGAACAAGAAGGAGTTAGCAGACAACATTAACACAATGACGAGACGGATAAAAGAAGGTGCTCGGACATACCGAGACGATCCCCTTGAGTGATAGGTCCAGAGCATCCTCAACTCACATGGCTTCCACCTTCTTGAGATCATAATCCCAAAGGATAGATGAAATGTGTACCCGGAAGGGAAGTAGCCTTCCAGACAGGTCACAGTCCTCACCTCCCTCACCTAAATATTTCACATCTCCCCATCCTGGGAGGGGAAGACGTGGCGTTGTCTTCATGGCTCCGCACGCAGATAGAAGAACTTTCAACGGAGGCTCCAACCCTTCTCGAAGAACCCTCATGCCCCGCAGCAGAGACAAGCAAACACCGCGCACCAAATCTCCCTGACACCAGACCAGCAGGGAACACTCGTCCCTCACCCGACCATGCAATCCTCGCCTCTCCCGACAGCTAACGCTTTAACGTATACTCCTGTACCTTCGGAGGCCTCACCTTAACGAGGATCCTCAGAGGTTCTGAGATTTGCACTTTACGCTCTCCTCTTCTTCGCTAGCCACTCGACACAGCCCGGTTCTCCTAGTCAGTCTTCACGACAAGAGCTCCCCTGCATAGTTTCAATAGTGTGGAGCGAGGAGACTTAATGAGGGAACAAGAAGGGCTCGTTCAAGAGTCTGAATGTCCGACCTAATCAGATTGGAATACGCTGGAGGGCGACACTTACCCAACCGCCGCTTCACTTCCCTATCCCTCGTGAGTAAGGTCGAATCCAGATAATCAAGGCAACATAACCAAACAAAGCCAAAACATATCAGATCTTTGAAAATCGACCCCTACTAGTATAAAATGTAAAATCATGCAAGTTCTGTGGGCAATCCATACCGTCTAATCTCAGAAGATATCATCTGTCGGGTAAGGTCATATCTCAATGTCGGTTCCTGACAAAGAAATAAAGACTCTTTCCAATGCTCAGGAAGGAGGTTCAAATGATAGGTCTAGTGCACTGACCCGCTTGAAATATACAAGAAGCCTTTGAGGCCCTTCATCAAGATTCAGCAATAGAGCAACAACAGAGACCCCAGGGTAGCCCTTTCACTCAAGAGATTCAGTTACAGAGCAACATTAGGGACCCCTATGCGCGTCTCTTATCCTAAAAACCAAAAAGTGCCAATTTAAATGCCCTAAAAATCGGGAGTGAGAGTCGGGACCGCACACATTGAGAAATGCCAAAACGCCGATGAAGGTGCAAGGGAAGCAGAGAGGTTCTCTCACAAAGGTCGCTTCGTGCAAGGACCATCTTCGAACTGATACCACATAAGACGTGAGAAATCGTAATTTTATTCGTAGACACCTAAGGAGGCTCATAACGAGTAGCGAAGATTTTATCGAACAAAGGCTCGACCCGGCTATGGCCCACAACGTCCACGTACCTCACAGCAACCCTCAAATATTTGAAGCCACCGGAATACCTAATCTCGCTGATCTTCCCCTTACCCTTGCCGGGTGGTGGATGATAACCGACCGAAGGACCCTTGAACTACAATGCAAGAAGATCATCGAATCCCTCCGCCTGGGCCACTCGACTTACCACTCAATGACCATCCCTCTATGCTACAGCCCACAAGACAAGAAGACCCGTGAGGAAGCATGCATGATTACAATGGAAAGTGGAGAATCCACTACAACGAAGAGGCGAACCCCCAACTCAACACGCCTAACAACTAAAGTCAAAACAAGGAAAGAAAATAGTCAAGAAGAAAGACGCAGACCAAACAAGTGAAAACGACCCCCTAGTGGAGACAAGACTATATTTGTAGCACCAAAGCAAATTGAACTGATCAAAGATACTTCCAAACTCATAGAAGAAGCGGTTTCGAGAATGGAAGAATGTGATACAAGGAATATTTCTTACGATATGGGAAGGTGAGTCGAACTAAGCGCTTAAAATCAAAAGTGTGTCATCATTACAACAAGACGTTCGACGACGACAAAGCCCGGATCAAACCATCCCCGGCTAGCCACGTAGAATCCGCAACCGATCCAAGAATGATCGCCTCGCTCTGCTTCGCTTTCAACAAGGGCCAGGGGAACCGGACTGGTAGGAAAACAATATGCATAGCCTGCATGCCCAAACCTCGCTCTTACGGCGGAGTTAGGCACGTGACCTAATGAAGAAGCTCACCCACGTAAGATCCCGCCTGAGCAGCAAAGTACAAGGACCCGTGCCTGCACTGAAACCACCCTACTGTGTAATCATGATATAGGCAAATGCAAAAACTCGTGTAAAAGGAAAAGTTCTAAGTCTCCATGATCCACACCCCACGGATTAGGAAAGAAGGATCTTACATGATCACCGCTCCTCCATTATCCCTTAAAAGACGGTCCATGATAAGGAAAAGGAAACTCCCCACCCAATGGGAGAGATACCGTATCACCATCTAACAAGGAAAGTAAACTACTATTTCTTATAAACACCACCCATTCTAACACAAAAAAATACGTAGCATTTCCTTCATAAGAAAGTGAACCACTTAGCCATCAGCTACATCGACACACCCTCGCCGGATCACCATTTCAATGCAGGTTGCAGGTTGTACGACGATCCAATCCGACAGACCCGACCCACACCCAAGACGACCTAAGTTTTTTCTAGAGGAATAAATGTGGTATTTTATGGTTCGAATTAACGATGTATTAAACTGTGATGTTATGATTGCACTAATATTACATTTTTTTTTTTTTACATCTATTCATTTTATATTACAATATAGAATTTTATTCCTTATAAATATAAACCTCTACGCATTTGGTGGAGTTTCTTGACATATTTAGTTTAAAATATTTGGTAATAATTTCCCTTGGGGTTCAAATTAAATTTCCTCTAGAGTTAGACACATCTATCTATCTTTCTCTATTTGTCATTTGAATTATCCATAGATTGAAGAAGACACCAACAAACAAACCACCCCCATTTCATTTCATTTTTCGTTGGAAAAAAACACTTTTAAATTTTAATTAAGAACATTTTTGCTATAGATCAAGAGACACCAACAAACCTCATTTCATTCTTCCGAAACAAACACATTTAAGTTTATTTTGTTTTATTTTAAATTTTAATTAAGACCATTTGTCGTAATTTAAGGATAAGAAAAACATTATCAATCGCACTCTCGACTGCAACAGGGATCCAGTAATCGATAACTAATAAAATCGATGCTTCTTAATAATAATGTTTTTCTAATTAGAACCAACTCTGTTTACTAAATATTTCATTACACTAAATTCTATTTCCCGCTACAATCCTCTTTACTCTCTCCATAAAAATTTAGATAATTTTGTTTAATTTGTTCTTAAAAAATCACAAATTAATTTCACAAATATCAATAGAATATAATGTAGATCAAAAAATAATTAATTTTATTTGAAACATGAGAAAATAATAGAAATGGATCATTTTAGTCAACCATGCTTTACTAATTTAATAAAATAAAATTGATGCTGGAGCTGAGGCTGAGAAAATGAATAATGTCAAGGATTTTTTTTTTTTTTAAATATATTGCTTTTATAGGGTAAGGGTAAAATAGTCATTTCGCATAATAGTTAGCTCACTATCTTTCGTCATTTTTACCACGTGTTGAAAATTTTTTGTCATGCATTTGCATGTTTCATAACAAATCCCCTCATAATTGTCTTCTTCCTAACTCAAGCTTTACGCCAGCCTAGCAATATCCACTGGGTAATTTCATTTTGAAAGTCAAGCCAGAATGACTTAAATACCCTAAATAATACTTAAATACACACAAATAGATCCAATGGAAGGATGCTAAGTAAGCAAGTCATAGTCCGTGACCTAACCCGAGTCAAGCAGAGCTCTAGCTTGTTCGAATCAAAGTATTCATCCCTTCGACCTTTTTTACTCAAAATGGAAAATTTAGTGGTGGCCCACCCGTCCCACTACCTATAGAGAACTTCAAAGTCTCAACAATTAGAGCGGTTCACCGCTGGGTTAATCCTAATCACCCACAAAGATGAACCCACTAATAGTAAATTGCTTTCCATTCTCATACCTCTTAAGGAGGCGGAGTATGAAAAATCGATACACAAAGTCGGTTCAAAAAAAAAACACACACACACACACACACACAAAAATTATCTCTCGCTTTCCCATGCTTTCTTTCTTCCTCTCTCTCATGGATTTTGACAGAAAGTACAAAGAAAATCTTGGCTTCTCTCAGCCAGGAATGTTCTTCCTTGAGAATTATGTGAAACCACCTTATATAAAGCGGAGGAGGAGATGGTGGTTTTCCTTAGAACCCCCGTTTCATCAAAATCTCTCTTTCCAAGATTTCCCACTCCATCTAGATCATCGCTGTGATGCCCCAAACCTGAGTGTCTGCTGACCACTCACAACCTCGCTTAAAATCTAGGAGGATAACCGTGGACGCGAGACCCATACCCGAGTAAAATGGCCTCAGCTCCATATAAACCAATACGCATCAAAATATACACCCAACTATTTTCCGATAGTTCAAGAGTTATAACATTTCTCTTAATACAAACACATATTAAATTTACAGTTTTAATACATGTTATACCAAAACACTCAAAGCCAATAACCCGACTTTCTTCAAAATGGCCTCTAAGATGAGTCGCCTTTCTTCGAACGCCTCGCACCGAAATAATATTCCCATTGTGGTGAGCTATCGCCCAAGAGTGGAATTTACCCTAAATGGGTTACTCCCACCTAAGTGCATATGCAATGATCCAATGTAAACACACACTCAAGTAAATTTGTGATCCACTGAATGTCTAAATGCCCGCTCCATGTCTCGGTCTCACCGACTTCTACACTCGCTAAGCCATGTAATGAAAACACCATTTTCAAAACAAAACTGTTATTCTTTAAAATATACCATCGAGTTTCGGTAAAAATATGGGACTACTCCTCCGAAGTGAATGTGTTGGTGAACATCCCCAAAATAGCCATGGTCCTCATCCGAAATGACTGGCTGACCGTCTCCCAACCCCATTCTCCGTAAAAATCATCCCAGAAATTCTTTCGCAACCATGTTCGCTTATTTTAATTCATGTCATGCACTCACACCTAATTTCTAGGGTTACCCAAAGGCATATGAATGCATTATGCCATTTCAACACAATCCAACCAATATATCCAATATGCATATATTATCAAATTTGCAATCACACCACATGTAATTCGATTTTAATCAAGCAACTCACAAATTAGCTCACTTGAGCTAATCACTATTCCATTTCCAAATGTCTACACACACAATTATATTCAATATAATTTTGACATAAAGTTAACACATCAACCTTATGCATTAACCTATTAATTTCTACACAACTCAAGCCATTCATCTCAAACAATTTCAATGCCAAAATACATGGACATTTATGGTCCCTTTCACACAACCGACCGCTTTTACACTCCCAAAATGTAGCAAGGGGATGTCCGTGGGCGCCCACTCATCCAACATTTGTTCCACTTTTTGAAACCGGGACATTTCATGGCCATTTCCATTTCATACATTATCAACACACAATTTATTGCATAAATTATGAAACAACCACCCAAAACAGTCCCACACAAATACGACCGCCCAAATGAACTAAAAATTTACATTTCTGGCCCCAAGACTGGGATCGATCAAACGGTCCCTCACGCCTTAAATCATACTCAACCATCAACAAAGTACTTCAACAAGAGGTAAAGCAAGCAGGGAGTAAAACTCTCACCTCATCTGAGTTTGTCGAACTCTCAAAACTTGCCTATATGTAGCCCTCATTGTGTGTAATCCACTTTCCTCTTCTAGTTCGAAGAACTGGATGATCCGATATAGCCCTGATCTTAGAGATAAGCTGCACACTCTCTCTCTAAAATCAAAACCTCACTCACCGCATCACTCTCCAACCTTCACGTTTTAGTCTCTCTTTTGGAAGGAAGACGATGATCACTATTCAAAAGTTTGTCCTTATTATTTATTTAACTTTCAAAAATGCTATCCATGTCCCTAAAATCTCGGATTTTCAAGACTGCACACATTCGCCGTCCATTTCCATCATCTCTTACTCATGCAATGCGGTCACATGAGTACATGTTATAGGTGACTTTTGTCGCGATCACATGTTGTTTTACTTCCAAGATCTACTTCGTGCTCCGAAACGTGCAAATCTGCCGTCCTAATTAGACGAAATTCGACGTGGTAGCCAGATTTTCAGAAGACGATTCCAATCTGGAAACTGCTTATCATCCGAGATCTAGAATAATTTTTCGGCTTTGCCCGAAATTACGATTTTATGCCCTTTTTCGAGAAAAATTAGATTTTCCTGCCTATATTCTCCTCCTAAAAAAAGAATTTCCCTGCCTCAAAAATTCCACGCACATATGCATCCAACCACGCATATATAGTCTCACCTTAATCCCAAGACCATGGTCGGCCAACTCATCCATGTCAAGAATACATCAACACCTAATATGTTCATTTCTCACCCTATGGTCCACCATGAGCAAAAAATCATCGAGATCCCTCACCACGCATTCGACCCACTGACCAACTCTCACCCTACATCCTAGGGAAGAATTCTCTCATATTATGGGCTTCTCAAAAATGTCTTCAACCCTATGCCCAAACCTATCACGTGATGCATTAATGAATGAACATGATGCATCCATCTAAACGCGAATTTAGTCAACAAGTGCGCGAGAGTAGAGACTCAGATATCCATCTAATACGCATGCTCAGCCTTCAGACTATGAGATTCCTACCCTAGACAATCTCAATATATGCTCCGCGTACCGCGCAATGGTAACACGCCATCCTGCCCAACCCGACCGAACTCTCGTCCCGCAATCTCGTGGTCGACTCACCCACGCCTCCGGCTCCGCCTATGTGACCGGGCCATGGCGTACTAGTCGTGCGCACTTATAATCGATACCGTTCTCTGACCATACTAAGGGGCGGAGGGAACAAATCAGGCGGCCCTTCTCATGTCCTACTACGATCGAGATCAGGTTGCCCCAAAATCTCGGGATCTCGGGTTTCTGTGGGTAATCCTTCCCTCATATGTCCGCCGCCGGTAGTGTAAGCACACCATTCGCTCTATCCTTTACTCTTGCAACCCTAACTGCCTCACTAATGATTTGGACTGGAGGTGCTCCATAACTGGGATTATCGCTTACGGGATAATCTCATTAGTGTCTGGAAGCCGTTTGCAGAGATAATACATATCATTCCGCCCCGCCGACTAAAATGTCCCATCTTCGCTCGTCCCGATGACCCTACCTGCCCCGATATACTCTCGCGAAATGTAAGTCTTCTGCTTCTTTCCTTGGTCGGGAAGAAGATGGATTTTCCTTCCTTAGTACCAAAGACTCATATCTCGATGCCTCGTATGTCATCCACTCCTCCCTCTTTGCCTAATGGAGGATGATGAGCTTCTAAACGTTGTAGGTCATTTGACCCGCCCTGGCTCACTATTGCACATGCTTGTGCGATAGCGGCAAATGCAATCCCTACGACCTCAACAGAAGCCTGCTGGTCAAACACTGGTGGTGCCTCAGACGCACCTCGGACGCCCTCTACGCCTTCTCCTCACTAGCTATTCTACACATGTCAATGGTGTTAAATTCACTGCAAGATTCTAAGGCGTAAACACAGCCCCGAGACACTATTCATATACATAAAAAATATTATTTCATACACAATGTCCTTGCATTTATAGGTAATGCAAGACATAATTTCATTTTACCAAATCATTTAATTAAATCATAATCAAGCTCAAAAATTTTATTTTTGAAAATTTCATTTGAAAATATTTTATTTTATTTTATTTTTATTTATTTTATTTATTTATTTTTATTTTTTGAAAAATTCATGGAAATGAAGTGGTTCTATGAATTGTATTCAAAACAATGATCAAATAAAGACACTAAGTCTAAACTGGTCTGGGTGCACAGTGCATACTGGCCAAATTTCACACAGGGGGCGCCAGTGGTCGGGCACGCCTGCGCCTCGCCGCCAGCTAGCAGCCGTATCGGGCGCTGTGAAGGGCGCCGTGGTCGCAGCCGGGCCCGGTCGTGATCGCAGCCTGCCGGGCCGCAGGTCGCGGCCCCTCGCATCGCATGCGTGCACTCCGCCGTGCCGCGGCCCCGTGGTCGCAACACAACGCCTTATCTCATGTAGCCTCGGGCCACATAATTTTGTATCGCGACCAAGCCCAAATTTCTACTAACTCCTTCTTTTCTCCTCGTCACGATACATTCAATCAGACGAGACACGCCTACCAACAAATCGCTGCCACACATACCCTCAGATTGCGGACACGTACCTCCCCACCCAAACCTCCGCCCCTCGTCATCGATACAACGGGTGTATCGTGACACCACACCAAATTTCTTACCAAGCCCAAAACCGTCCTCACGATACAAACGCATTATATCGTGACACACTCTCTCCCCACCCAATCAAGCTTCCTCATAATCAAGTATGTCACGATACAATTTCATCAGACGCGGACCTAGCTCGGGCAAAGCAGCCCCTTCCGCTTCGTGACGCTTTATTTTTTTATTTTTTTATTTTTCATTCCTTTTTTTTTTCACACACCTACTACTGGAAAAACGTCCAAAATACATATACATATATATTTTTCTTCATTTTCCAGTGCACCAAATAAACTTATAAATTTTTATTTTATTTGATTTTCTTCAGTTTTACAAACTGTAAAACCTTAGAAAACAATTTTCTTCACCTCATTTTTTTTTTCATTTAATCCTATACCATTTTGTCCAAAATTCCTCAACCTCCTGTTCTCACACTAACCCTAAGAGTTCAACCTAAAATTTATTAAAATTTTATTATATTATCCAATAAACCAAATAAATATTGTAATTTATTTCATTTATTTTCTTTTCTTTTTCCACTTTTATTACTAATCGTGAAACTCCAAAATTTTCCTACACATCTATGTGCTAATTACTACATACAATCACTCAACACATACTACTCCAGGTTATGTAATAGCATTCACACATACATACACAACACCATCAAACAATCACTGATCACACAACATACATGACAATCAACATGTTATACACTAATCACATAAAACATGTTGCATGCAAAGATTTAATCATGTCCCGTGATTATCCAGGTAATCACATACCTAACCCTACATCTAACCACACCAAGTGGTGATGTCCCATGCACTTTCGACCATGGCCTAAGCCCAAGTCCCCAATCCCTAGGTTTTCATTCACCTAACTTCTACACTTAAGACTGCGGGCCTGCCCAAGTCCCCCAAGCCCACTGCGATTTAAGCTCCGATACCATGTCGTGAAGTCGTATCGATCATACTTATGTAGACACACCCACTAAGCCCCAAGGTAATCGCTTACCTTAAATTTTAATACCATGTCGCTGATGCCCCAAACCCGGGGGTGTCCGGGTCGACTACCAAATAACCCGCGAAAATCTAGGATGTCCTCAGATCGCAAGACCTATACCTAAGTAAAAACGGCCTCTTGGGCTCATAAACCAATACTCATCAAAATATACACCCAACTATTTTCCGATAGTTTAAGAGTTATAACATTTCTCTTAATACAAACACATATTAAATTTATACTTAATACATGTTATACCAAACATCGTGCTTAAATCTGACTTTCTTCAAACTATTCTCTAAGATGAGTCGTCTCTTCGAACGCTCCCCCGCACCGGGGAAATAATATCTCCTGACAGGTGAGCTATCGCCCAAGAGGGAATTACCCTTGGGAATGTTACTCCCCACCTAAGGTGCATGATGATGAATGATCCATACGTAAACCACACACTCAATTAAATTCGTGATCCTACTCAATGTCTGTTCTCGTCTCACTGCCTCGAGTCCTCACCGACTCCCCCACACCCCGCTTGCTCATGACAGAAACACCATTTCAAACAAAACTCATTGCTCTCGAAATAATACCGAAGTTTCGTGAAAATACTTGACGGTTCCTCCTGGGCTAATGTGTCGAGAACTCAGCAAACATGGTCCTCATCCGAAATGATCCATGGACGCCTCCCAACCCCATTCTCCTAAAAAATCATCCCGTGAAATTCTTTCAACCATAAATTGCTTATTTTAATCTTACGCCATAACTCACACCTAATTTCTAGTTACCCAAAGGCATATGAATGCATTATGCCATTTCAACACAATCCAACCAATATATCCACATGCATATATTATCAAATTTGCAATCACACCACATGTAATCTCGATTTAATCAAGCACTTCCCAAATTAATTACTCTGAGCTAATCACTATTCCATTTTTAAATGTTCATACTGTAATACCAATTATATTCAATATAATTGTGGCATCAAGTTAACACATCAACCTTATGCATTAACTTATTAATTTCATACTAACTCAAGCCATTCATTCAAGCAATTTTTAATGCCAAAACATGGACATTTATGGTCCCTTTTCTTTGACAAATTTAATCCGTTTTTACACTTAATAGAGTATGGATGTCCAGTGCTCACCATCCAATATTGATCCACTTTTTGAATGACTTACAATACTCGCCTTATATGATATTTAATAATACAATTTATTGCATAAATTATGGAAACAACCACCTCAAACACTCCTACATAAAGCCATAATGCGACTCATCAACATAGTTCCAAAATTTCAGATATTTCAGTCCCGGGATTGGGATCAATCAACGGTTCTCACTTTTTCAATCATACTTTGCAACCATCAACAAAGTACTTAAACAAGAGGGAAGAGCAGATAAAACTCCTCAATTACTGAGTGTCATCAACTCTCAAACCATGGTCACACGCAGAAGCTCTCACATAAGAACCACTTTCCTCAGCCTCGGGTGGAAATCCACCATGACTTAATAGTTTTTGGATCTTGGAGAAGCTAACAATTTCTCAAAAATCAAACCTCACTACTACATCACCCTCCAAATTCCTTCACGTTTAGTCCTCTTTAATACAAATATTAATCACTATTCAAAGTTTATTCTATTATCATTTGTAGAATCTTTAAAATACATCCATGTCCCTAAAATTCGCTTAACATTTGAAAATTATCTCACTGGCCCATTTCTATCATCTCTACTGTATGCAAACATCGCAGTCAGATTATATGCCATAGGTGACTTTGTCACCACACGCTATTACGCACACATACTGGGTGCCTCAAAAAATCGCAAATTCACCGTCCCTTAACGATATGGTAGCTAGATTTCGCGAGACGCACCCTAAATCTGCAAACCGCTTTGTCATCTAAGATCAGAATAATTTGGCTACTCAAACATGATTTGAATAGCCTTTCTATGAAAAACTTGATTTTCTCTGGGTTTCATAATCGCTTCCCGCCAATGCCTCCTCAAACCCTCCAATTCCTGAGTTCAAAACCGCTTAATTGGATCCTCCAAAACTTCAATACATAGGTCTTCCACGTAATCCTCTCATGTTTACGGATTCAGTTTCACGATAACTAAAATGACGCTCGAATGGTCGATAACCCTTCCACGCCAATAACGGAGAGATGATATCCCGCCAGTACATCACCACGTGAGAGCGACGATTGAGGCCACCGCCACAGAGAACAGTCAAGTGGGCCCAACTCCGTTTCAAGAAATCAAGTCAATAAACTTTTATTCCGATGAAGTGTCATATTGAACGGAGAATCATTTTCCAGATAAGAAAACCAGCACAATTCAAGCAGAATAGAGTTTTCCAATACTGGTGCTATATATTAAAGTGGTAGAAAGAAACCCCATGTGGTTAAGGGGCGTTTTGACAATTAAAGACAGGAATTTAAATTAATAATGGCTAATAAAAAGGATCTATGATTCTGTTTTATAGAAATGCATGAATTTTTTTTTTTTTATGTTGCTTTTTGTTCTAATGTTCAGTTTTTGATAACGTGTTTTTCATTCTCATGCAAGAAGACTGCTGATCTTAACTGTGGAGCATAAATATAGACAGAATGGATTCCATTTCTTAGATGCTAATCTGAGGATAGGAAGTTGGAAGTAAGTAAAGAGAGATGGCACAATCATCTCCCGGCCTCTTAACATTAAGGTTTCTTATTTTCTTCGATTTTGATTTTTTTTATTTTTATGTTCATACATTTATCGATGACTTCTATTATAGATATATATATAAATATATATATCCTCGAGATGATACTGGTTTTTCTCTGACCAATCAAAAACTTGAACCATTACCTAATGTCTGATGATTGAATATCTCTCACCACTTTGCCGAGTTAGCCATCCAATATTCTAAATTTATTTTAATTAGAAAATTTATGTCTCCTTTCCTACCAGTAAGGGGTCACACACATCATCATATATGAACATGTACTATACATGAATGAAACACTGCCACCACAAATATACATAAAAATATTAGTTTTCTTGTGAGATTTGACTGATATGCCCATTTTCCATCCTTTAGGGTAGAAAAATGATATAGATATATCAGAGGACCTGGACCTCATTATTTCAGAATATAAATTTCGTTTTTTGATCATTTATGGTTTCATTGGAAACTGGTCAAATGAATAGCAAGTTGAAAACTCATTCCTAAAATCGTGAAATAAGTTTAGAATAACACTGAAATGAAAAGAAATGAAACAGATTAAATATGTAATTCGTTAAGGGGTTTTCAAGGTTCGAAACATTATGAAAAATGCCCTTTACTGTAAAGAGGTTTTAAAATATCTCTCAATTCAGAATTTTTCTAAAGCACAATCATGATAGAAATAAGTTTGACTAGAGACTCATGGTCAACGGAGCATCGGACGATCACATAATATTTAAGTTTACCGGATGAAATATTTTCGCGCGTTACTTCAAGTCATTTAATGAGTCAAAGTTAACTCAAGTCAGCTGATACTGTGCTAGTTAATCCGCGAGAGTTAGTTGCTTAACTATGGCCTTAAGTTAGTGGATTTTATGGATCATGAAGTTAACTGAACTGGTTAGTTGATGAGTTAAGGTTAACCAAAGTTATGAGATATTTCAGAGTTAGCTAAATCGCTAGAGTTAGTTGCTTAACTATGGTTTAAATTATCAGATTTGGTGAGATGTTACAAGAATAGAACATGAAATATTTTGGCTCTCTTTTGACTTTGTATTGTATATGGACCTAATTGTGAATTCATGATATAACCAATGTCATGGTGTTAATTTAAGACAATCAGAGAAAGCAAATTAAAGTAATGAAAAAGATCATTAATCAAAGGATTTAATATAGTGTAAGCACACACAAGATCTGAGTGCAATAAGAGTATGGTAAATTTGGTAATTTCTCTAGTTTGATTCATGATAATCTCACCTTGAGGGTCTGTCAGAACCTGCAATAACCCATGGAACCCAGATGTCCATGATCAGCAATCTATACATTTAGTAAAACGGCCACTTGTGCCCATACATCAATATTTCACTAAAAATCTAACCAACTATATTACATAATAGTTCAAGAGAGTTATTACATCACTTAACACAAATAGATGATATTAAAATTTAGAATTCTTAATACATGTTTTATTAAATTACATATCAAAGCCACAATCCGGCTTTCTTTTCAAAAGCGACTTTAATGACTGCCTTCCTAACATTCCCTCTGCACTTAAATGATGTTCCTTCGGGACAGGTGAGCAATGCCCGCAGTGATAATTTCCTACATGGGTTACTTCCCAACTGGCGCACACAGATGGTAAACCAAACACACTCAAGCAAATACATGATCCTACTTGAATGTCTACATGATATGGATGAGAACAGCTACCACCTTCCCACTTCTCAGTCTCACGACTTCACGATGCCTAAGCCAAATGTGAGAAAACACCGTTTTCAAAATAAAAGGTTTTGTTCTCGAAACATACTACCAAGTTCTCTGCAAAATCACATCGATTAACCTCCTGAGGCGAATCATGGATAACTCTCCAAATGAATCAATGGGCCCTTCCATGAATTGTCGACAACCTCCCAATTCCAATTCTCCCGAAATCTTCCATTGAAATTTCTTTTCACAACTATTTTCCTTTTGATTTTCTTTTTATGTCATGCACTCACACCCATCGCCTGAGTGGTGCCCCTGCAGCATGGAATGCATTATGCTATTTCCAAACACCATGTTAATATATAAATCATGCATATAATTAACTAATTTAATCTCATTAAACGATCATGTTATTTATCCATATCAATAACATCTAAATTTGAGTTCACATAAGTTGAATCAATCCAATTTTGAATCAATTATTTCAAATAATAAATATATTTTATATAATTCAAACACCAATGCTAATTACTGAACAAATTTCTAAAGTAATTGAATAAACTTTTCCTATTACACTCAAGTTTATCCATCTTTAAGCAAGATTTTGCTTACAACACACACGGACCTGCTTTCGCCTAACAAGCAAACCATGAACGTTTTTTAATAGTCCCACATCCATGCAACGGTAGCTCCTTCTCACCGCAGATCGATTCCACTTTATGGAATCAAATCACGCTACTTCCTGCCCAACAACACTGGGAAACCATAATTTATTAAACTTATAATGACAAAACACCAACAATTTAGGGACTGTCTTAAACTACCTCAATTTCAAGATTTTCTGGGATCGATTAAACTAGCCTCTCATCTAATTTACATACTGGTCTAAAGCATTAATAAAAGTTTCAAAGTAGATTAAATCAAGGTGAGAAAGCTCCCTACCTCCTTGAAAGGTTGTCAAACTCCAAACCGGTGCCCACGCTGTGAATTTCGTCACAGAGAACTTTGCTTTCGCCCTACGTAAATCCTCACGCCCTAACACCAGAAATCTAGAGAGAAGTCAATTTTCTCCTCTCTAGAATTTGATTCTCCCCCCCCCCCCCCCCCAATGATTTAGCTCCAAAAGAGAAGAGAAGCTGTTTTCTTTCGTCACCCTTTGTCCTCATTGCCACATGTCAAGCCATCATCGGGCTCATTCGATTTCATCATCCTTATCCATCTACTATGGGTTTTCCTCCAATGGCATCATGCCATGTGTCCATGTGGGCCCCACACTTGAGCTCAAGTTGAATCATTCTACACCTGACACATGGCACATTGTGAGCCACTCAAAATGTGCCAAGTGTCCCGCATTACACTCATTGGGCCGAAAACATGCAATTTCACCTGCTCGAAATCAACGAAATTCGACGCAGAGTTAGATTCAGACGATTCCAACTGAAGTCCTGCCATCATCCCAGATCTAGGAAAATTTTGAATTTCAATCAAACATTTTGCCATTTTTCGTAAAATTAGATTTTCTGTGGCTCTCACAGCACCCGTGATCCTCAAGTCCATTTCAAGTCCGTCATGTCCATCATGTCCATGAAGTAACCTAGTTCAAATCCTAAGGAAAATCATACATAAGGTGAGATTCACTTACTAGTCTATTTGAATTTGAAGGTTAAACGGAGGAAACAAGCTATATGTGACTTCTAAATCTGGTCCGTTGACAACCCATCAACCCGTTAGTATCACCTCGCACCGCCATCACAGACCATGGCACAGCAAAAACGCCACATTAGCCAATACATCCATACTTACAAAAATACATCAACTATATTTACCGCGTTCAAGAGTTAATATATCACCTTAATACAACATGTTTCAATTTAATAATTCATACATGTTTACAAAAACGTAATCGTGCCATGTCTAATTTTCTTCTCAAAAGCAGCTCTAATGAGCCGTCTTCCGAACACTCCTCGTACCGGGGGCCATCAGTTCCCTCGGTCAGGTGAGCAATGCCTAGTAGTGGAATTATCCCTTGCTGGGTTACTCCTCACCTGCTTAAGATTCAAGCAAATACATGATCCTACTAATTGTCTACATGATATGGATGAATGTGACCACCTTCCCACCCTCGAGCCTCACTAACTCCCCACTTATGCCTAGCTCTGCATATGAGAAAACATTGTTTTCAAACAAAGGCTTTGTTCTCGAAACATACTACCGAGTTTCGTGAAATCATCGACAACCCTACGAGGGGTGAATTGGCCGGGGGTAATTTCATAAACAATAATAATCATCCAGATGAACTCATTGACAACTCTCCAAAGCAATTCTTCTAAATCTTCCTGGAAATCTTCTTCACAACCATTTTCCTTTTCTTTTTCATTATGCACTCATACCATTGCTCTAGGTTGCCCTTGCATATGAAATGCACATGCCATTTCCAAACACATGCCAATATATCTCAACTATGGCATATTTTTTTGAATAAAATTCTACACAACTACATGTTATTCATTCATGGCAATAACATCCAAATTAGCTCACGGGCTAATTAACAATTTAATTCAATGGTCTGCAGACAATTATATATTTCATATAATCTAAACATCATGTTAACACATTTAATTCCATGTACACATATTATTTTCCACACACCCGCCATTCATTTTAAGAAAATTTTATAAATAAATAATATGGACATTTTAGGTCCAACACTAAAGTCGAGACTATTTTTAACAAATTCCAAATATGTGTGGGTCATCCATGGACAGCCTCTCATCAACATCTATCTTACTTCTTTAAATCAAAATCAGGCCATTTTCTACCAGCAACAAACTAAAACCACAATTTAAATATGGCTACAAATTCAATGCCCTGACCATCTAAAACGGTCCAAATTTATCATTTCGTCCCAAGTTTCTGTAATCCGACCAAACGGCTATCTGATGTCCAAACACTCCCCAAATCATTAACAAAGCTCTTAAACAAGGATTAAATCATAGAGAAACCACTACTCCCAAAGCCGCCAACTCTTGAACCCGGCCCACGATAAATTTCCCACACAGAATAACTTTCAGCTTTCGGGCCCGACTTGGTAACCAATGATCCAAAGTCGAAATCTGCAGAGAAGTCGACACTCTATTCAGAATCGATTTTTCCTCCCCTCCACAGCCTGATCCAAGAGAATGAGAGAAGTGTCATTTTTCTCTTGTTTATTCCCTCACTGGCTCTACGTTTATCATTGGCTTATTCGATTTCTTTATCCACCTACCTGATTTCCACCAGAGATGCCATATAGTCCACGGGCCCTACACTTGAGCTCAAGTTGACTAATTCAGACTGATATGTGGCACACTCGTGAGCCACTCCAAAATGTGCCGCGGTTCCAGATTACACTGCTGTTCGAAATGTGCAATTCCGACCGCCTTCAAATTTGACGAAATTCGAATGCGCAATGGTTTCATTTAAATGATTCCAATTTAAGTCCGCTTTGTCATCCCGAGATCTTAAAATTCCGATTTTGACCAAATCGTCATTTTACCCTTTTCAAAGAACAACACTTTCTCAGTATTTTGGCATTTATATGATAGGTAAATGAAGCCGCATGTCTTATGTAGATTCAATTAAAGATATTTCACTGAATCTGCTAACATCAAGACACCAAACTCTTAAGGTACACAATTAGTTTTATGATTATTTATTTAAACCTTCAATTGTGTTATGTTAAGGCTTTAGCTATTAAATTGATATGATTCTATGTTGATTTTCAAGTAAGAAATTGAAAAGAAAAGTGAATATGAGGATTGTAAATTTAGGTCAACTCTCGATGTTAATGGAAGTATGTTGTTTGACGTTTTAATTTGATTTATTGACATTACTTAATACTTGAAGGAATTAATGAATTTTCAAAGTTAAAAAGAAAATGAGGATATGGAAGATGGAGAGGGTTAGAGTCAAGAGAGAGGGTTTAATTGGAAATACATTGTCTAATGGTTTAAGTGAATCAATGGCATCGATGAATCATTAAACAAATTGTTTGAAAGAAAATGGAAGTTAAATTGAATAAATATGATGAATGGGTGACATGTAGGATTAGTCAAACTTAGAAAAGTATGGTAAAAGTTGAGCTTCAACTAACTAATTTTAGCGATTAAATGCCTAATGGAAGGGTGTTAGAACGAAAGTTTTAAGAATAAGAATCAATAAGGTACAAATGTAATTTTTGCTAAGGTGAAGGGCATGCAGTATGGGTTTTTCACTTTAAGCATGCTAATGAAAGCGATTTGGAGCTTATGTGAGAGGTTGTCATGAGCCTTGATTTAATTGAAAGTAGATTGGATAAGTTGAGATTAAGTGAATAGAAAATGTAAGGGTTGCTTTCAAATTTAATAGAAAGTATATTATAGTTAGGGTTTAGTGCATATTGTTAAGGTATGAATGTTAATGGATTTTATGGATAATGTGACTAGTAGGAGGGAAGTGATTAAGGACAAAGGTGGAGGTGGAAAGTTTTTAAAGGAGGAAAAATGGCTTAAATAACTAAGGTGAGGGAAAATGTAAATGTTTATGAAAAAATATATATATTAATGTTTACAAATGTATATCTTTTCATATCTATGTTATAAATGTTTAAATGAAAAAGGAAATGTGGTTTTCTTGACTTTACTTATATTGAGAAAATGTGAAATGATTATGGTTTTCATAGTTTTATAAAGCATGATTTATGGTTCCATAGTAAATGAAATGTTTATGAATAAATGTTTAAATGAAAAAGGAAATGTGGTTTTCTTAACTTTAAATTATGTTGAAAATTTGAAAGAATTATAGTTTCCATGGTTTTTTATAAGCATGATTTATAGTTTCCATATGAAATGAAATGTTTATGAATGTATATTCTATATATACATGTTTATATGAAAATGTTTATGATTGAATCCATGGTTACCCTATGTTATAAAGATAAAGTTTCACTACAAGAAAGAAGCAAATTAGAAACGGTCAAATCCGTTTCTAATTCCATAGCTATTTGCAAATAGTGACGTAATTAGAAGCGGAATTATTATGTTTCAAAAAGGCTCCTTTCTAGAATTTGAAAGCGAATTTGTGTATCAGATTTCTAATTTTTGCAACGGAAAAATTCCGTTTCTAAACATAACGACGGAATAGAAAGGGAATTTGCGTGTCCGTTTCTAACTCTATTTCAGTTTCTAAATGTAAAAAATAGAAAGGGAATTTCCGTTTCTAATCTGATACTAAAATAGCAACGGAATATAAACTCTATTTCCGTTTCTAAATGTGAAAAAATAGAAGGAATTTACGTTTCTGTCCCAGAATACTAAAATAGCAGCGAAATAGAAACTACATTTTAGTTTCTAAATTTGGAAAATAGAAAGGGCATTCAGTTTCTAACCCATACTAAAATAGACCTGATTGATACAAAATAGAAACGGAACCTTAGTTTCTAAAATAAGCGGAAATGATTCCGTCTCTATTTGTTGGAATACAAGCAGATTAGAAACGGAAATAATTCCGTTTCTATTAACTAGAAAAATAGAAACGGAATTTCCGTCTCTATTTACACCCCGATTATTTATAATAATTTATTAAATTGTTTATTTTGATGCAGACAAATATTTTATTAATTACACATTTTTGGATAAAATTTTTTCATTTAAAAATAAGTTTAAATACGCCCATCTTAATATTTTTCATATTATATATATAAATTCCAATAACATACAACAAGCTTTAACCATCTGTATTGCATATAGATTACATACATAAATTGTAATATCATACAACAAAGTTTAACACAACAATGTTTAATAAATAAAAAAAGCCTATCACTCAGAGTCAGTATGAGTAGTCACCTCTGGAGATCTGGATGGATCTTCTACTCGAGGTTGATAAATAGATGAAGTCTGGGCTAACTTACACATAATTTATCGTATATACCAAATCTTAAATTGCATTTCATCCTTTCTTTTAGTCTTTCTTCTTTTTTTTCATCTCTTCAATTTGTTTTGCATCTCTTCATTCTTCTTTGTATCTCTTCATTTTTAAGTACAAATTTTCTTGAATTTCCTGCAACTCCTCCAGTAACTGCTCATCAAATAAAGTATTGTAATGGGAAGGCGGATGATGAGCTGGCGAGGCAGAATACGGATAAAATGTAGATGCATGGGTACCCAGACCATGCACTTTCGCCGCTTTTTGGGCTCCTTCCAGCGGCTTTGAAGGTAAATATGAGCAACATCAATCTTTGGAGCCTCTGTAGATTCATCCCGGAATCCGATTGAGAAGCAATTGCAACCATATTCTCCTGGCTTCCTACAATTGTATGTCTGATAATATATAGTATATTAGTAAAATATATATAAAAAAAAAAAAACAAACACCCGATTGCATGCATATCTATAATTTTTATTTAAAGGCAAAATATTTTATAATTCACATGGGAAGACAACAATTATGTATGGATTGAAAATACAAAATTCATTTGATAAATAATACTCAATTAGCCAAAACCCTAAGAAATCACATGTTTATATATGACAATTGACAAAAGTTTAAATTCATCAGAGATTCCCGAGATATAAACCCCTGATAAAGAACAAGTAAGCATGGATTTCAAATTTTAGAGTCAAATTATCTACATTAAACAATCAATCAAAATATACAAATATATAAAAAATTGAGAATTCGAGAATAATAATAATATAGAAAAATGATACCATATGATATTCTCTCCACATCTTCCTATAAATTCAACATAATAAAACTTGTAGATATAACAAATAATACAAATTCACATCAAGCGGGATCTTTGGAAAGAAAACTCATTAAAACTCTAAATGCAATAAGCATTTACACCCACCCAATTCAACATTGCGTGGCAGCACCCCCAAATCCCGGGGTTGTTCGGCAACCGTCGGCCCGTAGGAGGAATTTGTGGATGTCGGGTAACCCGACACCACTTCGATTGGAGTCCACTCTGGGACCCAGATTTAACGAAAATCTCGAGCGGAGTCTCCTTTGTACGGAGGCTCTGCAAAATACAACTGTGTAATTTCATGGCAACTGTCCCGATATTATACACTTGATACGAGGTCCACATAAGATTAAAAATGACTACATAGGGCCCATTTATCTATATAAATACAATCTATATTATGACCCTTCAATCCTAACATAATGGTGTAAATACAAATTCCCAACATATGGGAAAGAAAATACTAAGCCCCTCCAATTCCACAATATTCAATAAATTCTAAATGCAATAAGCATGCTAACACTAACATACATAATGAAAATAAATATTGAAAAACTTACATTAATATCATTTGACCGCTTGTCTACAAATGACCCATCAACAACTTCTTGTGCATGCTTGCGTAAACACCTCGAAGCGGTGTTGGTGGGCGTCCTAACTCGACCTCCTAAAAATAAATAATATTAACATGTATTATGTACATGACATATTTGATGTGATTAGTATTCTTTGCATACCTGAAGTTATGACAAAATTAATTGGAAAAATACTTTTACGAATCTATAGAATGTTGGATGGTCATTTTGGAATGTGCGATATGTTTGAAGGTCCACTGATCCTTCCCTGCTTTCTCGATCGACGATTTTGGGACGTATACAGGATAAGGCCTTGAACTCTTCATTGTTCAATATTCCCACCATTTGTTCCAAACTTCTTGAGAAGACACTATTTGGCTTTGCATCTTTACCATACTTCTTTCTCCATTTCCAAGCTTGTCATTGCCAGACACTGGCCACATGTTTCCATGTATCTTATGAGATCAACAAGCGGGAGTTCCATTTATATTTTTACTTGCAACAAAAGCAAAAAAACAAATTTATAGTAGTGCATTATTTTTATTATAATTATTAATAATTCCAGCACTTATCAAATGAGGATAAAATAAATTAAATTGTACTTCAAATTCTTCCAATGTATTCCTTTCATATTTGAAGGCACTTTGCTCCACTTAATACCCTCGCTAGTTTCTCCTTAAATATCTTCCCGATTCTACGAGAAGCTGAAGGAATAAACCTGTAAATAAAATAACATATAAAAGAAAAAAAATGACTTTTGTTAATAATTTGATATAATTTTCATTTTTTATTATTTTTTAAAAAAATAAAGTAATACGAAACATAAATTAGCATGATATTATTTTTTATTCTTAATGATAATGATGGTGCAATAAAAGAAAAGTTAGTTAATCACAAATTATACAAGATTATGAACTAAAAAACTACATTTACAAGATAATCCATATTTTCAAAAATAATAATCATGCATGAGCAATAAATTTTTGTAAAATACGTCTTTTATTTATTGTCGAGATTTATCTTGATTTGCATGCTAGACATGGATTGGCCAGAAATCCACCGTGGTCGATCTCTGCCGGTAGCATCGGATGTACCTCCAGATAGGTGGGATAGAGCTAACATTACCGGCTGAATTGCATAATGAGATGAAGTGAGATCGTGTTCTTGAACCAAATACATTGTGTCGAGAGGGAGGTGATGCCAACGTATCCTCTGTATGTAGGTGAATGTGTAAAACATTTTAGCGTGTTATTCCGCGAAAAATTTGTTTAGATTCCTCCTCCACGAACTATTTTTTTGGCTTCTCTACCGGGCTAGGGTTGAGATCCTCGGCCGCAGATGGATTTACCTCTCATACCTAATACTATTTTCATAACATCAAACATTCAAAGACAACAATTATAGTTAGTAATAATACATACTAACAAAAAGATCAATACAAACACATTAACAAATACATAAGTTCAAAACAATTGTTATTCAATAAAGCTGAAATACCCACCAGTTAAAAGAAAGAAATATAACATAACATCAAGTTAATTAAAAGTCTAATCATCATCGGAAATATCAAACAAATCATCTCCATCTAACTCTTCCTGTCCTCATGATTCTCTGCAATTCTTGATCATTATCTTCTTGACATATTGCATCATCAGTAATAAATAGTTTCCATCTTCACCGTCAATGTTTGAGGTCATCATGCGCCGCAGATTAATTGGATGAATTTCCCACAATATTCTCTTGAAATCACGAGGTACTTGCGATGGTGTGACTATGATCCGTTTAGGAACTTCTACAATTGATCTAGCTTTCATTTACAAATAGCCCACAGTCACGAGTTTCTTCTTGTGGCGGTTGGATAGTGGTATAACACACTTGTTACGCGCACCCATGAATGAATGGATCGTACTTAGATGATTCTTATGGTGCATATCCTGAGTTGTATTGATGATGAATTCTAGTACCCAAATTTGAATGGGATCAAACTACATTTCACATAAATGAATTGTCCTCTTAATTGGTAAGCGGGATACTCGATTGTAAATTCAAACCAATCGACCATAAAAGTCTATATTAGATGCACTATAGTTAGACCCCTTAATGCATACTACTTGTTCATTGTAGCTCTATTTGAACCATGTTTTAAAGTGTGAATTGTATCCCATTTACATAATGTACGGAATCGTCACGTAAACTTATTAATGGCCCTCTTGAAGATCAACTGTTATCTATTAGAGATATTTGATGGATTATGTGCCATAAGAGGAAAAAGAATATAATCAAACTATAATATGAACAAAGTTATTTATTAAGGATAAAATCAAAAGAGTTTAATTCTTGATAATTTAAAACAAAGAAACAAGAATAAGTCAAGCAAAATCAGTAGTAACATCATGATATCAAGTTCTTTATATAATTAGTTAACATAAATTCTACAAAACCAAGATTAAATAATTTGAATATTAAAATTGGTATCTGACATACCAAATGAAACAAAAGCTTATGCAAGCTAAAATTAAGTCTTACTCAATATATGGTTTAACTTCCTCGCAGTTCAATAAGATATATGTGTGGCGACATGATACTCTGGTCATCCCGAGATAATCTTGATTTTGCTCTACCATATGATCGGCCAGTATTATTATTGAAATGGAAAGCATACCTTCTTGTTATAATTCATCCCCCATACCATAGTAGGAAATTTAGTGGCTTTTTCGATGCCTAGTATAAAACTTATGTGGCTCAGTAGTCTTTTATACATGAAAATCTCGACTTCTTGACAAGTGCGCATTGCATATCAGATCCTTGATATTAGCTTTATTTCTAACATTGTTTTTCAATTTTGAAAGATATGAAAAAATACTTACGTTACAATAATGTTTTATTTGTAAGATACGTGGAAATTATAGATGTGAGAAATAGAAAAATATATAACCTCTCAAACGAGATACATCCATACGTATTGCCTGAGAACTCTTATCATTGATTCATAAGCTAAGTGGATCGAGAAGATGTTCCATGGAGTCAAAAAAGAAGCTTAGGAAAATCGCTCAAGTCCACATAAAATGATGGGTATATCCTTTTCTAAGTGCTCCATGTCTTCCTTTTTATGTGGTGAGGTAAAGATTTTAAAAAATGCTTATTCGGTCCACGGCTTGAAAACATTTCACTAAGGTAATTCACGGAAATGCTATGGGTATTAGCCTCTGCATAAACACATGGCAATCATGACTTTTCATCCCAAATAACTTATGCTTCTTCATATCAACACATCTTCCCATGTTAGATGCATATCAGTCGGGGGAACACAGGCTCTTTGATATAAGCTTCCTTTGCATCCTTCTCTAGGCTTGTAACAAGCCTTGGGAATTTATTTGTTGTTTCATTCCTGTAACTACGGACATAGACATAACTCTTTTAAATCCTCTTGATTTTAGCATTGTCTTTTGTTTTCCTTCTACATTCACTTGATAGTATTAAAAATATTATCAAAATTATTCTCAATGTGCATGACATCTAAGTTGTGCCTAATTAGGTTTGTTTCAATGAACTAATCCCAGTGCTTCGTTTCTTCCAATAGTGACAATTCTTGAAATTTGTGCATTTATCCCATCTGACATCAATTTACGTAACCTTTTTAAAACCATAATTTTTCCAATGAGCTCTAATATATTTCTACACGACCTAATAGGTGGTGCACCTTTTAAAAGCTGTCTATGCACCTAATGCCTTCTTATTCCTCCGGATGTTCCTTGTAAGAACTTCGATGGTTATCAAACCAAGATGTCTTTCCACCTTTGCTCGGAGAAAATGCATGAATTCTCCATGCGGTAGGACATTTAATTTTCTACTGATATAAATCCTGACAACATAGAATATCGGAAAATCATATAGTCCATAAGTGATGCTCGCATGATTACCTTACCTAGATACATCATGTGTTTTGGCACCTCCCACAAATGTTTTAGCTCTGCAATTAGGGGTTATAGGAAAACATCTAACTTCTCTTTTGGGTTTCTCGGACCAGGCACTATAATAGACGAAAACATGTATTCATCTTTCGCGCATCCACTGGCAGCAAATTATAAAGGTGTAACTATCGCGACGCCGGCGATCGTGCCACTGTTTGTCCAAATGGTGATCCATCGTGACCTAATCTAACATTTGACTCATTGCAAAAAGATGGATGAATTTGATCAAATGTTTCCAGTGGAGAATCTGAGCAATGTCGCATGACACCTTCTTCAGTATTATGCTCTTTGTGCCACCTCATGTCATTAGCGGTGGCTTTAGATACATATAATCTTTGCAAACGAGGAGTGAGCGGAAAGTAATACATCTTCTTATAGGAACATTGTTTTACGCCTATTGAATTGCATGATGTCTTTATCACAGGGATGGACACCGATTGCAACTAATTAGTTCCACTTTGTCTTCACCCCGATATATCATGCACCCATTATTTGTAATGGATTTTCTACGAACAAGCCCGATACTGCATTAATTTCTTTGTATTAACAAAAGCAATATGTCATGACATTATTCTCTGATAACAATTCAGATAAGAACTGACAAATGTCATCAAAAAACCTTTCAGAAAAATGATGTTGCTAAATTCAACGATGGCCCACGCGGATAGCTTTGTGGTGGCCATCTGGTTACTGACCAAACCTCTTGTTCGAATTAAGCTAACATTCATAAAGTTCTTGTGTTGCTAGGTTTGGGATATCACGACATTAGGATTGAAGGACGGACCGATAACATCCATTAACATTGCTTGACATGGCTATTCAGGTTAGGCATATTCTATTGCAACATAGATTAACTTTCACTTACGTACATTTGGTTTAAAGAGTTGGTTTCTTCATTTCCCCATGTTTATACCAAACATAATGATCTCTGTTGCTCAAATCCATTTTTGCAAGATGGAATCGCTGTGTCTAGCTCAGAGAAACTCCTATTAAATTCACGGTCATTACATGGGCATCTTATTTTGATCCATCCATTAATTCGGGGTGCTGACAAAATCAACAAACTCCTCAATCCAGCTTCAAACTCATCAGTGAGCATCTCTTAATCTAACATTCATCCATAGGCGATCGATTCGATCCATGTTTTCAGTTCTATTAAATATAATAAGGGCGTATTATATTTAATAATTACAATGTAAGTGAATGATTATATGTAGTGAATTTACACCCAGCATGTATATTTAATAGCAAACACAATAATACTAAATTGGGACTCACTTTAACCTGAAAGGAACATTTACAAGGAACATATATTGATGTAGAAAACTATCCATCCATGACGAGATTTGGATGTTTGAAAAGAAAGTATTTCAATAAAAGTAACATCTTTGAAACAAAATATTTTCTTTTCTCAAAGAATAAAGCACTATATTTTTAGGCAAGAAGAATATCCAGAAAATACATTTAGCCTTTGCATCAATTTGCTAAAGAAGGATGGAGTGTAAATGTACAAAGCGATACATCCAAAAATCACGAGATCAAGTTTAGAAAAATCGCTTTTCGGAAAATATTTTGTAAAGTTTGTATAGGAGTTTGAAATTGTAATACCTTAGATGGCATACGAATAATAAGAAAACATGCAATCAACAAGGCGTCACCCAAAAACGTTTAGGAACACATTTAATCTGAATAATAGAAGTCTAGAAATTTCAAGAAGATGACAATTTTAGTTTGGATACCATTTTCAACTGCAGGTGAACACAAAGCTTTGATGTAGCATGCCCTTTTTAAGAAATTGTTTAAAGTTTCATTGAAATATTCGGTTCCATTATTAGTTCGAAGAAATTGAATCTTAGAGTCATATTAGGTAGAAATCATAGTATAAAATTTTCAAACATCATGGCAGCAGTTGTCATACAAAAAGATAAACCCGACACATCTAGTACTGATCTTGATAAATGAAATAAACCATCACTTTTACATTGGAAACTGAATTAACTGGGATGGACCCGTAAATCCTTTGTGAATAAGTGAGAATGGCAGGAAATGGCCAATAATGTTGAATTGGAAGCCAGACTCCTTTGAAGAGTCATTATTGGAAATTAAGTTAGAAATAAATAGCGCATATAAGAAAAATTTCGAGATGGCACTGGGCGATAGTGAAGTATAACTTAACGACGATGGTGGAGAGAAGAACTAGAACCTCACGGTCACATTCACAGCGCTTCATGGATAGATCCATAAAGTAGTGAAATTAGGAGAACACCTTAACACGCCCGATCATCCGACTCATTGGTCTTGAAAAAATACAATAAGGAGGTGAGAACTTGACAAGGCGTGAGTCGACTATTACTTTACTAATAGATAGCAAATTACCAAATTGAAGCCGACACACAAAACATTGGAGAGACAAAAAATCATTTGAGCCAAAGCGATTGCCATGTCAGAAACAACACAAGTAAAGAGCCACATCAAATAAGCTTAACATGACGATCGCATGACACATAGGGTTTTCATTTTTATTTTTTAATAAGTGTTGATTTGTGAATGATGTCCCCATAAAATATTTCATTCCATGGAATTTTGTATATCATACAAAGAACGCGTATCAAGAAAAATCTAAAATATACTAATACCATCAAGTGCGAAGAGAGGCACGTTAGTCTCTAGTAATTTCTCTAATGGGTGAAATCTTTCACATCAAGCATAACAAGGCAGGCAAGGCAATGAATGGATTACAGAATTCTGGAGCAACCACAATGTCCAAACCAATTCCATTGGTAACATGAATTTTCATGAGAACTTAAAGAAAAAAAAAAGCAGTAGAATTTTTCCATTTCCAAACAATCAAATACTAAAACAAAAATAATTCTTAAGAAAACTAAAGCACTTCTCCAATCAAATTCATCATTTCCATGTCCATCAATCCCACAAAAACAAAAGCAAACATAACTTGATGGTAAATTAGACTATCTCATGCTAGACTAATTTAAATGAAATATTACCTCTTTGTTTGGTCATCCACTTCTTGCGGGGAGAAATGATGGAGATGATAGTAGTTGCTCCCATAACTCTTATGTGAAACAATTACTTACACATTTCCCTTTTATACATGTCCAGATAATAGTTACATATCAGGCTGAAGATTTATGCAGTTTCCTCCACATAACTGAAACCACTAGTTTTCTGGATCATCCCACATGAATAACTAAACTTGACTTACCCAAAGATAGTTTTAGGCAATTATGGATTTCAAGCCATTAGAACCTGACACCAAGCATGAGTTGATAGCATCTCAAATTTAAAACAACATCCAAAATGGATTATCAACCATGAGGAAGGGTTATTAGTATGACTCATCTTATACTTGAGCTTTCTTCGGCCACGAGTTAGATAACCAACCCACATGTCGGGAAATGCTATTGCTCTGAACGAAGCAAAATCAAGAAGGGAGATAACATAAAAGAACTTTGTATTTTGTATTTTGGTAACTCTGAAGGAGTATTTGACCTTAATGTGGACAATATTAAATTACTCAGAAATGGCTAATATCATTGAATTAGAGGCGGGCCAATGATTAAAACAAGGTCTCGGATGATACTTTTCGATCTGTAGGCCACAGTTTGGAAACCCTAACCATAGCTCTGAATGTAAATACATTCCAAGCTTGTGGTGGATCTATTTTCTACATTGTTAGGTAGGTTGCTCTAAGTCCCCAGTATCATATATATCAAATTTCCCACACATCGATCCGAGTTAAGCAATATTCTCATGGCATTCCTTTGATCCAAAGGTTATCGATCTTTGGGCATTCCCATGTTTCTAAATATATAAACATAGGCTCTGCCCCCTGTTTTAGGTTTTCTTATCTGAGTCTTTGTCTATCGAATTAAATAAATGAATAAACAAAAATTCAATGCTGATAGAGACATAGTCACGAGCGTCTTTGCCTAGCTAAGGAGTTTCATAGTTTAAGTGATATTACACCTTTAAAGCTATAAAACAAAGCATTATAATGGTAGAAGAATATCCACGAAGCGTTTCGATGTATGTTCTAGTGATACTAGAGAACATAAAATTATAGAATTTATCGGGAAGATGTAAAACCATGTTGATAATCCTATTGAAATCAAAGCAAGTCATCTCAACATAACAACATCTATGAATCAATTGATAAACCAAGCGAAGCAAGTTGGCCCAGAAAAACAGCAAAATGATTAAGGCTTTGCGAATTTGAAGAAAATTAAAGACAAAAATATAAAAATTAGGGCTTGAAACTTTCAAAGATAAGGAGGAAGAAAAATGAAATTACCTCATACGATGGTAGAGAGTGGAACCAAAAGTTAGGGCGGAGAGCGATCTAGGGCCAGACGAAACCACTGGAATTTGAAATAGGAGATCTGAGAATGACGAGGAGATGTGGTTGGATTAAATTCGACAAAACCCGGGAGTTTGGGAGACTGAGAGAAAAGGGAGAAGAGAGGGATACAGGCGTGAGAAAGATAGTGTGGGAGAGAGAGCGAGCTTTAAGAGTGAAATTGAGGAGGAGAACATGCTCGAGATAATTAGAGGAGGGAAGAAAATAAGATAGGGTTAGGTTCATACGCTCTGTATAAGAGCACTTGGAATAAAATACTATATATTTTCTTAAAGTTACATAACCACCCCTAATTTTTCCAAACTCTAATCTCGGGTTTATAATTTTTTTTTGTTAAGAAAATATGATAGCAACTTATTCAACTAGTTAGCAATTTATTTTGTTACGGAACAGCCGAATTCGCCGACCCATCGTTGCTCAGTGGATACCTGTGCCTGGACCCACTTGACGCCACGGACCTGCAACTGTTGTTTTCTACAATTCAAGTTGTAAATTTGTTTTCTGCGTCTAAATTCCCCTCGAATGTAACTTCGAAGTTGTGTAATGTCTGATTAGAATAGTATTAGATTAGATGTTTGGACCTTTAAACGGGCTGAGTGCAGCCCATTATCCTTTTTGTTATGATTTGCTATAATTAGGTGATTAGATTTAGTCTCTCCAAAAATCATTTTAATAGATGTAGAACAGTTGAATCAGGATTGTTAATCTTATATTAGCAGATAATGTGCCTTAACGTTTAGATAGAAACACATCTTATCAGATAAGATCATGTTAGTTTCGATTAATGACTTACATCTTTTAGATAAGTGTGTTCAAAACCAAAAGGGAGTTTTGAGGGATGCGATTAAATAACAAATCGTCCTTTTCACCGAAACTACCATGGCACACTTCCGTTTTAATTTTGATAGACAAGAAGAGATCCCAGTTTTAAGCAAGGAAGAATGAAAAGCAGAAGAAAAATAAGCGACCTGAGTCTGTTTGTGCAGGTAAGATGAGTAACAACGAAGATACGTTCGTGTGGATACCGCTAAAGGCACAGACACTTGACTGTGCTAGCATTCGACCGAATCGTTCGGAATCAAAAATTTTATGTGCTACATTAGGTAACATCCTTGTCCAACGTTTAATTGTATTCACTTGGATCCTTGAATTTCATTTCTATTTTAGAAACGAATTTATTCCCTTTCTATTTTACCGCGTAACAATTAATATTTACTTTATAACAAAATATTCAAATAATTTTAATTTTTTAATATAAACAAACATTAAGATAATTCACTTAAATTGAACATATATATATATATATATATATATATATATATATATATATATATATATATATATATATATATGATGAAGGTTTTTAATATTTAAAAATCCATTTTTAAAATAATTCATATGTAATATTTAAATTGAACATTAATAATTTTTAATAAATTCATTTCAAATTATTTTTACATTAAAATAATCAATGTTATCAAAATCAAATTTTACTTATTATTAATAATTAAAATTAATAATTATAAAAATAAGTTATTGAATTAATTTTACATTACATATGCTTTTATTTATAAATATTGTTTCTAAAATATGAATTTTGTTTCTATAAAATCTAAACGAAAATAGAAAGCGAATTGAATTCCGTTTCCTAATTAGGAAAAATTAAGCGGAATTCAATTCGTTTTAAAATTAAGGAAAAATTAGAAAGCGAATTCAATTCCGTTTCTTAAATTAAAAACGGAATTGAATTAGTTTCTAAAATTAGAAAAAGTAGAAACGATTCAATTCTGTTTATAATAATTTGAAGCGGAATTCAATTCCGTTTCTATTTTATCTAACGATTAATATTTATACTTTATTTTTAGAAGCGGAATTTCCGTGATTAAAGTCAACTCTATTTTACCTTAATGTTTGATAAATTTGCGACGGAAAAGTCGACCGTTTCAATTTTAAAACCTCTGAATTCGTTTCACAATTCAGTTTCTATCCTCCTGCCATTTTACTCACCAACAATTAAGACGGATTTTTATTCCGTTTCAAATTTTTGTAGCAATATTTGCTTTCCGTTTCTATTCCGTTTCTAACTTTAGAAACGGAAATGGCCGTTTCTATTTTCCATTTCTATATTCTTATTTTCTTGTAGTGTTTAAAGGAAAGTCGACTAAAGTGTTTTACTCATGCATGGTACATGGAAAAGGGATAGGATTTTTTTATAGAGGGAAGGGAAGAGTGATACATATCGGAGGTTCCTTTTGGGCCATCGGTGATGAAAGGTTGTTTCTTTCGTGGATCGACGGTGGTTAACGGTGGCGGGTTCCATTGGATATGGCAATTGAAGGAAAGAAAGTAAAGTAAATGTTTATTGAAATTATATGTTTATATAATTGTTTTACACATTGTATTTGAACTATATCTGGAAACATTATTGTAAAACCCCAGAAAATTCTCATTTTTACGAAAAAGGCAATATCATGATAATTCGGTCAAAATCCGGAATTTTCACAGATCTCGAATGTGAAACAAACCACCGTTGGTCGTCTCGCGAAATCTAATTATTAAGGCAATTGTCAATTCAAAGACATTCGAATTTCGTTTCGAGACACGGGGAGTGGTGTGGGACATGACGCGTATGGTGGGTACCGAGGGTGCCACGTGTCATGTGTAGAATGAGTCAAACATGAGCTCAAATGGGACCCATGAGAGACATGTGACAACATGTGAGTTGGTGAAAATCCATGGCCAGATGGATAAGTAGATGGGGTGTAATCAAGCGATTAGAATTGGAGCGTGTGTCAAGCGAGAGGACATCTGTTTAGTGCGTACTTCTCCCAGCGGTTTGGGAGGGAAAAAGAGAGAAAGAGAGAGAAAGAAGGAGAAAGGAAGAGAGTTTAGAGAGAGAAACTCTACCTTCTCTCTAGATTTCCCGGTGATCGGTCCTTCAAACTCCGGCGAGACAAGAGGCAAAGTTAATTTCCAATGCAAGAGCTATGTGTAGGTACCGATATTGTGGAGTTTCGACGATTTCGGGAGGTAAGGGTTTTCTTCTACTTGATTTATTCTTTGGCTAAGAGCCATTTTAATGGTTAGGGATGTTCGGGGGCCGGAATGGCCGTTCATTCGATTCCAACTTGGGTAGTGGTGAAATCCTAAAGTGGTTTTAGACCGATCCGAAACTGACAAGTGGACTTTATGTTACTTGTGTCTTGATATGTATTACTATGTTTGAATAACATGTTATTTATGTTTTGTGTGATGCTTTAGCCAGTTCAAAATGGGTAGCGGATTGTTTGTCGCTAATGTGAGCTAATTTTGGTGTTAATCGCATGAATGAATAATATGTTGTTTATGTATGATTTTAGTTAATATATGCATGCTTGATAATATTAACATGAATTGTGTGAGATGACATATTGCATTTCATATGCCTAGGGTAACCTAGAGCCGGTAGGTATTAATGTGACATGAAAAACATGGTTATCAAATGAATTTCATGGGGAAGATTTTGAAAATTGCTGCTGAAGTTGTCCCACGAGTTCATCTCGGAGGAGGACTCATGTTTGTTTAGAGGTTATCCACGACAATTCACCTCGGAGGAGGTTGTCGATGGAATTTTATCAGCGTATTATGTTTCGGGAACAAAAACCTTTGTTTTGAAAATAGTGTTTCTCACGCCAGGCTTAGGCATCGTGGGGGTTAGTGAGGGCTCGAGATGTGGGAAGGTGGGTCATTCTCATCCATAACATCGCAGACATTCGAGTAGGAATCATGGATTCACTTGAATGTGTGTGTTTGCCGTGCATGTACGTCTTAGGTGGGGAGTATTGATGTAGGAAGGGTCCCAGCTCTTGGGCATTGCTCTACTTGTGGGCGGATCCCTCTCGGTACGGGAGTATTCGGGAAGGCCGGGGCGCTCACTAGAGGCCGCTTTTGAGAAGAAAGCCTACATGTGGCTTTGATTATATGTTTTTATTTTATTTTGTAAAACATGTATGAAACATTATGATCGATGCATGTTTGTATAAGAGTGTAATTAACTCTTGAAACTATTGTAATATAATTGGTTATATTTTGATGAAGTGGTCTTATGGGCCCGATGTGACCATTTTTACTCATGTTTGAGTCTCGGGTAGAGAGACACTCATTTGGTGGCATTGAGATACTCAATGACCACATGTATTCCGCAAGTTGATGGGTTGTCAATGGACCCCCGGGTCGGGGCGTCACATTTATTTTCCTATGAACTGTACTCTCACTGAGCTCCTTTAGCTCCTACCTTCTTTCCAAATGTTTTATAAAATGTTTTTCGGACATACCGCGACAGCAGTTCAGGCATCTCGGGCTAAGTGACATACGCCTCGCGTGACCACCTTTTTGTAAATGTATAGACCTTGTTTTAAATAACTACTTGTGCACCTTTATTTTGTAATGTATATATGTTTTAAAATATTGTTTATATTTCTATGATGTTTAGAAAAGAGTTTTAAATTTTGATTTGAGAATTTGTATGCTGGACTTCATGTCTAAGTAGTTGGTTGTGGAGTAAATGAATATTTTTTGGTAGTGTAAATGTTTTTTAATATTGAATTATTATAAATTAGGAAATGTTCGAAAAACAAAAAAGTTTTGTCGATTTTACGTAAAATGTTGTCGTATAAAAGGGTTTAATGTTTAAAAAAGAAAAAAAATTCCCACCATGTTTCATAAAGTTTTAATGGAAAACATAACGATATAAATGGGTTTAGCTCACCCAGTTCACTTTTAAGCGTTTAGAAGAAACATTTTCTCAAATCCATAGGAGTCTTGAAGGGTCCTCGGGTTAGAAAGAGAGAAATCCGGGTTGGTTCCTTCCTTATATGCAATGCCATAGTTCAAAAGTGCAAAAGCCTCATTAGCTACTAATGTAAAGTGTAACATAAGACACATGCTTGAGTGAAGTGAAACCATGAATTAACGATTCAAAATCTAATTGATCTATAAAAAAAAATTAAACATTTTAAGAATCAAAATATTTAAAAAGAAAAAAGAAATTAAAGTCTAGGATGCACTTTTTTTTTAATAAGATGCATGTATTAAAAAGTGAGACACTATAACTAGGGACCCTATGGTAATATTTTAAGTGGTCTTTTTAAAACTATGACCATCATCGATTCTCAGACCTATAAGAGTTTAGGGCACGACCTCAAGTGGAAGGTAAAATACTTAGTCATCACACTTCTAACTATATTTTCTAGGTCCATCCCACCATTGACCATCATTTATATATACATATAGAAGTGGAATCATAGATGTAAAGCCCCGTCCTGAGAGGGTGTACGATGCGATGTAGTAGGCGCATATGTGCACCAAGTGTCATTGTAGTATTTTTTGGGAGTTGTTGTTTAGGATGAAGTGTGAATCATAAATTTATTTAACCGAAATGTTGTACTAGAAGAAGGAGTAAAGTTGTAGTGATTCAAAATGGGACATAAAGTTATAAGATGAGAAGAATGCCAAGTAGAAATAACATAAGTTGGATTTCAAATATTAAAGTGATTGGGGACCTATAGTATAATTAGGAAAATGAGATTATAAAGGTCATGAGACAAACTGAAACCCTCATTTAGTCTCATCAAACTAGTGCTTCACGTTTTTGGTGAGAAAGAGAAGAGGAAGAAGGAAGAGAAAGAGGAAGAAGAGGAAGAAAGAAGGAGAAGGAGAAGAAGGGAAAATTTTCGAATTATGAAACCATGTGTGTGATTTAGGTTTTGGTATGAATTCTAGGGTTTTCCATGGGGTGGATTCCTCCTTTTTCTAGGTTTGTGTTGAGATCTGACCACTAGATTTGTTGAATTCATGTGGGTAAAACCTTGGTGGTATGAGATAAACAGGAATTCTTCCTATTTACATGGTTTTGTATGGATTGGTGGACCTTGGTAGTAATTCTTGGGATTTTTAACTAGGTTTGGTTATAAAAGAAGTTCTAAACTTCCACCAATACAAGTGTGGTGGAGTTGTTTGAAATAAATTCAATGTTGGTTTGAGGAATGATTGTAAAAGGAGAATGTTGCGGGTTTTCGAAGAAATCTTGTCAAATTTTAGTAAAACCCCTGTTCTTGTATTGGCTATGAATTAAGTTATAATCATCCAAATGAATTGATTCAATTGGTAAAGAACCATGAATATAGGGATACAACTTTATATAAGGAACGAGAAAATTGTAGCTCTAAGAGCTCCCAAATATGGACTGAAAAGGTGAGCTCGTGTATCTCTGCTCGTGATGCTCTGTTTTTGGGTATTGTTGTAGTGTTTTGGCCATAGGGGAGTGAGTTTCCGCCCATCCAGAATTGAGTGATTCAAAATTCTGGAGTAAAATAGAATTCTAGGGAATAGGTTAGCGGAAGGAAGTGCATGAAAGGTGTAACCCCAAAGGTACTTATAAAATTTTCAAAGTGGAGCTATGTGCAGATTCTGTTACGTAATTTTGAGTAATCTAGATGTAAAATACAATAACTTGAGTTTTGGTGATTCAAATTGGATGATTTCAATTGGAGAAGAAACCTTAGAAAAATAGCTTAAAATGAGTGAAGAAACCATTTCCAATTTATGGATTTAAGACCCCAAAAATCAAGGATAACAGTAGGTGATTCAGTGAGCTAACCAATTAGGCATAAAAAAAAATGATGTAACTTGTGTTATGTGGTTGAGGGCCCTAGAGAAGGAATTTTAAATTGAAAATTTAAAGATATGTCATTGGATATATAAAGGACTGATCTGGAGAGTTTCATAATTTTTGAAGACCGTTTGGATAATGTTTGGGTAATAAAGTCAAGAGAGTATTGTTGGAAAAAGGTTTGCCAAAATGAGTGGTTGTTTTTGTTAGGGGCTTTTTAGTGCTCAAGGGTAATTTGTTCATTTGGATTTATATGAATGTTGTGTGACCCTAAAGTGACTTGCGTGTGAAGTATGTTAAGTTTCACGGCTATGTACGAGTTAATGTTTTATTTGTATTCGTTTGAGTGTGTGAGCTAAAATGAGCGGGAAGGTGTGGAGTCATGCTTTCGAGTTTTGGTAAACAAAAAGGTGAGTGTTCTAAACCTATTTTTCAAATACTAGTGTATTATTATAAACTGTTTTACACTGGTATTTAATGGTTTTCATTGTAAACCATATTTTAAAGCAAACAAGCAATGAGTTTTTAAGCAAACAATGGTTTTGATTTAAACCATATGTGAAAAGCAAACAAGTAATGGTTTTGATGTAATTATTATTACTTAAAAGTAATGGCTGAATGGTTTTAGTTGTAAACCATATTTCAAGAGTAAGCAAGCAAACAAAAGTATATTTTATAAAACAAGCCCTAGCGAAATCCTAGTTTTAACCAAGCATATACCGGTCGAGGTATTATTAAAGTGCGGTGGTGTTGGTTCCTCCGCTATCATTTAGATTTGCTGGTCGGCAAGCTTAGTTTCATGCATCATGGCATTTAAAAGAAGACGTGGCGCGTCTTGGAGTATATAGGGTTGGCGCGCTAGCTGGGTTATGTTGGCGTGAATAAGATCATTCCACCATATTCTGGAAAGGGATTGAGCGAATGTCCCCAGGATGATGTGGACCGGGTCCTTCCATAAGCCCCGCGATTGAAGCTCGGCCTCCGTGTTTACTAAGGTACAGCACGCAAGAAAGGCCTCCAGTGGTTGATCTTAATTTATAAACATTTTCCATACAGTTTTGAAATCAACCATTGGTGCACGATCGAGCCCAGGCTCCCGTGTTTATGAAAAGTTTTATAAACTTTTAAAAACTGGCTTGATTAAAGCCCGGGCTCAGCGTTTGTAGAAAAGTTTATAAACTTTTAAAGCAAAAGTAAAAGCAAGCGAAAAGAGGTTTATGAAAAGTTTTATCAATTTTAAAGAAAAGCAAAGCAAAGCAAAGCAAACAAGCAGTGTAGTTTGAGAAACTTTTTAAAAGCAAAGCAAGCAAGTTGGAAAATGTATCTTGAAAAAGATAGTTTCTGATTTTGAGATATTTTCGGAAAAAGCAAACGTTGTATAAATCATACACTCATGACTCGTTTAGCTCATTCATTTCTGTTTTAAAACTGTTTTCCAGTGCGAGTACTTATTTGGGCCCATTTAGACATATTAAGTTGTGGCGACCCCAGGGCTGGCCACTGCAGTCGTAGTCGGCAAAGCAGGGGATGCTCAGTTTATTTCTTTTATTTTAATCAAATCCCTTTATTTATTGTTTTATTTTATTTTATTTTTCAAAAGTGTCGCGACTCGAATTGTGAGGTCCCCACCCCGGGGCCTACCAGCAGTGGAGCCATCGTCTGGTCCTTGAATGGATTCTCCTTACTCCACTAGGATATCACACGCTCACGGGGTTCCTTTCGCCTCCGCAAGGATTGAACCCCGTCACGAGCTTGGGTCGTAAGGAAGCATCTTGCTGCCAACTAAGCTGCTAGCTCGGTTGAGGTGGCAAGGATGCTTTCAGAACTGCTTCTTAGTGGCAGGCCAGTCGCTGCGGCTTCCCCAGCGGCAGAGAGAATATCTAGTGAGCAAGCCATCAAGACCCGGTAGGTGGCGATGAGCCACGCGAGTATTCCGAGGTGAATTTCCTGATAAGCGCTGCACGTGAGGTCCCCACCGGGTACCTCGGGTGGGCCATCGTCACCCCAGGGTCCTTAGATGATTACTCTCGCTCACTTGGATATCCCCACTGCTCCCTGGGGGTTCCTTTTGCCTCATGAGATTGAACCCGTCACGAGCTTGAGTCCTTAGGGAAGCATCCTTGCTACCAGCGGGCGCTACTAACACCGTCCGAGAGGAGTCTACGGTACATGACAACTGTAAAGGGTGTATAAGAGTACCAAGTGTCTGCTTGAATATTTTGGAGACTAAAATATGAAATGAAAGTTTATGGAACCCGAATTTGTGGTATTAAACCAAGGGTGGAAATGGTCATTAGCAAAGAATATGAAAAATCAAAATTTAAAGTGTGAGAGATGGGCATAGTAAATAGCATAAGTTACAATTTGCAATAATTAAAGAAGAGGTTAGTGCAATTAAAGCGAAATATGAGGCTAAATGTGGGAGACAAACAAAATGATTCATTTTGTCTCACACTTTGGCTAGAGCTTCACTTGTTGGTGAGAGGAGAAGAGACGGGAGGCAAGAGGAAGAGAGAAGAAAGAAGAAGGAAGAGAGGATCAAAATCAGGTATGCCTTTGTGTAGAATCAAGTGTATTAGATTTCTAGGGCTTGGGTATGGAGATTAGTTACTCCTTTGATCTAGGTTTTGTGCAAAAGAGCATGAAGCCTTTGAATGAGGATTTGGGGGTTATGTAGGTAAAACCCGATTGATGTAAAAGAAACTTGGAATCATCAAATTTCATGATGTTTAAAAGAATTGGTGGACCTTGGAGGTAGTGATTCTTGGATTTTCACCTAAGGTTTTGGGTTTCTGAGGTTTCAAAACACGATTCACATGTTAATGAGTTGTTTTAGATAAATTCAAGTTGGTTTTGAGGAAGTATTATGAATTATAGAAGTTATGGAGTGAATTGGCGTAAGTGGGAGAAATAGCAAAATCTGGGCATTTCGGGTGTCTTCTACCGGTGAAGTTAAGTTCTGGTAGAACTTTGATTCTAGTCGATTTTGGCCAGATTCTGCAGTAGAAGTTAAGTTCTACCGGTGAACTTGTTCTGATTTTCCTGTTTAGGCCAGTTTCAGTATTTTACTTCATAACTTCCTCATTTCTTATCGATTTGAGTGATTCAAGTGGCTCGTAAAATAGGCTTCAAAGGAGAACAAAACTTAAGAGTAGAGTCGCCAAATTCTGATCTAAGTGGCCCAAAATTCACTCCAAAGTGGGGCCATGTGCAAGAAAAGAATTCTGCATCAGCTTTGGGACATGGGGAAGTAGTCGGGTTGTTTCGGACGTAACTTGAGTTTCGGTGCTCCGAATTGGGTGATTCCAGTTGGAATAGAACCCTTAGCACCTTAGCTTTAAAATAGTATGAAGAGTGTGACTAAGTCTAGGAAGTACGTTAAGTTATGCGATTAATTTTCGTGTCGTGATAGTTTAGGTTAACAGGATTAAAGTAAAGGCGGGATAGAGTGTGGAACGGTGCTCAAAGTTAAGCAAGCAAAGAGGTAAAAGTGTTTCTAAACTCATTTTGAAATACTAGTGTATTATTATTATTATTATTACAAATTTCTTTACACTGGTATTTTATGGTTTTGAATGCAAACCATTTCAAAACAACAATGAGATAAAAGCAGTAAATGGTTTGAGTTAAACCGCTTTTGAAAAGCAAGCATTAGTTTTAAATTGTAAACCATAAATTAAGCAAGCGGCAAGTAAGTAAATGGTTTTTGAAAAGTTAAACCATTTTGAAGCAATAACAGCTAACAAATGGTTTTGAATAATTAAAGCCATTTTCAAGCAATGAAACCGTAAAGCAAATGGTTTCAAAGTGTAAAACCATTTTACAAAACAAACAAGCAATGAAAGGTTGTGAAAGCAAAGCCTTCCCTAGCAGTTTAAGCAAGCAAACGGTCGGAGGTATCCCGTGCGTGCGGTGGTGTTAAAGTTTCGCATGCATTGTAGTTTTGCCTGGTCGGCAAACTTAGGACAAACATCATGCATTTAAAGGCGGTAGCGCGTGAGGTATGGGTTACCTGAGCTCTAACTAAGTATGGTGATGAAGAACCTTGAGGTCGAAGTTCACCATGTTCTGCGATGAAAAGGTTGCGCGGACAAGGTCCTTCCACCGGCACGGTTGAGTACAGATTCCCGTTCACTAGGGCATGTGCGAAAATAGGCCTCCGTGATGTTTATAAGCTGTGTCGCTGTTTGAAAAAATCAGCCATTGGTTCCCAGTGCCAAAACCAGGAGAGTTTTAAAGCAAATGGTTGAGCCGAGGCTCCGTTGGGTGTTCAGCGATCAGTTAGAGCCAAGCTCCATTGAGTTTTATTTTCAAAGCATGTGGTTGAGCTCAAGCTCCCATTTTATGAAAAAGTTTGAAACTTTTAAAGCAAATGTTGAAAGGTTTAAGAACTTTCAAGCATGATAAAGCAAGCAAGCAAGAAAAAATTTATGAAATTTTATAGCTTCTGTTAAACTATGAAATAAGAGTTTTAAACTTTTAAAGAAGCGAATAAGTGTGAAAAGTATTAGGGTTTTATATACTTTTAAAAGTAACAATGTAAAGAAAGCATGACAAAGAAAAGTTTTAAAACTTCAAGCAAGCAAAGCAAAGTAAACAAAGGAAAATATTGTAAAGAAAGTTTTCTGATTTTAGTTTCGGAAAGAAATCTTTTATAAGCATACACTCAGGCTCGTTTAGCTCATTAGTTTCCATTTTAAAAAACTATTTTCAGTGCAGTGCGCAAGAAGAATTTGGAACACTACTTGGGTTGAATCGAGCATGTCGGTTTAAAGTGCTATGTATTAGTAATATTTTGTAATAACATACTTTGAAACTAACATATGGAACATATGTATGTACATAGTTTAGTATGATGGAAATGTGTTGGTATGCTGGTTGCACATATTTTGGATATAGTGTAAATTGGATGTATACGAGTTGGAATTTTAGACTGTAATAAGTGATCATCTTCTTAAGAAATTTTCATTTGCTAAGATTTTGCAAATCCTAAGTTATAAATAAAGAAAATTTTTCCTAGGAGGTTTATGTAATGCGGCCGGCTTCACCAGGATTTCTAGTCGTTGAGTGCTTGACTGGGGATTTACGTGGAGTGGCGGCTCGCTACTTGCCGGAAGGGGTGGGGGTGTCAGCGAGGGTGGTGTGAGCGGGTTGTATGTAATGGCTGGGACTTGTGATCTGATGCAGTCAATGAGCCATAAGCAATATGACCTTATAGCTAACTAGTTGTATAGAGTGATTCAAAATCAAGTGTTCTAACGATTCTGCGCCATGCAAGGGGGCGATCGATCCACAAGTGATGTTGATGATGGCGTCCCAATACCCGAGTGTGTGTTACCACCGTCTGATAACGATGCGGCAGCCGACCATGCACCGAAACGCCATGCCGAATATTGATGACCGTTAGCCTGATTACCACGAGATAGTAATATAAACCCGGCAACGATCATAACCTCCGCCACCTAGAGAGGTTCACGGAAGGCAAGGGAGGTCGATAGAGGAGTCTGAGGCTGGGCGCGAAGCCGTATAATGACGATGGTGATCAGAAACTGGCTACAGGGTATGGCTAGACCGAGTAAATAAGGTTTATGGAGTTATAGAATTTTAGTGATGAGGCAAAGAAGTCTTGTTTTTCTAGTTTTCTCATGGAAGACAGGGCTAAAGATTGGTGGGATGCCGTAGAGGAGGTATCACGAGTGGCGTAACATGGGACCGATTCAGTAGGAATTCAGCGGCCAGATTCTTTATCGAGTCACAAGGATTCCAAGAATTGAGGAGTTCTTCAAGTTAGAGCGAGGAAGAACATGTCAAATATCAAGTATGAGAAGAGTTGGAACTAGTTAGATTGGTTCCATACAGTGGCAGATGAAATCTGAAATGCAAGAGGTTTTGCCTCAGGGATGTGCCGGATCAGGGAGTGCATTTATCAGTAGTCACTTGTAATAGATTTGGGGAGACTTAGTTGAGCGCTCACGAGGAAGTTGAGCAAAGCACTACGGCCATGTCTTGAGTAGGCAAGGAAGTAGAGTAAGAGGAGTGCACCGAGGCACGTCAAACAAAGCTCGGGGCAGTATAGCGAGAAGAAGAAGAACAAGAAGCGAGGAGGTTACGAGAGAGCCCGAGGTGCAGGTCGAGAACTATCTAGTCGGGATCAGTGAGGCCCCCGGTTGCTAGCAGTGGCACCCAGAGTATTCCTCCCGTCTGTCATATGTGCCAGAAGCGACACCACCGTAGAATACGAGAGATTCAGTATGGGTGTTTCCCTTTGTGGCCAGAAGGCCATTTTATTGGGAGTGTATCATCGGTTGATCGCGGAGACATCGGTGCGGTATTACCAGTGCGAGATGGGCACACAAAGTCTCGGCGAGGCGGGCGGAGGGAGGCCAGCATAGCCGCGGGTAGAGGTGGCGTGGTAGAGGTAGAGCGGTATCCCGGGGATCTGAGACGAGGCCCGCCCACTCGAGGCCGGAGTATATCTTTGTGACTCGGCCAAGATGCGAGATGCAGCTCCGATGTAGTGCGGGTATTATTTCTATTCATGATCATGATGCATATACCTTAGTAGACCGGGGCTACGCATTCGGTACATCCAGCGATTTCTTAGATCGTTTCGGATAGAGACCCAACCATTAGAATTAAGTATGGGGAGTTTCCATCGGTTGCGGAGATCCATTACTCATGACAGTAGTCGGAGATAGTAGAGTTCTGATTGGGGACGGGAGTTCCGGCGGATCTTAACTGATATGAGGGACTTTGATGTAGTTCTCGGCATGGGTTGGCTATCTCTGCCATAGAGCCACGATAGATTGTTATAAAAAGGAAGTAAAAATGAATAAATGAAATTTGAGTAAAAGTTCGAGAGGATTACGTAGAGTTATCTTCACATGATCTCGCCGCGACAACCACGAAATGACTGCGTAAAGGTTGTCAGGGGTTATCACTAATATCATGTTGGGAGGCAGAGGATTGGAGGGACTATATTGGATGATTCCAGATTAATAGAGAGTTTCCGGATGTGTTCCAACCGGCGGGATTACCTCGAGAAAGAGAAGTGGAGTTCACCATTGATTTGATCGAGGCGACCCATTCCATTCCTCGCTTATAGGATGGCTCTGCTTGAGTTAAGGGAGCTTAAGCTCAGTTAGAAAATTGTTGGTAAGGATTTATTAGACCGAGCATATCCCACAGCAGAGCTCCGATTCTCACTTCGTGAAAAAGAAGATGGGAGTTGCCGGTTATGTATAGATTACGGTAATTTGAGAACGAGTTACCATCATGTCGATGTCCATCTAAATTGATGAGTTATTTTGATCAACTCCGAGGATCGGCGGTATACTCAGAGATAGACTTGAGGTGGATATCATCCCAGTTGAGAGTTCGAGAGGTGATGTACTGACGATACGTCGGGACAACATTCACGGACATTATGAGTTTGGTGATGCCATTTGGTTTGACTAATGCTCGGCGTTTATGGATTTGATGAACCGAGTATTCCAGCCGTATCTGGATAGGTTCGTCATAGTTTTTATTGATGATATCTTAGTGTATTGGGTAGTTCGGAGGAACGTTGAGCGCACGAGGATTGTATTCTGGACCTAAGGGAGAGGCGGTTATATGCCCAGGGTTGAACCAAGTGTCGGTTTGGCTCGGCAAGGTGGCATTCCTTGGTCATGTAATTTCAACGGGGGAGTAGTGTGGATCCCGAGAAAATAGAAGCGGTGGTAAATTGGAAACCACCCGAAGAATGTGTCGGAAGTCGGGGAGCTTCCTTGGTTTAGCGAGTACTATAGGAAGTTTTGTTGAGGGGTTCTCGGGATAAATATTGCCCGGCCAAGGCGACAGGAAAGATGTTAAGTATGATTGGGTAAACTGTCAAAGAGTTTTGAGGTTGAAAGATAGATTAGGCTTGGCTCGGTTCTGGCTTTGCCCAATGGGAGAGATGGATTTATGGTTTATAGTGATGCTTCACGACAAGGCCTTGGTTGTGTTTTGATGCAGAATGATAGTGTGATTGCATATGCCTCTAGACAGCTAAAGAAGCATGAGGAGAATTACCCTACACAGACATAGGCTTTAGGCGGTCGTGTTTAGCTGAAAATATGGGAGACATTATTTATGGTGTTCCTTGTAGGATCTTCGGATCATAAAGTCTTCAATATATTTTCACCCAAAAGAAGTTAAACCTGGGCAAGAAGATGGCTTGAGTTGATTAAGGACTCACATTTGTGTAAGTACCATCCGAGGAGGAAGAGTAATAACCGTAGCCCAGGATGCAGCGAGTAGGCGACGGAGAGTTCTTTGTCTCCACGTGAGATCGGGTTATCTTCTGTATTGGTGGATCGAGAGCTTGCAGGGGTGATATTGGAGGTTGAGGATTACGGAGCCTTGTTAGCCACATTTCATGTTAGGCGCTCCTGATGGACGGTTAGCGAGGCGATGCTTGGGATCCGCGAGATGATTAAGCAAGAAGAGAGATAGAAAAGGAAAGAAAGCGAGTTTCAAATTAGAGATAATGGCATGCTAGTGAAAGGTCGGAAGATGTGTGTGCGGAGTATAGTGTGAAAAGACATTATGGAAGAAGCACATTCATCTGCGTATGCTATGCATCGGTAGTACGAGATGTATAGAGCTTTGAAAGAACATTGCGGTGGGTGGGATGAAGAAAGAGATGGCGAGTTTCGTTTCCGATTTCTTTGTCGTGGGTGACGAGCATCGAGAGGCCCGCGAGGGAAGATACGATTACTCCCTATTCGAGTGTGGAAATGGGAAAAGATTCTTATGGATTTTGTGACGGGTCTTCCGCGGACTACCGGAGGCAGCATGATGCGATATAGGTGATAGTAGATCGATTAACAAAGTCGCTCGTTTATACCGGGTTAATGTTGAAAGATTCTTTGAAAAGTTGGCGGGTTGTATGTGGATGAGATAGTAAGACTTCATGGGGTTCCAGGTTTCGATGAGTGTCGGTCGAGGACCCGGGTTCACATCTAGGTTTTGGCCTGGATTTGACGGTGGGTGCTCGCAGCCTACATTTCGGCCACTGACATTTCATCCTCAAAATGATTGCCGGTCGGAGAGGACTATTCGGACGTTAGAGGATATCTTTGAGAAGCATTGATGGAATTCAAGGGGAGTTGGGATACTCATATGGCACTAATGGAGTTTGCCTGCAACAATAGCTATCGATCCGGTAGATATGGCTCCATTTAAGGCGTTGTATGGCGGGGGAAATGGGGACTCCAGTGTCTTTGGGATAGGGGTGACTAGTAGGCCACTGAACTGAGTCTGGATCACTTCGGAGAAGTGAAAGTTGTTGCGATAACTTAAAAGATAGCAAGAGATAGACGGCTATGGACAGCGAGTAAAGTAGAGACTTGCGGAGTTTGAAATAGGTGATAAAGTCTTTTGAAGATTTCACCTTGGAAAGGTGTGTTGAGATTTGGGAAGCGAGGCAAGCTTAGTCCGGTATATTGGACCTTGTAGGATCGTGAGCAAAGTGGGACGTTAGCTTACAGTTGAGATTACCCCGGAGTTGTCAAGGATTCATGATGCTTTCCGTATCAATGTTGAGGAAATATATCCACGGATCCTTCACGCATGTATTGAGAGAAGCGGCCGGTCACGATTAAGGAAATTTGACTTATGAGAGATACGTGTAGATCGCAAAGAGGCAGTGTTGAGGCGCAAAGTGATTCCATTAGTTAAAGTCTTATGGAAGAATCATGAGAGGAGGCAACTGCTTGGAGCAGAGGCCGGATCTTCATCGATGCCCTCGTATTCCTCGGATGAGGTATGTTTCCTTTCACTTTCTTTTTGGAGTTTAGTTTCATTTCGAGGGGCAAGAAATGTTCCCTAGGAAGGGAGGATTTGTAACACCAGTCCAGAGGAGTCTCTGATACACATGACAGCAGGGGTGTATAAAGTGCCAAGTGTCTGCTGGGAAATATTTTGGAGACTAAAATATGAAATGAGAAAGTTTATGGAACCCGGAATTTGTGGTATTAAACCAAGGGTGAAATGGTCATTAGCAAAAAGAATATGAAAAATCAAAATTTAAGTGTAGAGATGGGCCATAGTAGAAATAGCATAAGTTACAATTGCAATAATTAAAAGAAGAGGGTTAATTGCAATTAAGGCAAAAATATGAGGCTAAATGTGGGAGACAAACAAAATGATTCATTTTGTCTCACACTTTGGCTAGGGCTTCACGATTTGGTGAGAGGAGAAGAGAGCCAAGAGCAAGAGGAAGAGAAGGAAGAAGAAGGAAGAGGAGAGGGATCAAAATCGGGTACTTTGTCTTAGAATCAAGTGTATTAGATTTCAAGGGCTTGGGTATGGAGATTGGATTCTCCTTTGATCTAGGTTTTTGTGCAAAGAGCACATGAAGCCTTTAGATAGTTGGGGTTGTAATTAAAACCCAATTGATGTAAAGAAACTTGGAATCATCAAATTTCATGATGTTTAAAAAGAAATTAGTGGACCTTAGGTAGTGTTCTTGGATTTTCACCTAAGGTTTTGGGTTTTGAGGTTCCAAACACTGTTCACATGTTGTGGAGTTGTTTTAGATAAATTCAAGTTGGTTTTGAGTATTATGAATTATAGAAGTTATATGGAGTGAATTGGCATCAAAAGTGGGAGAAATAACAAAATCTGGGCATTTCGGGTGTCTTCTACCGGTAGAAGTTAAGTTCTACCGGTAGAACTTTGATTCTGGTCGATTTTGGCCAAGTTCTACGGTAAGAGTTAAGTTACACCACGGTAGAACTTATTTTCGCAATTTTCTATTTCGACCAGTTTCGTATTTTAGCCATAACTTCCTCATTTTCTTATCCGATTTGAGTGATTCAAGTGGCTACGTAAAATAGACTTCAAGAGAACAAACTTAAGTAAGGAATCATAAAATTCTGATCTAAGTGGCCAAAAATTCTCAAAGGTAGAGTACATGTGCAGAAAAATTACCATCAGCTTTGGACATAGAGTAGTCCGGGTTGTTTGGACGTAACTTGAATTTCTGTGCTCAGGTGGGTGATTCCAGTTGGAATAGAACCCTTAGCACCTTAGCTTTAAAATAGTATGAAGAATTGTGACTAAGTCAGGAAGTACGTTAAGTTGTGCGATTAATTTGTCGTCGTGATCGTTTTGAGTTGTAGGATTAAAGCTAAAGGCGGGATAAGTGTGGAGCAGTCTTTAGTTAAGCAAGCGAAAGGGTGAGTGTTAAACTCATTTTCCAAATGCAATGTATTATTATTATTATTATTACAAAATTGCTTTACACTGGTATTTTATGGTTTTGAATACAAACCATTTCAGAAGCAAGCAATGAGATAAAAAGCAAGCAAATGGTTTTGAGTTAAACCATTTTGAAAAGCAAAGCAGTAGTTTTAAATTGTAAAACCATAATTAAAGCTTAAGCAAAAGCAGAAGTAAGTAAATGGTTTTGAAAAGTTTAAACCATTTTGAAGCAAACCAAGCAACTAAGCAAATGGTTTTGAATAATTAAACCATTTTCCAAGCAAGCAAGCAAGCAAGCAAGCAAATGGTTTCAAATTGTAAAACCATTTTACAAAACTAATGAGCAATGAAAGGTTGTGAAAACAAGGCCTTCCCTAGTTTAAGCAAGCAAGCGGTGGAGAACATCCGTGCGTGCGCAGTGGTGTTAGGATTTCATACATGCATTGGTTTTGGTGCGACAGAGCTTAGGACAAACATCATGCATTTAAAGGAGACCGTGGCACGTACGGGGGTATATAAGGTTATGAGCTCTAACTAAGTATGGTGATGGCGACAGAGGTCAATTCCACCATATTCATAGGAAAATGAAAAAGGTTGCGCGGACCAGGTCCTTCCACCGGCACGGTTGAGGCCACGAGGTTCCGTGTTCACTAGGGCATGTTAAGCAAAAATGGGCGGCCTCCATTGGTTGATGTTTTATAAACGCAATCACCGCTGTTTTGAAAAATCAGCCATTGGTTCCCGATCATGAGAAACTGGGAGAGTTTAAAGCAAATGGTTAGACGGGCTCCGTTTAGATTTCAAAACGATCGGTTGAGCCAAGCTCCCGTGGGTTTTATTTCCAAAGCATGTGGTTGAGCTCAAGCTCCCATTTTTATGAAAAAGTTTGAGAAACTTTTTAAAGCAAATGTTTGTGAAAGGTTTTAAGAACTTTTCAAGCACGATAAATGAAACAAGCGAAAATTTATGAAGTTTATAAACTTCTAAGCAAGCATGAAATAAAATTTTACAAGCTTTTAAAGAAAAGCAAATAAGCAAACAAAGAAAGTATTAAAGAGTTTTATATACTTTTAAAAAACGAAGCAAGTATAAGAAACAACTTAATGAAGAAAGTTTAGAAACTTAAGCCAAAGCGAAGCAAGTAAAAACCTGGAAAGTATTGTAAAGAAAGTTTTACAGTTTGAGTTCAGGAGAAAAGAAAAACCTTTATAAAAGCATACACTCACTGAGCTCGTTTAGCTTCATTTAGTTTCCATTTAAAAACTATTTTCAGTGTGAATGCGCAAGAAATTTGAGCACTATAGGATTGAATCACGACATCGGTTTAAGTCTTTGTGTATTAGTAATATTTTGTAATAACATACTTTGAAATTGTATATCGAATTCATATGTATATGCATAGTTTAGTATGATGGAAATGTGTTGGTATGCTGGTTGCCATATTTTGGATATAAGTGCAAGGTGGATGTATCAAGTTTCAGTTTAGACTAATGTGCATCGAATCATGCTCTTAAGAAATTTTCATTGCTAAGATTTTGCAAATCCTAAGTTATAAATAAAGAAAATTTTTCCTAGGAGGTTTTGGCAAGCAATGCGACCGGCTTCGGGGATTTCTAGTCGTTGAAGTGCGACTAGGGATTTGTGGAGTGGCGGCTGCGCTTCTTGCCGGAGGGGTGGGGTGTGTCACAAATCCCCGACTCGACCCGGTTGGCGGATCCAAGCCGGAGCCCGGTTTACTCCAACATTTCCAATTATCTTATCAAAACATTTGGCTTATTTTATTCATTTTTAAATTTTGTAATTTCGCGGAAGCAATTCGTTTGCATTACCGGCATTTAATTAACAGATTATAATTTGTTTAGCAATACTACAAAAATAATGATCCGAGTTCAAAGCGTTTTACAAAATGTCAATGTTCGAAAGAAATGGAGGTAATGCATATGTGCAGACATACTCGTAATTCATACTCTATGACTCTGGCTCCTCGATCTTGGTCTTGCTTAGATGTCTATCAATCGATACCTGCGCATTGATAAAAACAATAAATGGCATTTTCATGCTTAGTGGTTCTATCTGATTCACGTATTCATTTTGTTCGTATAAATCATGCATTTATCAAAATAATGCCTTTATACAATATCCCAGTGTAATGTAAAGATATATACAAATACACTTTTCAATTTCCATCCTTTCTCTTTTTCGATTTGTGATTCCACATACATTATAGAATCAACATCCTGGCAGTTCGATTCTTTGAATCACATCTGTTGTCGTTAAATGCGGTGTGATTTCACATTCTACATGTGCGAGTCTCACATATGACTATAGAGTCGACGTTCGCAGTTCGATTCTTGAGATCACGTCGCATTTGTCGTGATTAGCGATGTGATTTCGCGTGATATTACCGTCATATGACTATAGAAATTAGGCATTCCGCGGCGGTCGGTTGGTGAATCTGTCTGTTTGTCGTCGGTAGCAATGTGATTTCACATTCAATATTCACTAGTCTCACATATGACTATAGAAGTCGGCAATTGCTGACAGTTCGATTGGTGAATCACGTCTGTTGTCGTTCGGTAGCAATGTGATTTCGCATTAGACAAATACGGTTACCTTCGCCAATTCAGTTGGTGAATTCCGTCATGTTGATCATTCAATATCGCGTTTCAAATCAATTTACTTTTATGCAATGGGTCGCTTGTAGCTCAAATACGCATACATGCAGATATTTGTCAAACATTTCAAATACTAATCATTCAAATTGATACTTAATATATTTCGCAAATAGAGAGCAATATATGAGAATAAAAGGCGTGTAGTGAACAAACTAGAATAAAGAACAAGTATAGAACAAACCAATTATACGATTCCATTTCTTTCTAGATGTCAATCCTAAGTTGAGTTATCGTCACCCGCACTAGTCAAATCCTGATTTATTCCTCATAAAGTGATTAAGCAAATAATCATACTAAGCAGATATCGCCGAGACGAAACTTTGCGGAGGCGCGAATCTGATACGTTTTGACTTAGTCTCATTCTTATTCCTCTAAGAGTCTACTTTACTCATAAATTGGAATCATTTCAATCGGATTATCCTAACTAAAGTTATGGCATTTTCATGCCAAGTAATAAATTTACCGATTACATTAGGGACAGTTTGTATTGCTCATTTTTATGGGGTCTTAACTTCATGTTTGACTCTAGGTCATTGTACTCTTTTAAATCTAAGGTTCTAAGGGTTCTATTCCAACTGGAATCACCAATTTGAGACACGAAACTCAAATTCGTCGAAACAACCGGACTACTCATCTTCAGCTGGAACCAGGGTGGCTTGCACATGGCCCCACTTTGAGTGAATTTTAGGCCACTTAGGATCAAGAATTTGGCGATGCCTATTCTTTAGTTTAGTTCTCCTTGAAGTCTATTTACGTAGCCACTTGAATCACTAAAATCGGATAAGAAATGAGCAAGTTATAGCAAAATAAACTAGTCGAGCGGGAGCGAGCAGGTGTGCAGTACACCCCCCCAAAGTGTCTGATACACTTTGGCCACAGTGGGGTGTGCCGGTACCTCTTGTTCATGTCTTGGGTACACCTTCCGAAGAATGCCCGATTTGTTATTTTTCCCACTTTTGATGCCAAATTCACTCCATACAACTTCTATAATTCATGTAATACCTCAAAAACCAACTTGGAATTCATCTAAAAACAATTCCACAACACTTAAATTGGTGCTATGGAACCTCAAAACACAAAACCTTAGGTGAAAATCCAAGAACACTACCTAAGGTCCACCAATTCTTTATAAAACCACATAAATGTGATGATTCCATGGTTATTTTCTTGGGGTTTTACTCTCATAACCCCAATAAATTGAGGTTTGTGTGATCTTTACCTGAGAAACCTAGACCAAAGGAGCATCTAATCTCCATACCAAAAACCTTAGGATTCATATCAAAAATAAGGATTCCATACCTTGATCTTCTTCTTCTCTTCCTTCTTCTGCCTTCTCTCCCTCCTCTTGGCTCTCTCCTTCTCCTCCTACGGGTTTGCTAGGGCAAACTTTGAGACTAAATGAAATTTTGGTTTTATTTTTCTTCCTTTAAAATATCATCTTTTCATTAATTGCAAATTTAGTCCTCATCTCTTAAGATTTGCACATCAACTTATTTTATTTGTATTGTGGCCCACATCTACCTCCTTTATGATTTTTTATCTCCCTTATGAGCATTTAATTTTGTCCTTGTTCTAGTGCGAAATTTCCGGGTTCACTAAATTATTCATTTCATAACTTGTCAATTTACCAATTTTTCCCGGAAAAATCTGAGTTTGGCTCAATTCATACCCATAATATATAATAAAATTTATTATAAAAATTCTAGGGTATTTTTGGGGCGTTACAAGGATTCTCCTGACTTTTATATCAATGCTGTATTAAATAACTTATGTAAGGAAATACTTTGGAATTTGTACAGTTAAGAATATGTATGTACATAGTTCGGTATTGTGAAAATGTGATGAGCCTGAGGCTCTTTGGAAGAGTGTGTTGGTTGCCATATTTTGAAAAGTGTAAGCGATGCTCTCTGAGGTTTGGGATATGTCCGTATGCGGTATTATCTTTTGCGAAAATTTTATAAAATCCTAAGTTTAGAAAGAAAAAGAGATTTACATACGGGTTTTCGTGAGCAACACGACTTCACTTCCGCGGGTTCTCTAGTCGTTGGAAGTAACGGTTGGGGTTCACGTAAGAGATTGATCGGCACACACGCCGCGTGCTAGTAGGGTGGGGGTGTGACAAGTTAGTATCGAGCCAATTATACGATAACCTAAGGCAGGGGAGAGTAATTACCAGCCTGAGTTGGTATCAGGCGGATGTAGAAACTGTGTTATTAAGCTGTCGTGGATTTTCGTATACACTTGCACTATTGGTAACCATGCATTTTCAAACTCAAAGTACATACATATGAGTTATTCAAAGTATTAAACGGTTGATTTTTGCAAATACGGCGCATGTCGACGAGAGGGGCGTGAGGTCGTCTAGGAGAGTCATTCGGAGGTTCAGGGCGTCTTACGATTACCTAAGAGATGAGCGCGTAGTTGGTTCCACTACCGCCTCGTGTGAGTCGGGCTAGACCATACGGGCCACGGAGGGCTCGAGTGCCAAGATTGTTACGGTAGAGCGGTGGCACATATTGCTCGGATAGTGGCCATGTGACTCGTCAGCAATCCACGACCTCCACCGCCACCTAGAGAGGTTGTGAAGAACTTTGGGAGGTGATAGAGAGGAAATCACGAAGCTAGGCGCCAAGCCACGTATATGACGGCGTGGGAGATCGGGGCGGCTTCTTGGGTATGGTTAGGCAGAGTAAACAAGGTTCTAGGAGTTATAGAACACACGGATGGCGAGAGAGTCTTGTTTTCCAGCTTTCTGATGGAAGATAGGGCTAAGAATTGGTGGGATACCGTGGATAGGAGGTATCCTGATGCTATATCATGGGACCAGTTTCAGCAAGAGTTTACTGACCGATTTTTTCCTTATAGTCACAAGGATTTGAAGCTTAAGGAGTTTGTTAAATTAGAGCATAAGAACATGTCAGTATTAGAGTATGAGAAGAGGTTCTCAGAGTTAGTAAGATTGGTTCCATATATTCAGGCTGATGAAGTCCCGAAGTGCAAGCGTTTACAGTAGGGTTACGTACTTGGATCGAGTTCATTTGTCACGTGGTTCCTCGAGAATAGATTTAGGAGATTTAGTTGGGGCCGCTCACGAGGGTTGAAATCACTACGACCATGTATCAAAGTAGGCGGGAAAGTAAGGAGTGCACAGACCTTTGTGGAGGGGAACTCTAGTCAGTCCAGCAAAAAGAGAAACAAGGGTAGGAGTTCACGAGTCGAGGTGCAAGTCGGGGAGCTATCTCACAGTCGAGGATCGGTGAGGCCCCGGTTGCTACTTGATGACACCTAGAGTTATTCCTCCCATCACGTGATATGTGTCGGAGGCGAAATTTTGAAGTGTAAGAGATATAGTACGAGTGTTTCCATTATGGCCGGGAAGGCCATTTCATTAGAAAGTGCCCTCGGTTGATTAGTGCGAGACATCGATGCTTGACCTAGCTACCCGGCACCGAATGAGCCTCGAGAGGTCTTTAGGGAGAGGTTCCCCAAGAAAAGGGGCCGTACGGCGTGAGTGGCGGTCGTGGTAGAGCGGTGAGGGCCCAGGGGGATGTATAGGCAGGAGGCGCTCGGGCGGAAGTTTATCTTCATGACTTCAGTGAGATGGAATCACGACTCGGATGTAGTCCAGTATTATTTCTATCCTTAATCATGATGCATATACATTAGTAGACCCAGGAGCCACGCATTCATTTGAATCTAAGCCTTTCTTAGATCGCTTCCAGATAGAGACCCAACCATTAGAGGGTCGAATGAGAGTTTCCCTTTGATAGGAGATCAGTTTAGTCTCGAGTTGATGGTCGGAGGTATTAGAGTTCGATTGGGACGGGGTTCCAATGGATCTTGTGGCCTTAGATATGAGGATTTTGATGTAGTTCTCGACATGGATTAGCTATCTCCATAGAGCCACATTGGTGTTATAAAAGGAGTAAAGTTGCATAGGCTTGGAAATTGGAGGTGGAAATTCGGAGGAATACGTGGAGCGTTATCTTCGATATGATCTCCACCACAGCATGCCTTGAGAGGATGTTATTAATGAGGTTGTCGGGGTTATCTAGCATGTGGTGGAGACGGGAAGGAAGGGGACTCCTAGTGGATGAGATTGGTTGTTAGAGAGTTCCCGATGTATTCGGGATGATGCATCGCGGGATTACCTCGAAGGGTGGAGTTCATTGATTTGATCGAGGGGCCAGGCCCATTTCCATTCCTCCTTATAGGATGGCTCTACGAGAGTTAAAGAGAGCTTAAGGCTCGAGTTAGAAGAATTGTTAAGTAAGGGATTCATTCGTAGAGCATATCCACATAGAGCTCCGAGTTCTTTTCGTGAAAAGAAGGCTGGGGAGTTTACGGTTGTGTATTATGAATTATAGGCAAGCGAGCAGGAGTTACCATCCTTGATCGATATCCACTCCTAGGATCGAGTAAGGTTGTGGTGATCCGGGGTTCACAGAGTGTACTCCAAGATAGATTTGAGGTCAGGGTATCATCAGTTGAGGGTGCAGGAGAGTGATGTTCCTAAGACTGCATTCGGGACACGCTACGGACATTATGAGTTTCTGGTGATGCCGTTTGGTTTGACTAATGCCCGGCGTTTATGGATTTGATGAACGGGTATTCCAGCCGTATTTGGATAGGTTTGTCATAGTCTTTATCGATGATATCCTAGTGTATTCAGGTAGCCTAGAGGAACATTCAAAGCACCTGAGGATTATGTTCTTGCGAGACCAAGGGGCGCGGTTATGCTAAGTTGAGCAAGTGCACATTTGGCTTGACGGGGTGGCATTCCTAAATTAAGTATGATCTCAGCGAGGGGTGAGTGTAGATCCCAGAGAAAATAGAAAATTTGTGGTAAATTAGAGCCGCCAAGAATGTCGAGGTAAGAAGCTTCCTTGGTTTTAGTAGGAGTGTCTGGGGAAGTTTGTTGAAGGGTTCTCTAAGATAGCAGCCCCACTTGACATTGGAAATATGTCAAATATGATTGGGTGGATGCACCGCCGGCGAGTTTTGAGGTTGAAGGTGGGTGACTTCCAGCTCAGATTCGAGCTTTGCCTAATGGGAGAGATGGGTTTGTGATTTATAATGATGCTTCTCGGCAAGGCCTTAGTTGTGTTTTGATGCAAAATGATAAGGTGATTGCATATGCCTCTAGATAGCTGAAGAAGCATGAGGAGAATTACCCTACACACGACTTAGAGCTTGCAGCAGTCGTGTTTTCTCTAAAGATATGGAACGTGCTTATATGGTGTTCCTTGCGGGATGTCTGAGATCATAAGAGTCTTCAATATATTTTCACCCAAAGAGTTAAACACGAGGCAAGAAGATGGCTTGAGTTGATTAAGGACTCTGTTGTACTAGTAAGTACCATCCGGGAAAAGCTAATGTCACCAATAGATGCCTTGGTAGACCGGAGAGTTCTTTGTCTCATATGAGATCAGGTTATCTTCCGCATTGGTGGATCCTAGAGCTTTAAGGGGTGATATTGGAGGTTGAGGATTCGGGAGCATTGTTAGCCACATTTCATGTTGGGCCTCTCCTGGTGGATCCAGTTCTAGCCAGGGGCGGGTCGGGATCACGGATGATTACAGCAAGGAGAGATAGAAAGAGGAAAGAAAGCAAAGTTTCAAATTAGAGATGACGGCATGATAGTGAAAGACGGAAGAATGTGTGTGCCCAGTATGGCGGCGAAGAGAGACATTATGGAAGAAGCACATTCATGCGTATCTTATGCATCAGTAGTACAAGATGTACGAGACTTTGAAAGACCATTACTAGTGGAATGGGATGAAGAAAGAGATTGCAAGTTTCGTCTCCCGGATGTCTAACACATCCAGCGGTGAAGGCGAACATCGAGGCTCGTAGGGAAGATATAGTTACTCCACATTCCGGTATGGAAAGATGGGAGAAGATCACTATGGATTTTGTGAGTCTTACGGTTTCGGGGCGACATGATCTTTATATGGGTGATAGTTGATCGATTGACGAGAATGCGCTCATTTACGCCGATTAATGTTGAGGATTCTCTCGAAAAGTTGTGATTGTATGTGGATGAGATAGTGAGACTTCGTGGGGTTAGTTTCGATAGTTTCGGTCGAGACCCCGATTCACATCCGAGGTTTTGGCTTTGGTTTACCGATAGCGATTTGGGTACTCGTACATTTCGGCTACAACATTTCATCCTCAGACGGATGTGTTGGAAAAGGACCATTCGAACGTTAGAGGATATGCCCGAGCTTGTATGTGATGGAATTGAGGGAGTTGGGATACTCATTGCTTAATGGGTTCTTTATAACAGCGACTATCGAGGCCCGGTATAGAGATGGCTCCATTTGAGGCCTTTGTATGGTAGAAATGTAGGACTCCGAGTGTGTTGGGATAAGGTTGGTGAGAGAAGGCTGGTAGGCCCACTGAACCAGTCACGGATCCGCCCGGAAAGTGAAAGTTGTTCGTGATAACTTAAAGATAGCAAGAGATAAACGGAAAGTTATACGTACAGCGGTCGCGAGACTTACCAGGTCGATATCGGTGGCCAGGGTCTTTTGAAAATTTCCCCTTGGAAGGGTGTTTTGAGATTCGGGACGAGCAGGAAACTTAATTAGAGATATATAGGACCCTATGAGATTGTGAGCAAGGTGGGATAAGTAGCTTACAGATTGAAGTTAACCCCAGAGTTATCAAGGATTCATGACACATTCCATGTGTCGATGTTAAGGAAATACATCCCAGATCCTTCACATGTGTTGAAAGAACAACCAGTGCAGCTAAAGGAGAACCTAACTTATGAAGAAATACATGTGCAGATTGTAGATCGCAAAGAACAAGTGTTGAGGAATAAGGTGATTCCTTTGGTTAAAGTCATATGGAATAATCATGAGAGGGAGGCAGCTACTTGGGAGCCAGAGGCTCAGATGCACCGTCAGTACCCTCAATTATTTTCCGAAAAAGGTATTTTCCTTTCCTTTGAATTTAGTTGTTCATTTTGAGGACGAAATGTTCTAAAGGAGGGAGGATTTATAACACCCCGTCCCAAGATGGTGTACGGTACGTGTAACTGTAGGGGCTCATATGTGCACCAAGTGTCATTGTAGTATTTTTGGGAGTTGTTGTTCAGGATGAAATTGTGAATCATAAATTTATTTAACTCAGAATGTTGTACTAGAAGAAGGGTAAAGTTGTAATTGATTCAAAATGGGACATAAAGGATATAAGATGAGAAGAGAGTATGCCAAAGTAGAAATAACATAAGTTGGATTTCAAATATTAAAGTGATTGAGGACCTAATTGTAATTAAGAAAAAGATGAGATTATAAAAAGGGCATGAGACAAACAAAACCCTCATTTTAGTCTTTCAAACTAGGGCTTCACGTTTTGGTGAGAAGAAGAAGAGGAAGAAGAGGAAGGAGAAGGAGAAGGTGAAGAAGGGAAAAAATTTCAGGTATGAAATCATGTGTGATTTGGGTTTTTGGTATGAATTCTAGGGTTTTCCAGGGAGATTAGTTCCTCCTTTTTTCTAGGTTTGTGTTGAGAGATCACCCTAACCCTAGATTTGTTGAATTCATGTGGGTAAAACCTTAATTGGTATGAGATAAACAAGGAATTCTTCCTATTTCAATGGTTTTGTATGGATTGGTGGACCTTGGTATGAATTCTTGGGATTTTTACCTAGGGTTTGGTTATAAGATGTTCTAAACCACCAATACAAGTGTGGTGAATTTTTTTTGGGTAAATTCCATGTTGGTTTTGAGAAATGATTGTAAAAAGGAGAATGTTGGGTTTTTTAAAGGAAATGCTGTCAAAATTTTGGTAAAACCCCTGTTCTTGTTTTGGCTATAGATTAAGTTATAATCATCCAAATGAATTGATTCTAATTAGTAAGAACCATAAGATATAGGATACAACTTTATAAAAGGGACCAAGGAACATTGTATCTCTAGGCTCCCAAATCACGTTTGAGGTGAGCTCGTGTAGGCTCGCGTGATCTTCTGTTTTGGGTATTGTTGTAGTGTTTTGGCCATAAGTGGAGTTTCACTTATCCAAATTGAGTGATTCAAAATTATGGGTAAAATAGAATTCTAGGGAATAAGTTAGTGGAAGGAAGTGCATACCAAATTGTAACCCCAAAGTGCCCAGAAATTTTTCAAAGTGGATCTATGTGCAGATTATGTTCTGCCAATTTGAGTAATCTAGATGTAAAATACAATAACTTGAGTTTTGGTGATCCAAATTGGATGATTTCAATTGGAGAAGAAACCTTAGAACCATAGATTCAAATGAGTGAAGAAACCATTTCCAATTTATGGATTTAAGACCCCAAAAATCAAGGATACTTGATGGAGTGATTCGGTGGGCTAACCCGATTAGGCATAAAAAAAAATGATGTAACTTGTGTTATGTGGTTGAGGGCCCTAGAGATTTTAAATTGAAAATTTAAAGAGATGTCATTGGATATATAAAGGACTGATCTGGAGAGTTTGATAATTTTTGAAGACCGTTTAAATAATTTTTTAGGTAATAGTCCATAGGTATTGTTGGTAAAAGGTTTGCCAAAATGAGTGGTTTTTTTTTGTTAGGGGCTTTTTAGTGCTCAAGGGTAATTTGTTCATTTGGATTTATATGAATGTTGTGTGACCCTAAAGTGACTTGCGTGTGAAGTACGTTAAGTTTTACGCTATACGCAGGATTAATGTTTATTTGTGTCGTTTTGAGTGTAGGCTAAAAGCAGCGGGAAAGTTGAGGAGTCATGCTCGAGTTTTGAGTAAAAAAAAGAGTGGAGTGTTCTAAACCTATTTTCAAATACTAGTGTATTATTATGAAATTTGTTTTACACTGGTATTTAATGGTTTTTCATTCAGTAAACCATATTTTTAAAGCCAATGATGAATTTTTAAGCGGCTTGATGGTTTGATTTAAACCATATGTGAAAAGAAACAAACAAGTAATGGTTTTGATGTGTTGGTATACTTTTAAAAGCAAGCAAGCAATGGTTTTGAGTTGTAAAACCATATTTCAAAAGAACAAGCAAGAAGCAAACAAGAAATCATATTTTATAAAACTAAGCCTAACGAAATCCTAGTTTTAAGCCCGGCATCTGGTCGGTATTCCGTGCGTGCGCGGTGGTGTTAGGACATCATTTCATGCATTTGGTTGCTTGGTGGCAAACTTGGATTTCATGCATCCTTGGCGTTAAAGGAGACCGTGGCACGTCTTGGAGTATAGGGTTAGCTATTGGTATGGTGGCGTAGACCAAGGTCATTCCACCATATTGATGGCGTGAATATGGTCATTTCCACCATATTACGGAAGGGGAATTGAGCCAAGGCTTTCTGCTTCCACCCCTAGGTGATGTGGACTAGTCTGTCCACGGAGCATGAGTTGGAAAGCCGACTCGTGTTTGCAGATTCTGACCAAAAGCGAAAGAAAGGCCTCTGGTGGTTGATCTTAATTTTATAAACATTTTCCATGGAGTTTTGAAATCCTTGCAGTTGCAGGTCGAACCAGACTCTGTGTTTATGAAGTTTTTATAAATTTTTTAAAGCAAGCGATTGAGTCAGGCTCCGGGTGTTTACTTTGAAAAAGTTGACATAAACTACAAAGCAAGTGGTTAAACTAGAGCTCCACATTTATGAAAAGTTTTATAAACTTTTAAAAGCAAAAGTAAAAACAAGCAAGAAAGAGGTTTATGAAAAGTTTTATAAACTTTTTAAAAGCAAGAAAACAGAAGAAAGCAAAACAAGAAGAGGTTTATGAGAAAGAAGTTTTATCAACTTTTAAAGAAAAGCAAGAAAACAAACTAAGCAAGTATGAAAAGTTTTGAGAAACTTAAAAAGCAAAGCAAAACTTCAAGGTTTACGGAAAACCTATTGAAAAATATAGTTTATAGTTTTAGAGGATATTTTCTTGGAAAAGCAATATTATTATAAAAACATACACTCTGCTAAACTACCGGTTTTAGCTCATTATTTTTACATTTTTTAAAACTGTTTTCTGAGTGCAGAGCCTTGTGGGATATTTGAACATATTACAGGACTCTCGACTTTTGTCATCCAATGTTGTATTAAATGAAAACTTATCTGGGTACCTTGGATTTGTATGAGTTCTATGGGCATATGTATGTACATGGTTTTGTATGTGTGAAAATGTGATGAGCCTAAGGCTCTTTGAAGAGATGTTGGTTGCCATATTTTGAAGGGATGTCTGGCCCCAGCCTTCTGGTTTTTGGGATATGTCTGTATCGCATTTGTTATCTTTGCCGAAGTACTAAAAATCACAAGTTTAGAAAAGAAAAATTTTTATACGGGTTTTCAACAAGCAAACACGACTTCCGCTAGCGGGATCTCTAATTTCGTTGGAGTAGCAGTGGGACTGTGGGGTGAGGCTTGGCTTTTCCCTACCGCTAATTGAGGAATTGGGGTGTGACAATATATCACGGAAGCGGGCCACTGATATCCCAGGAAGGACATATGGGTGAGAAGAGGGAGACAGAGGTCAATGACCTGAAATAGGAAACAAGTGGGCGAGTACAAAGGGTTACTGGAAGAACAAACTCCATAAAAACCACTAGGAATATGACGCCCTTATCTCAGGGGTCCAGGTTGACAACCATCAACCCGGTAGAAACCTATGGATATGGTTGCCCAGATATCGCATTTCCCATGTCTCCTTATTTCGACCCTTTCTGTATGTTTTCTTTTAAATAACCTTTTCCCATAAAATTCATAAGGTTTAAATGTACAACTCATACACTTTTGCTTGACTAAACCAAAATTGGTATATTTCTAGCTGTATTTTTAAATGCTAATCAGAGCCATGCTTAGAGCCCTCTTCGTACTCACGACCTTGAAGGAGCGTCGATACTTTACCAAATTATTTTGAAAGGGGGTCCAATGAGGGTGAGCAAAGCCAGGTAGTGATAATCTACATAAGGGTTACTCCCTACACTAAAATTGCTCCTCTAGTGATTAAACCAACCAGCCCACACATCAAAGTGAAAGTGTCTACATGAATGTCGTATTTCATGCATGAGATGTCATCATGCCCATATCCCGAGTCACTCTTTGACTCCTCACATTCTTCCTATAGTGCGACAACAGTCCACCAGTACGCACATGTCTTGAGCCCTTACTCACGACTCACCGATTTACCAAATGCAAGTGCCAATGGGCAACCCAATTCGAATCAATCCGACTCTATCACCTGACTTCGAAGTCTACATGATAACCTGTGAGTGTTCTTTTTTGACATGAGCTTTTCGGATTCTCACATTATGGATCTCTTCCTCTGAGAACTTTTGGCTCCATATTTGATTATATTACACCCATCTTGAACTTTTAGATGTCTGCCCGCGAGATCTCTTACACCCAAATTAAACCTTTGACCAATGGGGATCGCAGGCCCCCTTCTTGCCTTGACTATAGTCTGAACCAGCGATTCTTTTAGACCGGGTTGATACAATACAAGCTCATACGTTCTGGTTTGGTGACTGTTATCTGATACACCCACACGACTCGCGCGATATATGCACATGGGCCCGTTGCCAATTCAGCATATCCGAGTTCCCATTGACTCCTTTGCGATTATGACTACCATCGTTCGAAATAATTCCATGTTAACTTGCATCAGGTGGCATGGCCACATCTGGCACAAATTATAATTTCTTTACAAATAACTTTGGCCTTTATTCAGTTAAAGCGCCAACATACCAATAAGGCCACAAGGACAATTTCAGTCCATGTAGATCCCGGTTTGCCTGGCGGTCCGCCTGGCCGTGGGTATCGAGGGCGGTCCCATCACACATTTTGTCCCCTTCCTTTGGGACCGAGATGCTTGGCCATTCCCGACCTCACACCTCTCAAAACCATTCTCATGCCATTCATTTCGCTTCATCGATCATGACTAAGAAATTGATGTCATCTGACCTTCCTTAGGCTAACACATAGCAGATTGCGTATCGTCTGATAGCTATAACATGCCATGCAATGGTCATGTAAAAACCTGGCTATTTGCATCAACACAACCAAACAACCTGCACACTTGGTGCAAAACATAGGTTTTTAGTAAGGTTATGATCACCCACTGCCCTCCACATTCACATGGCTGGAATCTTGACTAAATGGGCTTTCCATAGAGTCGAGAACACCCAGCAGTTGGACGAAAGTTATGTTTAGATGCCATTTCACTTGTTTCCATGTTTCCCAGTTTCCATGTTCAAACTCCATTTCACTTGTTTGTGTGTTTAGGCAGCCCCTTAGTCTTAGCAGAGTGAAGTAGCAATGGTAAATGTAAGTAAGAGATAGTAGAATTTTGTTTTTTCCACGAGCACGGGAAAAAAAAAAGTCTGCTCCAAAGAAATAAAATGCTCGATGTATGCAAGTTGTTATATATGAAAAGACTTCTTATATCACTCATTCTATTTGTTTGCCAAGTGATCCTTTCGGCTAATGCATTACCACTAAGTGGAGAAATAGCATACAAAGCCTTAGGGATCTGGATTCACTCACCAGTATACAGAATTTTCTAGTCTTTTTTTGTGATCGAGGACTAGGTACATTAGTAGAGTATTGGGAAGAGTATATCGTGGTATACGATGCGACATGAAATACTAGAAATTTCTTATTCTTCATCATTGACACCTCTGTTGAGTAGTTCAAGCATGCATATATGTTTTCCAAGAACCTTTCTTCTCTTTAAAGGAAAATGAAGATGGGTTATGGCGGTTCCAACTTCATATGTGTAAATCTTCCATTCTTTGGTGGGGTTGGGTATGCCGTTTGAACGATGGCGCAACACTAACTCTTGACATCTCTCTTGAGCACATTACGACCTGATAGGCGACAAAGATTGATAAAAGTCGATAAAGTGTGTTAGAAATATTTGGAATTATTATATAAATCAAATTTTTATGAAATAATCTTCGAAAACAGTTTCTCAACGTTTGGCTGCGATTGCGAGTGCTCCTTCCACCATGCTAGTAGTGCTTATAACTCCACCACATTGATGAAAGGGCCTTATGCAATATGCAAAGTATGATTCTTAACTGTAAAGCGAGTTAATGTTGATTAGGGGCAGGCTGCGAGAGGAAAACATTCTGAATCTATTAGATGGTGGTTGGAGCGGAGACATGGTTTTTGTAATGGGTGGTGATAAGTTATTGATTTTGTTTTCTTGATGAGCAAATAAGAATAGTAACAGGAATATGGGGGTTTTTTTCCTTCCGAATCAAAACCTTGTGTCCATTACGAATGTCTTGATATTAATGTCTTCCGCCACATCTCTTGTTTGTTAGCCATCAGATATTCCAAATTCGGAAGCTTAATTAAGAAAAAAATTATGTCTCCCTTTCCCATACCATAAGGAGTCATGCATACATCACATATATAGAAAATATACATGAATAAAACACTCATACCTCCCGAATGGAACATAAAATATTAGGGTTTTTCTTATTACAGAGTGTTATATATGCTCATTTTCCATCGCTTTAGGTAGAAAAGGAATATATGCAATCATCATAGTTACAAAGCCTCGATAGCTACTAATGCTTAAAAGCCTTGACATAAGACACATGCACAGTGAAGTAAGCGTGAATTGACGATTCAAAATCTAATTTATCTTTTTAAAAAAATTTAAACATTTTAAGAATAAAAACATTTAAAAAAAAAAGGAAATTAAAGTCTAGGATACACTTTTTTTAATAGTATGCATGTATTAAAATATGAGACACTATAACTAGGGACCTTATGGTTATATCTTAAGCGGTCTTTTTGAAACTTTGACCATCATCAGTTGCAGAACTACATAAGGGTTTGAACCCCTGACCTCAAATTTGGAAGGTAAAATACTTAGTCATCACACTCCTAACTATATTTTCTAGGTCCATCCTACCATTGACCATCATCTATATATACATATAGAAGTTGAATCATATATCCGCAGTGCCGAGTTTTTGATACAGCGAGAAATTGCATATGGAGTAAAGGGAGGAATGAATTCTAATCCAGAAAGCCCGTGCGAGGGCGAAACAAGTGGGCGGAAGTGCAGAAGAGGCTGCTGGAAGAGCAGAACTCCATAAAAACCATTGGAATCTCTGAAAGAAGCCGGCTCTCGAGGAGAGGAGATGTCACTCCCAAGTATCCCGAATGAAGACGCACCTTTTCGGAACTACATCAAGCCTCGACTTGGAATCAGTGAGTACTAGACTATCAGAAAAACCTTAATGAAAATACCACCATGCAACTAACTCTACTCTACTAAGACCTTCCATGAACAAGCTAAGCTCCTGGAGCTTACACTTGTTAGACGTAGTCCAGTTACGACTACTGAGGAGGTCCGATTTGCCTTTGATCTGGAAACATATTTCGAGAGAATTGCAGTATTGACTCTCTTCTGAATCAGATGTCTAGTCCCACATGCGGTCGCGCCCACGGTGGTGAGGCTAAATCAACAAAATTTATATACACTGAAGTTCCTACCTGCGTGGTCGACTCTTTGCGATTATAGTGATCCCAGAAATTAGAACACGGGGATGGGTTTTCATCCACAGAAATGATTTGCATAAGTGCGAGAAGGTAAGGCTTTCTATTTGGACTTTTGGATTTGCTTCAAAACAGTGGAAGTAGGTTGAAAGCGAAGTAGCCAAGCGAAGTGAAGTGAAAGAGTTAACTTTGAAGATTTAGGTCACTAACTTGGTAAGTTAGAGGCGAACAAGTCCTCGGGTTTTATCCTCGCGTTATGACATACAACCTATAGTCAGGCATAACTTGGGATCTATGTTTAACTAGCCAAACCTCACCCTTGAAACCAACTCCTATTTGAGTCGACACAAGTAGCATGCATCTATGGCCCTTTTCTTCATTTGAAATACAATTTAAATGTCATTTTCGAGGCTCGTAAAGACCGTCTAAGAACCACGGTGCATCTAGCGTTAAGTAATACCTTTGTGTCCTAAAGCATGGAAATTATTGGCCAAATCAATAACATTGATGCTATTCAGCCTAATTTGAGAAGATGGGGGTCATAGCTTATAGTACCTATGGCTTTAATACAAAGAGGAGACCAAACATGTATGCCGCGCAAACTAGCTTCCTTCCTCTTGAAGAAAGGAAACCTTGGCTTATCTCTTAGGTTGTCATCCTCGAGAGGGTGTTTGGCAGCAATGAAAAGAGGAGAGAAGAGAAAAAGCAAAACCTAAATAAAAATACGAGAGTTTATTTACAAAAATAAAAACTTACCAAATATCTTCTCCCACTCTCCTTTGCTTCCAGAATTTCTCATCAATTCTCACATATATTACAAAAGAGAGGGGGTTTATATAGGCCACCTCAATACATAGAAATACCAAAGCCTACAAATTTGGCTAAGTTAAAGGGCCAAGTAATACACAAATTTGATCGGTTAGCATTAAATACAAAAAGCATGAGGCGAAAATTTCGCTAGAGAGTGAAGAGATTTATTCAGTGTGAAATCACCAATTTGTAACTTGAGGAAATTCGCTAAAGCCGGAGTAATTTAAGCCTAGCTAAGCGAGAATTTCTCTAACAAATGAGAGTACAGTGGTAAGCGAAAATCTGAAATTTATTTAGGAGCGATTCTTATGTGGTTTGGTGCGAGTGTGATTTATTTAGGCTGCGAAAATTTTTCGGTAGGTTATTTTGTAATCTAGCGAAAATTTTCGCAACTCTAGCGAAAATTCAGGGCTTTATTTGATCTCCTTTTCATCTGTCTTCAAGCGCATCGATTTTCTTCACTTTGATTTTTCATTGATTCTTAGGTTGGTTGATGGGTAGCACTTGAGTTGAACTTCATGATTCATCATACATCCGATATTGAACTCCCTTAGTCTTGCAAAACGCAAAACAGCCAAAAATAACCTCTAGCGGCAAGTGTCTTAAGGACAGACACTTCAATTGGCATTAATGGCATGATTAGTGCACAAAAGCACTCGAAACCTTCTATCTAATATAGGGTTCGAAATTGCACTTTAGGCGCTAATCACACCTAGCAGAAGCGTTGCTAGTCCCTTAGCGATCTGCAAGGAGATGCATGTAGTGATTTGAAAAAGTTTATGATTCAAAGGTATATGCACAAATAAACATTGCTTTTAAACTGAAAAATTGACATCTGATTGTAAGCGTATGAAAGAACTAAATCCATACAAGAACAATTCTAGGTCAATCTTGGTTCCATGATTCTCAACGAATTTTCCACCTAAGTCTAATGGTTCTTTATATAGCAGTTAAGCTTGATAAATTGCAAAATTTGTCCTCCCCAAACTGTGATATGGCCTTAAGTACATTGAACAACCTAGATAAAGATAGTTACGCACTTCTTAAAGCTTTGTTAGTACATTGTAGGAAGCAATGCCAGAATTCGACTTCACGAGAGTCAGGTATGGCGAAGGTCCGCGATGACTCCCGACCAATCGAGTTTAGGGCATCGACGCGGGATCGCGACCCTGAGCTAAAGGCTTCCTTGCGGACTCAGGATGACTTGAAAATCAGCACACCAATTCGTTTAGACTCTACTGTATCCGCGTAGCGAACACTCGTCGATGACTCCCGACCCGATGAAGGCATAGGGCATCGGGTTTGAGGCTTTTCGCCCGCCACCCCTCGGGCCGTGCTGGGTTGGTAGCTTCACGACTTTATTTTTTAACTTTTCTTCTTTTCTTTTTCTTTTTCTTTTTCTTTTCTTTTATTTTCTTTTTTGGAAGACAACATTGGTCTTGAATATAGATGCTCTCTGAAACCTATCCTAGGTTACTTGACATGCTTAAGGTCGGCTATACAAGTGAAAGAGCGAACAAATTCACAGCTGTTAAAATAATGCGGAGTGCGAGTGTGTGAATTAGCATAAGGGAGGAAATTTCAAGTTGAGTATCTTTGGGCGTAAGTGACCAAAAATTGTTTCAAACATGGGTTTTCTAACATAGAGGTGACAAGCAGTCTTTGCGATTTCCCGACATAAAGCGATTCAATTGTCGGTGTAGCGATTGATTGTCGATTGAAGAGAAAAAACATTTACACTGGTAAAGGCATGAAACATGATATGTACAAAAATTTGTATATATATAAAGTGAATAGCTTTGATATAGCCAAAATATTAGTACATGCATGCACCAAAGCTAAACACAAAAAATATCACTTTCTTATGGCTAATACATAAATCTACAATCAAAATGGAGTAGGGTTGATAAATTTAGTAAGCTATCTGAAAATGTAAAGAAACTCAACCACCTATTTCTTTGGTGGTGGTGAGTGGTGGAGTGAAAGGTTCTTTCTTTGCTGCGGCCGGAACATCGAAGAAGCGGCGATTTGTGGTGGGGTCCTGCTACGTCGAGAACATGAGGAAGACCCGGGTAGTGCATCATCTGTGTCGACATGGAATGGCAGGGCTGACCCTCTCTGATCTGGTGCACTGCGTGGCTAGTGAAGCGAATGGCATCCATCGCACCGGTATCTCTCTCGAGGGCTAACATGGTAGTACTCAGGCGAGATGGTGTGCTGAATAGGATGGGCCGGGAGTATCAGCTGCAGCTGCTGATGTAGTATGTGGAGGAGGGGATGGAGGTGACATCGTGAGGCAGGACTCTGCGTATCTGGGAGCTCGAGGCAGGTATATCATCTGTATGGTCCTCGGCCTCTGACCGAGTACCTCCTCACAGTCCTACGTGGTGTAAGAGTGGAAGATCTGGGCATAATAGTCATCACCGCTCCCGGCATGACCGGGGGCATCAAGACCCTCGTCTGATCACGGGCTCCATCCAGGAATCCCATATGCTCGGGGAACATGGCGGAGGAATCTCGGCGTAAGTAGTGGGAATGCTCTTGCTCATCTTAAAGTCCTTCAGATGGACCTTCTCCTCAAGGCCCCTGCAGAGAGGCCATCACCCCGGCTTCGGAGAGTGGGCAAAATCCGAGATCCAGGTCGCGCCTCCCGAAGATGGCTCCCCTCCTCTGTGCGTAATGTGGGGCAGAAATAAGCTCGTCTGAGCAGGTGTTGACAGCGGGATTTGAGGCGGGAGCCTCTGTAAAATCTTTGGTCGACGATTAGTGTCTCTGGCGGTCTTTCGAACCAGCTCTACCGCGATGAGGCGGGTGGGCCCAATCTGTAACCTCGCGTGGCCGGCGGTATACGCGAGGCAGAGAACAACTGAAATATCGGCGCTCTGAGTACTCCATGTGATCATCAATCTTTGAACGAGAAGCTCGCGGATTACGGTGATCTCTAGAGATCATCAAGTTGATAAAGCGCTGCCTGTTAGCAGGTAGTAATGCTGCCTGAGGTCATGAAGGTAATGATGAATACTCCTCGATCAAACTCCTTGGACTCCGTTATCTAGGATCGACCCTCTCGATGCGGGGGCGTGCGTGGTCTGATCCCGATGGAAGCGATGTCGGAGTGCGCGACTGAATGGACCTGCGGTGTGGCACCATTCTTAGAGCGGGCGAGCAGAAGCCCCAGGGGTGATATCTGGGCAGGTCTGTGATGGCATTGGTAGAGGTGATGACTGCTGTTTGACTAATCTTTGTGGGCTGTTTACAGACCTCAGATCTCTCTGAGATAGTGAACAGCAGAGTTCTAAATATTTTGCTAAATCAAGAAGCTCAAGAGTCCTTGAGGCTAATGGATGTTCAGGGGATGGTGATGGTACTAGGTCGGGATCGGGCTGAGACCCTCTCTCTCGGAGTGTCTTGAATCTCACTCCCGGTAGAACAGGGACCAGCCAGTCTGAACCATATCTGAAATCGAGAATAAAATGCGAAAAGGGATGACTCACTTTGTAAATGTAGGCTGAGGCTCACGTATGTACAGACGAAGGAGCTCTGGAGAGTGGCCGAATCCCACTCCCGAAGAGCGGAACTCGACAAGCCCAGGCTCAGCGGGGCTGCGGTTGAAACCCCGGCTGCAGGATAGCGAGCAAGGCTCGGTAAAGACGAATCTTGAGGCGGGCGAAATCGTGAACCACGGGCGAGGCCAATGGCTCGAGGCGGCGCCACCGGCTGTGAACACCCCGGGCTCGTGCGCGCGTGGTGGAGAGAAGCTCAGTCGGCCTTGATGTTTGAGGCGAAGTACATGCAAGGGCTAAGGTGCACAGGGGCTCTGGCCGCGACGTAGCTAGCCTTCAGTCGTCACGGGGCGCCTCACATCAGAGGCGGATAGCGGGGGCGGTGACCACCGGTGTGAGTGGATGGGACTGGACCCGCTGGAGAAGCCGCTAGAGGGAAGGAAATATGAAGTGATGCGCTGACCCCTCCCTTCTTACTCTCTTTTCAGTTGAAACAATGAAGAGTCATTTCTTCATATTTTTGCCATTTTAAGCGAAATTTTTTCAAAAAGTTACTCACTCTATTAAAAATTTACTTTAATATTTGATAATATGTAAAATAAAGATTATTAAAAATTATTAGATGATACTATAATTAGAAATTACTAGTACAATTACCATAATATATAAACAAAATTACTAAAAAAAACAAAACTCCCAATTTAGGAAACTTTAAAAATAGCGAGTATCAAAATTAACTAAATTAAGACAGCGAAATTGTTGAGCTGCCAATCAGGTTTAGAAAACAGGACCAGTTCAATTTCCAGATATTACTCGGAGATTCGAGGAGAATGATCTCCTCAATCCCATTACGATCTTTGGTGACACATAGTGTTGGGTACTTGAATGTTGTCCTAACCCTCGGCGTGGCTTTTGAATTAAGCCCGATTAACTGATTGGTGACCAGTGTAGACCAATATCTCCTCATCTCCCGCAGCATTACTCCTTACATTTCTGTACCTTTGTGTGTTTTCACTGTGATCCAATTGAAACAACTTCATCGAAATTTGATTGTCGAGTTTCTAACAAATTTGCTTGTTGTTCAAATGGAAGATGTTTAACTCGAGTCATGTAGAAGGTTAGTTGCATGACTCCATTAGGCAATTTATTATTGCATTCTTGTGGCAGAAATGGTCTTCCTAAGATGATTGGAACATGATTACCAGGTTCACTTGTAATTAGCTCGTTCTTGAAACACTCACAAAAATCTTGGGTAGTAGAATTTGTCTATTTTCTAAGGACATCCTCAGCATCCCTTGAGTTTTCGCTGATCTATCGACGATAGGAGTGTGATGTTGGTAGGTTAGTTCACACACAGACTAGCTGGCTTGTATCTTGAATCACGACATTAGATTCTGCTTGGCTCCTAAGTCAGCGATGACTTGTCTATGCAATTCCTGATATTATTTGAGAATTGTAGGGAGATCCTGGATCCTTGTATTTGTAGGTATTTGCTTTGGATTATAGTGACTTGCTTTCAGTGAAATGCCTTCTTCTCGATACTAATCCGCTGGTGTGCAAAGATCTTCCGAAAAATTTTGCATAAGCGGGCACTTGTTTGATTATATCGACCAGGTATATTAACCTTCGAGCACCTTGGACCTACAAATGCACCACTTGGCTGAGATGCCTTCTTCTTACCTCTAGTACTTGTGGAATGGAGGTGGTATGCGGTATTTCATTAGATCTTCCTTTAGGAGAATATGCTCGGGCCTTGATTCTTCTCCTTGCATGGATTTTCAACGAGGTTTGGCATGGTGATCTTTCTTTTCCTCCTCAGTGATGGCCTTAACTTCATCCATTCTGAATTGTTGGATGACTGCCTCATGAATTCCCTTGGGATTTGGAGTGTTGTGATGGAAACCTCCCTTTCTCTCTTTGCCTCAGCAACTTGTTGATCTTGGTGATAGAATACAGCAGGTTATCAGTTTTACGGTTGAGATTGCTCTCAAGCCCATCTATTCCTCTTATGCAGCAGTACTTTCACAAAGATTAACTTTCGTGCGCTCGTACATTGATTCCTTTTGTTCTCAACAAAGTTGCTCACCACCTTACTCAAATTCATTATGGCTTGGTTCCACTCGAGAAGAGGGATGATGGTTATTGTGACTCAGGAGGGGGTACTAAACTCCAGGTTTGGCACCCGGGGTACATAGGCAGGGGGTTGGGTCTCCACGCAGCGTTAGGTGATTCCCTCCAATTGAATTGTAGGCTACTCATATGGAGTATCGGGATTGTCAGGCTTGAATTGTCCTACAAAGGTTTGCACACTCGACATCAAATCCTTCACTCAGGCCAGGACATGGTTCTACTGGGTGCACAGGATTGAAAATTGGGTGCTGATCGATCAGGCAGATTTTCAAATAATTACATGCACCTCTCGAGCCGTCATTCAAGCTCCTCCACTTTCCCTCGCTAGGGCTGAAACTTAGCTCATCTCTATTTCTTTCCGGGCAAGGCATACATCCCACCCCTTAGTTGACTGGGTGGTCTCATCTCTATCCATTTCTCTAGGGTTAGGCTCTATCCCAACCTTAAGTTTCCAGCCACGTAATTTAAAAAATCCATGGCTTCATCAGATGCGTTTACTTAGAAAGTCTCCCCACACAAGTTTCCAAAAGTTGCCTCATGGCGTGGAGACATGGCCACCATAGAAGTGGTTCACCAACATCCAAGTGTCAAACCCATGGTGTGGGCATGCACTGATGGTTTCCATAACCTTCCCAACACCGGTAAAATCTCTCACCATCCTCGAGTCGCAGTTGCATAAATTTTGTCTTTCAGCCAAATATTAGTCTTATGAGTACCGAAAACTCTTCTCAGAATTCAAATTGGCAAACAAATTTTCAATTTAATGGTTCTAGGCCTCAATGAGTTGAGCCATATCTTGGCCTCATTCCTTTAGAGTCACGGAAATGCTTTTAGCTTCGGGAAGAAATCCATGTCCATCATAGCCTTCCTGGAAAGAGCACCTCCTCAAACCCTAATATGTGTATGGATTTTCATTTTCCATACCATGATATGGGGAGTAGGGGTACTAACATGGCCTCACCGCTACATCTTCAAATAGGAGGAATGATACAGATGGGGGCACTAACTCTGAGGTGGATGTGATCCCCTTGGTTCTATAAGCATTTGGATTCATGGGGTTCCTTGCTGACTCGCTGCTCCTCGTATGGGATCCATGGTATCGTGATGTACACTACCAATCGACTAGGTCAGGTTGTGTACCATTCTATGCACCCACCGATAAATCTTTATCCTAACACAGATAAACACCTGTTACAAAATTTAGAGACAACAAAGAGCAACTACAGAGCTTGCAAAAAGATGAAAGTTAATTAACAAAAATTAAAACTGACTAAAAAGCAGAAACAGTGCAGTCACTGCAAAGTAATGAAAACTGGCAGTTCATGCAACTGAGTGACAAAAAGAGGTAAAAAGGTTACCTTCACTTGTGATGTGGATCACAAGTACACTTCAACTTACCATTAGTAGTTTGGCACCATCCCCGGCAACGGCGCCATTTGATTCGTGCCACAAAGAGGGCTGAGCAAGGAAAATCAACAAAATTTATATACACTGAAATGGCCACGCTGTGAGTCGCTTTACCGCAGATAGTGGTTCAGGGTCGAACACGGATGGTTTTCATCCTAGAAATGATTTGCATAAGTGCAAGAAGGTAAGGCTTATTCGACTTCGGATTTGCTTCAAAAACAAAGGGAAGTAGGTTGAAAACTCCAGAAATTGTAAAACCGAAAGTGCTGTGAAAAGTTAACTTGAAGATTTAGGTCACTAACTTGGTAAGTTAGGCAAAACAAGTGTCCCTGCCGATCCTCTATGACATGCAACCTATAGTCCAAGGCATAACCGGATCTATGTTTAACTAGCGAACCTCACCCTTGAAACCAACTCCTATTTGAGTCAACACAAGTAGCATGCATCTATGGCCCTTTTACTGTTTGAAACCCTAGCATTTAAATATCATTTCAGAGGCTCAGAAGACTATCTATGAAGAACCACAACAGACTCAGCATTAAGTATGACCGATCCCCAAAGCATGGAGAGTATCGCCAAATCAATAACATTCAATGCTATTCAACCCTAATTTGAGAAGACGGGGTCATAAACACAGTGTACCCAAGGCTTTAATACAAGAGGACAACATGCATATGCCCTACCACTAAGCTAGCCTTCCTCTTCAAAGAAAGGAGGCTTAGCCAAGCATCTCTTGAGTTATCATCCTCAAGAGGGGTGTTTGGCAGCCAAGAAAGTAAGAAAAAGAGGAGAGAGAAGAGAGAAAAGCAAAACCTAAATAAAAATACGAGAGTTTATTTACAAAAATAAAAACTTACCAAATATCTTCTCCCCCTCTCCTTTGCTTCCCCCCCGAAATTTCTCTCCTCCAAATTCTCTATATATTACAAAAAGAGAGGGGTTTATATAGGCCACCTCAATACATGAAAATATTTCAAAAGCCTACACCTGCTGTTAAAGGACAAGAGAGTAATACACCCAAATTTGAAGTCGGTTAGCATTAAATACAAAGCATGACGAGGTAAAATTCGCTTAGGGTCAAGAATTTCGCTAGGTAGCTAAATCACCAGCACAATAAACAGAAATTTGCTTGAAGCCGTAATCATGAAGAAGCGAAATTTCGCTAGCTTAGCTTAAATTTTAGTAAGTAGCGAAAATACAAAATTTCTAGGAACAAAGGCTCATAAATCGGGTTCTGGTCTAGCGAAATTACAATTTCGCTTAAGGTCACAAATTCGCAGGTTACGAAATTCGCAATCCTAGCGAAATTTTCGCAACCTAGCGAAAAATCCTGTGCTTTGTTGATCTCCAATCGCATTTCATCCCTGCCTTCAACTCTGACTCAATTTTTCTCTTCACTCGCCAAAAGGCTTCATTGATTTCGTAATGGGCCGATGGTCGACACTTGAGTTCAAACTTCATGATTCATCATACATCTTGATATTGAACTCCCATAGTGCGCAAAACCCGCAAAATAGCCAAAATAACCTCTAAAAACGGCGATAAGTGATACTAAAAGACTAACACTTCAATTGGCATAATGACATGATTAGTGCAAAAGCACTCAAACCTATCTTAATATGGGTTCAAAATTGCACTTTGGGTACTAATCACCATCGATGATCGCGATGATATGGCTTCGATGCAAAGCAGAAGTAAAGAAGGCACCTACAAACAAACCACCCCATTTCCTATTTCATTTCATTTTCCTTGAAACAACACATATAAATTTATTTTAAATTTTGATTAAGAACATTTTTGTTGTAGATTGAAGAGACACCAACAAACCTCATTTCATTCTTCCTTGGAAACAAACACAGTTAAGTTTATTTTGTTTTATTTTAAATTTTAATTAAGACCATTTTCTGCAGAATTTAAGGATAAGAAAAAATTATCAACATTACTCACTGCAATTAGGAGTAGTAATCGATAGCTAAATAAAATTGACGCTTCTTAATAATGTTTCTAATTAGAACCAACTCTTAATTCTCTTACTTAAATATTTCATTACACCAAATTCTATTTCATTTACAATCCTCTTTACTCTCTCCATAAATCTGGATAATTTTGTTTAATTTGTTCTTTCTAAAAAATCACAAAATAATTATTAAATATCAATAGAATATAATGTGGATCAGATAAAAATAATTAAGTAATTTTTATTTGAAACATGAGAAAATAATAGAAATGATCATTGTAGTCAAACTCCTGCTTTACTAATTTAATTAAAAATAAAATTGATGTTGGAGCTAAGGCTGAGAGAATGAATGCTGAAGGATTTGTTTTTATTTTTTTTCTAAAATATATTGCTATTACAAGGTAGAGGTAAATGTACTATTTGACATAAATAGAAGTTAATTCACCGTCTTTCGCCATTTTTTACCTTACATGTGTTGAAAATTTTGTCATGCATTTGCATGTTTCAAAACAAACTCTTAGGGAGTGTTTCTCCTTAAACCTTGTTGGCTTTCGCACGCTAGCCAGCAAGATCCGATTGCAGCTATTTTGAAAGTCGGCTTAATGACTAAATACTCCTAAATGGAATATGAAATTACACAAATAGATCCAATGGAAGGATGCCAGGTAAGCAAGTTGTAAAAACTGCACCAACCTGAGTCAGGGTGAGTGTCTGCGGTTGTCTGAAACAAAGACTCATCCCTTTTACCTTTTTTACCAAAATGGAAATTTAGTATGGCCCACTGTCCCACTACCCATACAGAACTTAAAAGTCACAACGGTGGAGCAATCCTGATCGTTCGATTAATCCCAATCAATGGCCAAGATGAACCCAGCTAATAGTAAATGCTTTCCCCATTCTCATACCTATTAAGGAGTAAGGAGTAAGGACAACGACACACAAACCTGGTAGCTCCAAAAAAAAACACACACACAAAAATCTCTCGCTTCCCGCTTTCTTCTTCCTTTCTCCCATGGATTTCGGCAGTAAAGTACATGAAAATCTCAAATTCTTCTCTTAGCCAAGAATGTCACCTCGAGAATTGGCAGGAAACCACCTTATATGGGCGGAGGAGGAGATTTATAGCTTGATTTTAGAACCTTGTTCATCAAAATCTCTTCCAAGATTTCCACCATCTGTATCACCGGCTTCCCACCAATGCCTCTCAAACCCTCCACCTCGGAGTCTAAACCGCTTGTTTGGATCCCTCTAAAACTTCACATATGGGTTCCTCCATGAATCTCGATGTTTACGAATTGAAGCCTCACGGTAACGCTGAATGGCTTAGAATTTTCCAATTAACAATGGAGGCAGAGGAGGAGGAGGAGGGGGATATCTGTTGTAGCATCATCATCAGAGAGCGGCGGATGTGGCCACCGCCACCGTAGATATGGTGGGGCGGGTGGGGTTCAACTGTCAATAAATCAAGCCTGTAAATTTGTTATACCGAATGAAGTGTCATGCATAACGGGGGAGAATCGTTTGTACAAGAAAATTAGTATGAATTCGGCTAAGAATAGAGTTTCTCTAGCGCTCCAAAAGACACACAAAGGTAGAAAGAAACCCCATGTGGTTAAGGGGCAGTGGACAATTGAAGAAGACAGGTGGGAAATTTAAAAATAATAATAATAATTAAAAAAATACCTATATAACTCTCTAGTTTATGAAAATGTATAAATTTTTTTTTTTTTATCTGGGTTTTTGTTCTAATATTTTGTCTTTAACTTTTGATTAAGAACATTTTTGTTGTAGATTGAAGAGACACCAACAAACCTCATTTCATTCTTCCTTGGAAACAAACACATTTAAGTTTATTTTGTTTTATTTTAAATTTTAATTAAGACCATTTGTGACGCCCCGATCCCGGGGGGTCTCAAGTACACTACTAACCTGTTAGAACTCTATGTGTCTCATCATGAGACCAATACATGAGTAAAATGACCTAATTCCGTCCATTATCCATACTGTCAAATGTATATTATATACCGGAAGGAATTTATTTACAATTTGTTTCCGATTATAATTATCCAAAACCGGGTCTTTACCCGCTTTTTACAAAATTACATAATAAGGCCACATACGGCCATCTCTTCGTTCCTAAGACCTCGACCATGCCTCCATCCCCGGTGCGCCTCGCCCCGAATAATTTTCTCGATGTGGTGAGCAATGCCCGCAGGTCAATTCCTCCCCACATGGGTTACTCCCACCTAAGTGCACATGTAATGACAACTAAATACATTCAAGCAAATGCATAGTCCTAGTTTTGAATGTCTACATACCCTATCACGCCCTGAATCCTCAAATTTTAATTTCACACACGTAACTGCCATCTATGAGAATTTATTTTCGCAAATATTTGTTTTACATTTAAAATCCTTTGGACATCCTACGAAACCCTAGGACACACTCCGACCATGGGAAAACTCCGAATCTAGACATCCTCCGAACACTGGACATCCTCCGAACACTGGACATCCTCCGAGCACTGGACACCCTCCGAACACTGGACACCCTCCGAACACTGGACATCCTCCGAGCACTGGACACCCTTCGAACACTGGACAATTCCCAATAAAACTTTTATCTTTACATTGGACATTTTCCGATTACTTTAAAAATCATACTTCACTGATGATGTCCCCATGCTACCGAAAGCCCACCATCGACAATTCAACCAATGTCGCATCTTACCATGTCCTCTACTCGCATAATTCTATCGAACACCAAACACTGCGGTCGATTTACCATGGTCAACACTGGGGCCATAAATCGACTCCAAACCATGTCTCCACACCAATGTCATGCGATGTTCTTGTGCATACAAATGCATGATAATGTGATTTTATTTTATGTCACATGAATATTTATAAACTACATGCAACATAAACAATTCACGGATGGTTATACCTCCTACACACAATTTGCATGTTATTCAAATATCAAGCAACAACACACAAATTAAGCACACAAGGACCATTTTAAGTCCAAAATCAGTCCGGGACTACCCAAAATGGGTCCCAAAAATTCCAGCATTCAGTCCCAAGTTTTGGAACTGACCAAACGACCACTCACGACCTCACACCATCTAAACCATTTTAAATGGCTCTTAAGCCGAAAATAAACCAAGTAGGAGAAGACCCTACCCTCCTGAGTCTGGTCGAAGCTCCCACAACACCTGCACTCCACGCAGTAGCCTCCTCAGTTGGGGACCAACTTTCATCACTGAGTTTGATGAATCACTGAAACTGGAGAGAGAAGGAGTTAGTGACTCTCTCTCTCTTATCCCACTCACGAACTGATACTTATTAGATAAATGAGATTTAACATCCGTCATACACCCCAACACATTCTGTGATTCTCACATCTTTATCCCATTCGGATTTCATCCCATATGCACACCGGCATCACTGGCGATTTGATTGAGCTATCCAATCACTTGACACGCGGCACCTTAGAGGCTGTCCAAAGCTATGTTCGTATCCGTTCTTGCAACACGGTGAACGGATTTGATTCATTTGACAATTGACGGTGTTTATATTTCGCGATCATCACGACGGTCGCATCCCGAGATCCTGCAGGTAATGCGATTCACCAATTATCGCGATTCTCGAATTTTGATTTCCCGGTTTCCCTGTTATTTTCTGATGGGAGAATATTTGGTGATAGAAAATAATAATAGCATTTAATTCCTGTGTAATAAGAACATGATAGGCTAATAAATTGACATTTTAATAATGTTTCTCTAATTAGAACCAATTCATAATCATTAATAAATATTTATTTATACCAAATTCTATTTCAAGCATAATCCTCTTTTACCTTCCATAAATTTCTCGGATATTTTTGTTTAATTCCATTTCTTCAAAAAATCAAAAATAATTATTAAATATCAATAGAATATAATGTAGACTCGAAAAATAACTAATTAATTTTTATTTGAAACATGAGAAAATAATATAAATGATAATTTTAGTCAAACTCCTGCTTTACTAATTTAATTAAAAATAAAATAGATATTGGAGTTGAGGCTAAAAGAATGAATGCTAAAGGTTTTTTCTTTTAAATATATCGCTTTTAAGGTGGTAGGTAAAAAGTAAAGCCATTTAGCATAATAGTTAGTTCACTTTTCTTTCATCAATTTTACCACGTATTGAAAAAGTTTTATTATAACAATGTTAAGAACAAACCCTTAGGACTCTTTCAAACAAAACTGATCAGTAGCTATTTGAAAGTTGAAGAATGAATTAAATAATTCCTAAAATTGAATAAAATACAATAGATACAATGGAAGGATACTGTGTAAGCAAGTTAAAACTATCGCACCAACCCGGGAAATGTGGTGAGTGTCTGCGGTTGTCTAAATCAAAGAATCATCCCTTTTACCTTTTTTACCAAAATGGAATATTTAGTAGGGCCCACTGTCTCACTACCCATACAAACTTAAAAGTCACCATTAGTTGATAACTCGGGACTGGCTGATTAATCCCAATCAACTGGCCAGATGAACCCAAATAATAGTAAATGCTTTCCTATTCTCATACTTCCATAGCAGAGTAACGAAAATCTATAACCACACACGTAAACCTGTAGCTTCAAAAAATACACACACGCACAAAATTTTCTCGCTTCAGGCTTTCTTCTTCCTCTCTCTCATGATTTGATAACAGCACATGAGTACCTCGCCAAATGCAAGAATGTTCTTCCCCGAGAATTATGTGAAACCACCTTATAAGTGGGTGGAGTGAGGATTTGTGGGTTTTCCTAACCCTGCTCATCAAAATCTCTCTTTCCAAGATCGCACCATCCTGACTCATGAGTTTCTCAGCCACGCCTCCTCAAAAAACCCTCCACCGAGTTCACCATTGTTTAGATCCCTTCAAACTTACATATGGGTTCTTCTGCTAATCTCTACTGCCATTAATTCAGTTTCATCAAAACATCGAATGGATGAGAATTTTCCAACCAATAATGGTGGCTATGAGGAGGAGGGGATGATTCTGCAAAGATCATCAGAGCAAACTAAGTTGTGGCCAATTACTTAGAGATGCGCACCAGCCGTCTAAATCACTGAAATCAAGCCAGAAACTTTGTTATACCCTGATGAAATGTCATGCATAATCTGGGAGAATCATTCAGATAAGAAAATCAGTGCTGAATTTGGCTAAGAATAGAGTTTCTCAAATAAGACACACACAAAGGTAGAAACAACCCTATGTGTTAAGGGCAATGGACAATTGAAGAAGACAGGGAAATTTAAAATAATAATAATAATAATAAAGTATCTATATAACTCTAGTTTATGAAAATGTATATTTTTTTTTTATCTGGGTTTTTGTTCTACCGTTCTATCTTTGATAACGTGTTTTTCCATTCTCATGCATGAAGACTGCTGGATTCGTAACCGGTGGAGCAAAAAGATGGAGCAGGGAAATGGAGTCCCATTTCTCGATGCTTAATGGGAGGATAGGGAAGTGCGGCAGAGACAAAGAATCATCTCAGCCTAAGTATTAAGGTTTCTTTTGTCTTTCTTCTTCCTTTTGATTTTTATTTTTATTTTTAGTTTCTATGTTCACACTGTCATTATGATGAATTTCTTTATTATATATATATATATATATATATATATATATATATATATATATATATATATATATATATATATCCTTGGAGATATATGGGGGTTTTTTTTTTTTCCTTCCACTGAATCAAAAACCTTGTGTCCATTACCCAAATGCCTTGATATTAATGTCTTCCACCATCTCTTGTTTACAAATTGTCCAATATTCCAAATTTAGAAGCTTAATTAGAAAAAATTATGTCTCCCTTTCCCTACCATAAGGGCCATGCATACATCACCATATATAGAAAATATATACATGAATAAAACACTCATACCTCCCAAATAGAACATAACATATTAGGGTTTTCTTGTGGAGATTAATTATATATGCTCATTTTCCATCCTTAGAAAAGGAAATATATGCAATCATCATAGTTCTAAAAGCCTCTGATAGCTACCAATGCTTGTTTAACATAAGACACATGCCCGAGTGAAGTAAAGTCCTGATTGACGTATCTAAAATCTATTTATCTTTTTTAAAAATTAAACATTTTAAGAATAAAAACATTTTTGCAAAATAGAAATTAAAGTCTAGGGATGCACCTTTTTTTAATAGTATGCATGGCTAAAATATGAGACATTTATAATCAGGGGACCCTATGGTTATATCTTAAGCTTGCCTTTTTAAAACTAGGACCACTACCTACAGGACCTACATAAGGGTTTGAACCCCTAACCTCAAATTTGAAGGTAAAAGCATGCAGTCATCACACTCAATCTATTTTCTAGGTCCATCCCACCAGCTGAACTTCATTTATATATACATATAGAAGTGGAATCATATATCATGTGCGCTTTGATATGGTAAGGACATATGGAGGAAGAGGAGGACAAGATTCTAATCAAGCTCCATAAATAGGAAATAAGTGCGAAATTGCAAAGAGGTTGCCCGGAAGAACCGAAACTCCATAAAAACCACCTGAATGCTACAAAGAGAAGACAAATTTCAAGGAGGAAATGTCGTCTGGCATCCAAGACAGCACCCTTCTCTTAACTACATCAAAAGCCTCAACTTAGAATCAAGAGCAAAGATCGATCATCGTAAAAACTTTAATGCAAATACCACCATGCTGAATTTAACTCTACTCTACTCGTACCTTCCATGAACAAGCCCGAGCTCCCATTTCCGCCTCCGCCGACTGGCAGAGTCCCCCGATTATGACTACGAGGAGGTCCTCGATTTTTCCTTTGATGCAAACATATTTCAAGAGAATTGCAACATTGACTCTCTTTTGAATAAGATGTCTAGTACCCCCCACAAATGATGATCGTGGGTATTATACTTCATTGAAGTGCAAAGGTAGCAAAGAAGAAGATGGATTTTATGGAGATTATTTCTCGTGTTAATCTTTGATGAAAGATTTGTATTTAATACCATGAAATATGCACCACCCCTTCCCAATACCAGTGGCCTCAAATTCAGATTTCCTCTAGAGTCTTAGACACATCCATCTATCTATCTCTATTTTCATTTGAATGATCCATAGATTGAAGAAGACACCAACAAAAAAACCACCCCCATTTCATTTCATTTTTCCTTGGAAACAAAAGCATTTAATTTTTTTTTTAATTTTGATTAAGAACATTTTGGCTGTAGATTGAAGAGACACCAACAAACCTCATTTCATTCTTCCTTGGATTTATTTTGTTTTATTTTAAATTTTAATTAAGACCATTTGTCAGCAGTAATTTTAAGGATAAGAAATTATCAATCAGTACTGACTCGTGTAATTGGGAGTAGTAATTGATAGCTAATAAAATCGGGATGCTTTCTTAATAATGTTTAATTAGAACCAACTCTTTAATTGCTTACTAAATATTTCATTACACTAAATTCTATTTCATTTACAATCCTCTTATACTCTCTCCATAAATTCTCAGATAATTTTGTTTGAATTTTGTTCTCTCAAAAAATACAAATTAATTATTAAAATATCAATAGAATATAATGTAGATTTAAAAAAATTAATTAATTTTTATTTGAACGTGAGAAAATAGCTGAAATGATAATTGTAGTCACCGCTTTTACTAATTTAATTAAAAATAAAATTTGATGTTTGTTTATAATGGTAAAACGACGCAAAGCGATTTTCTTTTTTGCAAAATATATTGCTTTTATAGGGTAGGGGTAAAATAGTCATTTCGCATAATAGTTAGTTCACTGTCTTTCATCATTTTTACCATGTGTTGAAAAAGTTTTGTCATGTATTTGCATAAATTTCTTAACAAACTTCGTGAGTGTCTCCTAAACCTTGTTGGCTTCGACGCTGGGGCTTCAAAGAATATCCGAACGGGAAGGTATTTTTGAAATTGAAGCGTAATGACGAAAATGTTCTAGAGTCTTTGATTAATTAACTTTTTTTAAAGAAATTTAAAAATAAATGTATATTTTGAAACTATTGCACAATCTATTTATTCTATACAAATGTCATATCTCAAAAGCCACTTGTAAAAACTTTAAGATAATGCCTCTTTGGTGACAAACTTATTTACTATAATTTCAAATTTTGGGGAAGATTATCAAAACTATAGTTTTTAGTTTAAATACTTATCTAAATAAATTAAATTTTACGCATTTGTTGAATCAATAAAAATCAAAATACAAATTATTAAAATTAATTATATCTACTTTATTCATATACATGTTGGTACTATTTATTACTACTCCTTTAACAATTTTGTTTTTATGTTTGGGAGATTTATTATGATAATAATAACACACACAATAAAATTAGTAACGGTTCTTTAAAAGATTAATAAAATAAATATGAAAAACAATTTAAAAGAATAATATAAAATAAAAGGAAAATATAATTTAAATTATCCTGACATTTTTAATATCAAATAAGATAATTTAAAAACAAATTAATAAGATAAATATAAAAAACAATTTAAAAAATGTAATATAAAATAAAATGACATAATCCGAGATAAACTAATTTTTTTTTCAATCGGATAATTTTAAATTAATAAGATAATATAAAACTAATTTTTTCAATGGATAATTTTAAAATTAGTTTATCCGATTAAAAACAATTTTTTGATATTTATATTAATTATTAAAATTTTATTTATTTTAAATTATATTGTCATTTAATTTTATATTATTCTTTTAAATTGATTTTATATTTATCTTTATAATTTTTTTTAATAAAATTATCTTTTATCTCGATATTAAAATAAACGAAATTCATGTAAAAATTCATTATTTTTCAATCGACAATTTTAAAATATAATTATTTTTAAATTATATTTTTATTTTATTTTATATTATTACTTTTAAATTGTTTTTGTTGTTTATCTTATTAATCTTTTTTAAAAGAATATCATGACTTTAATTTTATTATTATTATTATAATAATAATAATAAATTTTCTCAAACACAAAATAAGTTATTTAAAAGGTGATGCATAAAGTGATTCTTTTTAGATAAATTATTTAAACTAAAAGGATTATTTAAACTAAAATAATATGTTGATACAAGTAAATGTTGATGTCACCAACAATGACATTTCATTATCATTTTTAAAACATTAAAATGTCACCATCGAGGACAAATCTGCAAGATTTTCTTTAAAAAAAGTTATAAAGTCAATGTACCAAGATTTAGAAAAACCCCGAGAAAATCCAATTTTCGAAAATGGCAAAATGGTACTTCGGTCAAAACCGAAATTTTCTAGATTTCGAATGACAAACGAACTTCACCGTTGAATTATCTCGCGGAAATCTAATATCATAAAATGACCTCATTAATTCCAAGACAATGACTTACGTTTTTCGAGGCATTCATCAGAACGATTTCATGAGAGGATATGTGATGTGTGACAAAAGTCACATACCATACTGTACCTATGCGACAATATGTCAGATGATTAGAGAGAGAGTGGCAAGGGAGATGAATCTGCTTAAATTGTCAGCAAGGCCAGTGAAATGCAATCTCTGACGGCTTATCGAGTCGGCCGAGTCTGCACACCAGTCAAGGGTATAGTCAGCCGAATCAGCCAAGTTGATTTAAACCGGGCTGCCATTTTTCTATTCCAGCCCTGGGCTCTCTAAGATCTAAATAACAGCCACGGCCACCCTGGCCTTATGTGGAAAAAGTCAAACTATTTCCTCTGTAAATTGATCTCCCATTTCTCATTTAAAACCATAAAGGTAATGCATTCTCTTTCTCTCGTAAGGTGTAAAATCGCATGTATGATGTAGCTGAAGTTAAACCATAATTCAACTATCTATGACATGGAAATACATTCTTTCCCTATTTCCATCTAAAGTCTCCAAAGGTGATGTTACATTGTTACTCGATAATCGTGTGTTCTTTCTGGTGTAGTATTGGAACAAATTTATCGGGAAGGAGCATCTCAGCATGCTTGGTGAATAGCTCTAGAGAAAGAATAAATCAGCCTACAGAATCATATATCTTATGTTCAGCCGTGGAAAAATTATTTCCATTGAAGTGGATGCATGATGGTAGAATCAACAAGTTCCAAATAAAATATTTGGTAGGTTTAACCAGTAAAGATATACGGGAATCAAGCCAAGTGTGAGGTGGCCGTTAAATCTAAGCTAAACAAAAATATGATCCACCAGTTCCATGTGTTAGAAAGGACTTGAGCCCATGTGCTTGCTCCAAAAGAGGAAAAGTGCTAAAGCAAAGCATGACAGTCTATGTTCTTATTGAAATCAACTTGGCCAGTCATCTCAGCTATGCCACAGAACTGCCCACTTGCATTAACCTAAACATTACATACGATACACGGGCGAATGAATTAAAACATGATGGATGAAAAGGAAAATAATTTTCTATCCAAAAACATCAAATTCTATACATACCGAAAAGGAAAGAGAGACCGAACATTTTCTCCCTCTATCTTTCTTGTGGGATCCATCTTTTCTAGTTGGGGGTGGTCCACTAACTATATATATTGGAACTAGAGATAAAAGGGTTGCATGGTCAGGGTGTTGGCTACCTGGAAAACATTTATAATACAGATAAGAACAAAGATCACACCAACACATGGCACTCAAATCTCTAGAGAAATAAAAATCCAAGTGCAACAAATATGGAAAATTACACATATGAAATAAATGGTCCTAATAAAAGGAACTAATATTTAACTTCTCTTCTACAAAAAGAGTCATCGATGCACAACCTACAACCCTTACAATGTACATTTAATAGAGGCCTATTTCAGTTTGGTGCACTGTAGTAGGCAAGAACCATGACAAGTTACCAAATCATGATACATTTTATTTTACTTCTCGAAACAATAGGAACAAGATAACATCAATGCTCACAATAAATTAGAGAATAAGTAATGTCATCTAGTGCATTAACAAAAGATGATCCAGAGGCAACATCCAAAGAAATAGCAGATGAGATTTCATGTAGAATGATACTAGTAATTAGAACTTCCTCTCAATAAAATACCAATAAATAGAACTAAAGGGCTGCACAGGTTGTAACTGGGTGTGAAGTAAAGGAGAGATCCATTATCTGCTTGCATCACCTAACCAAAAATCAATTTGTGAGACCATCAAGAGTCTAAAAGCAAGAATAAAACCATTATCTGCTTCCTTTACATTTTCCAATTCCTCCAATCTTGCCCGGAAATCAGAAGGAGAATAAAACTAAAAGCAAGAACCCCAACATAGATGAAGCAAGCAAAACCCATAAAGTGATTAATCTAAAATCGATTGATTGTCAATTAGTACATCCAGACTCAAGTGAATATAGCTATAGAAAAACTTACAAGATTGAAGGACCACTAATTCGATTAACCTCATGAACCGCGGGACCTCTCCACCCAACGGATATGTAAACTTTCCTCAAAACAACCAAATAAAATCCAATGGAGCGAACCCTTATGATTCCTAACATATCTCTAGAAAATAATGCTGAGCGAAGTGTAAAAATTTTTTTTTTCCTTTTCAAACACTTGGATTTTTCGTAAAAATTGGCCGTAGTTTCTCTGCTTTTCTGACTTTCCTAAATTTACAAAACCTCGCGAAACATTTAAAAACACTTCTAATCTTTCAATCTTCAACTTCTCAACTTCCTGCTTTAGGACTCCTCATTCACAACCCAATCAAACACAATATATACATATATACATTTATTCATTTCAATCATCAAACATTTCAAACTTCTTCAATTCCATGCATTTGTTTTTATCAAAGATCGCTTGAGCCACTTAAGCCGACCGCCACGCATTCTCGGGCCCACCGAGGTACAAAGTCCACGTAGTTCCTTTCAAATTTATACATATACATATATGTTATTAACAAATATTCAACATAAACAATATGCAAAATTATATATATGAATGAAATCACAAATGGTCGGGCTTCATCAATGGCTCGACCACCGCACAGAGGGTACTCACGGCCATGACTGGCTCCTGGGTCCCGAAAAATTGTTTTTGAAATATATGGAAAGAATGAGCCAAAGGAGCTCGTTGAGGTACATTTTCATTAAAATAACATTTTCAGATATACCAAAAATAATACATACTTATACAATTAAAATCCATTTATACCTTAAACATTTATGCCTTAAACTTTCTTTCAATAAATACTTATACCATTAAAATCAATTTATGCTTTAAACATTTATGCCTTAAACTTTCTTTCAATAAATACTTATACATTTAAAATCCATTTATGCCTTAAACATTTGTGCCGTAAACTTTCTTTCTTTATTTATTTCTTTCTTTCTTTCTGATGGAACCCTGGGAACAAAACACACCAATGGGGCTTCCTGGATCGACGGTGAGGGACAAATACATTCCGGGCCATAACCACTACGCTGCTGGAGAAACTCACGCTTGCATAGGGTTCCGCCATAGCACCTTATCACGTGTAAGGATATTACTCTAGACACCCCACTCCTCTCCCCGCTTAGTAACTCCATAACTTTACCCCCAAATCCCACACGCTAAGGTACCCTCACGATATCACCATAAATGCTATGGGGTTTAGGGCAACCATCAAGAAACATTTCTTCAAAATACATTTAAATCCTACTTTATCCTTAACATGATACATATTTAATACATATAAATATATATATTGATGCAAGATAAAACATTTCCATATGCCTTAACATTTAAATAAACATTTCCATTAAACTTTCAATTTAACATTAAAACCATTCAATTTTAAAAACTCAATTTTCAAAAATACTTTCATCACCGCTTCACCGCCAATCCCGCTTGCTTCCCGCCGAGTTCCCGTTTCCTTCCGATAGTCCTTTTTCACCTTTTTTTCTAAGAAAAACCACAACTACACATTAACCATAATGACAACTCTATACACTCAGTCCTATATTCTTATTCCTCTATGAATCTATTTTACTTAGGAATTGGAATCAATCCAATCGGATCATCCCAACTAAAGCTACATTTTTCTGCCAACTAGTCCATTTACCTATTACACTAGGGACAGTTTGTATTACTCTATTTTTTTCCAGAGTCTTAACTTCATTTGACATTATCTATTTGTACTATTTTAAAGCTAAGGTGCTATGCGGTCTTTCTCCAATTGAATCACCCAATCGGAGCAATCGAAACTCACGCTATGTCCAAAACAACCGACTAATCTATATTCAAAAACTGAACCATACAGTGGCTTACACATGGCCCTACTTTGAGTGAATTTTTAGGCCACTTATAGTCAGAATTTGACGATGCCTATTTCTATATGTATGATTTTCCTTGAAGTCTATTTTAACTAGCAACTTGAATCACTCAAATCGGATCATAAATGAGCAAGTTATGGTCAAAATATGAAAACTGGTCGAAACAGGAAAACAGAGCATTTCCTGCATCGGTGAACCATGCTGGCTTAAGTATACGGCCTACTTTGGAGGAATTTAGCTTTCTCTTCTTCACTTATAATCAGAATTTGACGATACCATTTCTATATGTTTGGTTTTCCTGGAAGTCTAGTTTAATTATCCACTTGAATCACTCAAATCGATAAGAAATGAGAGTTATGGTCAAATATTTAAAATCGGGCCTAAACAGGAAAACAGAGTATTTCCTGTACCGAGCAGCCCCTTGAATTTTTTCCAGATTTGCTTTTTTTTTTTTTTCGCTTATACTTTGCTACCACCAACATCATACAAATCTCTCTATAATTCATATACCTATGAATTTATATGGAATTCATCTAAAAACAACTCCACAACACTTAAATGAGTGCTATGGAACTCAAACCTCAAAACCTTAGGTGGAAACCAAGAACTCAACCTAGGTCCACTAATTCTATTTAAAACCACATATTCAATACGATTCCATGCTTACTTTACACCAATCGGTGGAAAACCTCATAATCCCAACAAACATCTAGGTTTAGGGTGATCTCTCCAAACCCTGTACTCAAGGAGCATCAATTCTCCATGGAATTCATGCTCAAAACCCAAAAATAAAGGATTCCATAATTGATTTTGATCTCCTCCTCCTCCTTCTTCTTCCTCTTTCTTCCTCCTCTTTGACTCTCTCTTTCTCCTCTACTTCGCTGTCTCTAAACCCAAATGAGACCAAAATGTGATTTTTTTTTGTTTGCTCTACATTAAAAATCTCAAGTTTCCTCTCTAATTAAAATTAAGCCCATCTTCCAAGAATTTTAAGATCAACTTTCCATTAATTGAAATTTAAAACCTCATCTCCTCAATTTTGCAATTGTAACTTATTCTATTTAGGCCAGGCTCATCTCTAACTAAATTTTGATTTTTGGTATTCTTTTGCTTAATGACAATTGTACCTCTCTTTTAATACCATAATTCCGTTCGTAAACTTTCCTTTCTAATTTCGTCTCCAAAATTGTTTCAATATGACACTTGGTACTCTTATACACCCCTACAGTATCATGTATTGTACATTCTCTCGGGACGGGGTGTTACAAAGATATTGAATCTCCAAAGGCAATTCTTGGTCATCAAATTCAACAAAGGAACCATCAAAACCTGTTCAAAAAAACCAGAAACCAAAAATCATTTACATCATCCACAACACATTTTATTTTCTTAAAAATAAAACAAGGAAGAAGGAATAGGAGACAATACCAGTCTAACAAACCTTTCAAGATGAACTTGAATCAACAAGGAAAAGGAAAACAACTAAGAGACCAAAGAATATTCATGCCCCAAACCAAGATTCGTGATAATCGAAAAATTTCCTCAACTTGCTCTCCAAACTTCTTAACCAAATCACGCCTCCCGCCCACACACTCCCCCTTCCAAATCAAGCTAAGGAAATGATATGCAAGAACAATCATAGAAATCATATCATTTCACTGGGTACACGTGATCATAATAGCCGGGAATCTGTTTTCGTCAGAATCAAAATACATGATTAAATAATGGTAAAATAGTAACATGAAGTGGCTATGTTAGCAAACAACCTCTGACCAACAATTTGAAATAAGTAAGAATCTTAAAGCATATCAATCTTAAAGAAGACAACTTCAATCCAATGATATATTACAACCTCAATACTGAAAACTATTAATCATCAAAAACCATAATTATGGAATGTGGGTAAATCAGGAATCTCACCAATCACCATTGAATAATCCAAAACTTAACTGAAATGGGTAAAATGTAACAATAGACATGTAGAATTTTATGGAGTTGTTGTTTTAAAGGTAAAAGTACTTTGGCAACCCTGCTTTTGCCTTTTCAGCTCAAATCCAATAACATCAAATAACATACAAAATTCAAAACCAAATAGAATTACAAAAACAACATACTCCTATCAGAATAATCATTAAATTATAAATCTAAAAATCATTATCGATGGAGACAAGATCATCATCAACAACAATATTTGAATCTTCCTTAGATAATCGAATATCCTCTACTCGCATCTCGCAATTCATAAAACAAAAATGTTTATTTTGTAAGCTAAAGTTGAAACAAAAACAAAACAAAAAAAGTTCAGGGAATAAGCAATTTTTACCAGAAGGTCCAATTTCTTTAAAATCATGTAGCCAATTACAAGTAAAAATAAGGGCTTGCACAGTTTTTGGGAGCAAACAATTTCTATACTTATGCAATATACGACCACCAATACTAAATGAAGATTTTGAAGCTACTGTTGTGATTGGAATGCTTAAAATGTCACAAGCCATAATTGCAAATGAGAACTAATGTTTATTTAACTTCCAATATTCTAGCACGCTTCGAGGTCATTTCAGCCATAGCTTCCTTCATCCAAGTATATCAAGTTGAGATCGACATCATTTGAAGTCATTTGACTCATTTCATGTGATACCTCAAATAATACAAGCAACCAACACATAAACAAAATCATCACTATACTAGATACTTGAAAAAACAATAACAAGAAAAATAATGAATAAAATTTATAATAATCAAACTTACATCAAGTATAGATGTCATTGATGATGTTGAGCTTGTTCCGCTTTTCACTAAAGGACATTGTTGTGAATCGAAGACCCATGGTCATCGACATGATGACCTAGTTTGAATGAAGCAATTTGAAGCCAATGTACTCTTGTACTTTGTATATTCAGCAAATATTTTATACAAGGCCTCCTTCACCCTATTCACTTTCTCTTGATGGTCATATGGATAAAGTCTCTTATAGCAAAAGCTCAAAAATTTCAACTTAAAACGAGGATCAAGAACACATCCAAGTGCAAGAGTGACAGAATACTCGCTCCAGTACTTATAAAATTTTACCTTCATCCTTGTTGCCATATCTTTGATCACCCCATCTTCACTATACAAGCTTTCATTCAATTTCTTTTCTATACTATAAACTTGTAGGAAATACAAATTGGAGGTGGGGTAAGATGATCCAAATATCAAGTTAGTAATCAGATATAATGGGACCAAGAAAGCACACATCTTCTCCGCTCTTTCCCACTCTTCATTGGATGGACAAAGTGTATAACTTCTATCATTGAAAGTCAAACCACAAAGCATACTGTACTTAATACAGCACTTTCAAGCATCATGTAAGTAGTATTCCATCTAGTTGACACATCCAACCTCAAGAAACTACCTCAATATCATCTAAATGCAATTTCTTCCTAAATACATTTATGAAATTGTTTTAACCTCCTCCGAAGCCTTCTACATATAACACTTTCTTTACTTTATATAAAGCCTTCTTAGCCACTTTCAAACCTTCTTGAACTATGATTCCAATTATATGTACAAATATCTAACATGAAAAATCACTCATCACATAACAAGCCATTTTGGTAAATTCAAGCCTCTTTCAAAATATTTTGCATGCTATCATTAGAAGATCCAAAGTCAGGAAAATATTTTCCCATCTATTCCCCAATCTTTGCACTCTAAACACCTTATTAATCTCAATCCCCGTATGTGGACTCTAACTCACAAAATGCAATTTACTTATTTTTAACTTCCACTTATCAACATAATGAGTTGTCAATACCATATAACCTGAGTAGTTATAGCAAATTATGATCGTGGTTAAATAAAATTTCAATGAATATTAGCTAATTTGCTCTTTAGCTTTGTTTTTTCAATCAAGAAGACATTCTAACAATCAGCCTTAGCAATGTTTCTACTAATAGGTTTGAAATCAGGATTCAAAACTCTATTCACTACCCAAACTCCTTCATACTCAAAAAGATATTAAATGGAAGATCATGCATTATGATACATCTAGAGAGTGCATCTCGATGCTTCCAGGATCAAGTTTCCGAGACCTCAACGTCCCAAAAATGGTCAACCAATACAAAATCTACATCATTGTACTTAGGAATCAAATGACACTTTTGACATGACGCCTTAAATGGGTAGTTCCATTATCTCGAATTACATGTAAGTATAAAGCCTCCCACAACCCTTACTTACATTTTTCCACGCCATCTAATAATAATTCAATCTTTTTCATAATTATTCCACACCTCATGTGTATTACCCTAACTTTCTTAACAAACTTCTTTTCCAACATCACTACTAATTCTTTACCATCAGCACCAATAGACTTAGTCCTACTATTAGTACCACAACCAACGGAAACATTAGTAGCAATAAAGTACTCTAGCTTCTAAGAGTATGCTCAATTGCAATTCATCATCAAGATCCCCACAATTAGATTCAAAACCATAACTAATATAAAAAATTTATAAATGAATACAATTGACTTGCATAAAACCTAGGGCCATTTTTCATAAACAAACGAACCAAACTAATTTAAAACTAGATACTAAACATCAACCAGACTAGCAACACCACAACTAAAATGGATTAAAGGTTCAATTCAAACTCAATTTCATATCAAATGGCAAGGATTCCCAACAATCATTTCATAAATGGAAGGCAATAAACATAATTTCAATTTTCAACTGTTATATCAAGTTAATCAATAATCATACAAATACAAAAAATATTATTGTTATTTTAAAGCAGAAAAAGAAAATTAATTAAGTAGTGGAATATTATAGAAATTCGAGGAAATCACCAATTAGTACAAACTATAATGGTGATTCAATCACTTGATCTATGCTTGAGCTTTTAGGAGAGTTGGTCATCTAAATACTTTTAATCAAGTTTCTTTGAAACTATTCATGATCAATTTATTTTGATGTTTCAAGTTGGAGGAAATTACCATGTATGAGTTAAATCTGTCAATTTTGTCAAGAAACTGCTTTTTTACTTTACTTAAGAAGATTAGCAAAATTTCTAAATTTTCTTAAGAAATACAAGAGTACTCTTTTATGAATATTTTAGACTAATCAAAGATTTTTTTCTTACTTTTAAGTTAATAGAAAGGAAAAGTTGTGTAGAAAATACTTTGTGGCTTAAGCAGGATTGTAAGTATGATTTGACTGATGTAGTTTGCTACAACCTACCACAGTGATTTACCGCATTTGGTTTGATGCAAAATACCAAATCTGAAAACTTAATACAAATTACATTGATATTGTTCTCATCTGGCTATGTTTGTATTTACTATTTCTAAAAAAACAAGAACATGGAAGAACAAGAACATGTTTGGTTCTTTTTTTTTTCTTAAAAACATGAAACCTGTTTTCAATAATATAACCAAACATTACCTAACAAAAACATGAAACCTCGTTTAAATTGGTTTTTATTCTAAAAAACAAGAACAGGGAGAACAAGATGTCAAGAACAAAACTCGGCTTTTATTCGAAAACTCCATAAAAAAAATGGTTTTTATTATGAAAACTGCTATTAATATTATTATAAAACTCGGTTTTTATTCTAAAACCGAGATCATGTCAAAACTCCGGTTTTTATTATGAAACTGCTTTAAAATGGTTTTTATTATGAAAAACTCGGTTTTTATTATCAAAAAATCGATTTTTATTCGAAACTGCTTTTATTCTAAATGTGGGATTGATGTCAAAAACCGATTTTTATTCTCAAACTCGGTTCTTTATTTTCTACCATTCTTCAAACCAAAATAGCATATCTCTCGAACTCTCATACGAACATACCACAACCAAATGTGCAATAGGCAATGTGAAACAAGCAACACAACAACACTTAAAAACACCCTATCATCACCAGGTCTGAACTAAACATAACCTCTATTCTAGTGGTTCTCGGTCTAATCGTCCTCAAGTCAAGATGGTCGATACTTAGCACTACCCATTTCCATCATCGAAAGAAATAAAAAGAATTATATGATTAAGATTTATGTTTCATAAAAGATCAAACAAGAAAAATTTGAAGTTAAAAAGTGATGATTTTTTTACCCAGAAAATCTGATCCCGAGGTAAACAAATATAGAGGAAGAGGACACCGGATCGTAATTGTTACGATACACGTAAAAATTTCGGAGGATCGCCATGAGGAGCGAGGAGGTGGTTTCATTGAGGCCATGGCAAGAAGTCAAGAACCGAGAATGAGAAGAAGAGTTCGCACTTTGCAAAACCAAAAACAAAAGAAACTAGGGTCGAAGGATAAATGATGTTGGGATTGGTAATTTTGGCAAAATCTTGTTTTTTATTTAATTTATCAAATCACACCCGAAAAATCAGTCAACCCGATCTGGATACTATTAGCCCAAATAGTCAATCTGCCTGGCCAAATTGGTCTGCGCCAACAAAATTAGAGTCCCCGGCCTGGCCTCACTTCGCTGGTCGAGCTTAGCCTAACTTGTCGGGCTCAACTGCTACCAGCCAAAAGTCACTTAAAGTGGGACATGGATGGAAATGGCTGGAAAGTTAAATGAGAATAAGAAAAGAAGGAAACAGCTTTCCAAAAGACACAAAACGTGGTAGGTACTGGATCTGATTCTGAGAAAGAGTGTGACTTCTCTCTAGATTTCTACAAGATCACGTTGGCTTTGGGCCAAGAAGTAAAGCTATTCTACGCGAGGGCCACGTGGACACCCTACTGGTGGAGTTCAGTAACCCAGAGTAGGGTCTCCTACTTGTGTTATTCTCGGGCTAAGAGCCGTGAATGCCGTGGATATTCGAGGCTTAATTTAGCCGTGATTTTGGTCTCAAAACATTGAAACCGGTAGAAATCCCTTATTAGTGGTCGCGGAATAAAGCAAGCCACCAGGTTCTTCACTGCTCATGATTTTATTGCGGTGATTTTCAGAAGCTTGGGTGATTCAAATGAATTGCTTATGGTTAATTAGCCCATGTAAGCTATTTTTTATGTTAAGATTGTGAATTGAATAAATATGGATTATGTGAATTTAATTATGTTAATATATAAGCGAAAAATATATTAGTATGAATATTTTGGAATTGAATAATGCATTCCATATGCACTAGAATATTAGGTGAGTGCATGACATGAAAGAAAACAAAACAAAATGTTTGTGGAAAAAGAATTTCACGGAAAGATTTTCGAGAAATGTGTTTGAGATTGTCCAACAATCTACGCCTGAGGTCCATGAATTGTTTCGAGGGTTATCCAAATGTGATTCACTTCAAAGGTTGTCCAATAAATTTACCAAAACTTCTGTGAGTAAGTTTTCGAGAACAAAACTGTTTGAAACTGTAATTTTACTCGCATTTAATAAAGGCAGGGGGTGAGGGAGCTCTGAGGACTCGAGACATGGGATTAGCATTCAAGTAGATCATGTATTTACTGAGTGTGATTGTTTTCATGTACACTTAGGGCGGGGAGTAAAACTCACAGAGGGAAATTATCATTATCGCTTTGCTCACCATTAGGATCACTATTTCGATATAGGGAGGTATGAGGACGACGCTCACTAGAGGCCTACGCCAGAATATTTCGTCGCTTTGATATTTATTCGTAAAACACAGTAATAGAAAACTAGATTTGATATATGTTTCTGGGTAAAGAGTAAATGTATTAACTCTTGAACTATGGTAATATAGTTGATGTATTTTTGTGAGTATTGATGCAAGGCCCAGTGGCCATTTTTTACTCGATGTAACTTTGCAAGGTGGTCGCGCAAATGTTGAGACATGTTGTATTTTGGGTAGAGCTCCACGCATAAAGGAGACTCACCGATTTTCGCGGAGTGGTGCCTGCCACCCTTACATCCACGAGTATTCGCAGTTGGATCTGGTTATCAACGAATTTCGAACGGGCGGCCGCCAAAGATTTGCTTAAAAGCAAATGTTTGGTGACAACATGATGTCAGACACCATTTCCATACCCACTTTCTTCCATCCCTTATAATAAATGACAAAATCACTACCCTTATAAAAATGAGAAAGTGACTTTTTTTACACCCAAGATGTCAAGTAATTATAACACCCCAAAAAAAAATTATAAAGTCATTGTCAGAAAGTACAACAAAAGATTGCCAAGGGCCTAAATATACATTATTTTTATAATTTTAATATATATATATATATATATATATATATATTATTTTAATCCAAAACGTCACCATCTTTCATCATTTTTAACACTTGTTAGAAAAAGTTTATTACATTGCAATGTTTAGAACAACTCAGAAACCGTGAAATTTTCTTCACTCTAATTTTTTCAAAAAAAAAAAAAAAAAAAAAAAAAGCGGTGATTTGTCGGAATAGTCCCGGAGGAAAAGATGGGATTTTCTGCATCTCGACGACAAATGATTGCACCGCTGGAATCGTCTCATGAAATCTAGCTACCCAAATGATTCTTTGTTTGATTCCGAGACAAATTGACTTCAATGATTTATAAGACTGGTACGAGCAGACATATAAAGCCACATGTCCATTTGCATGTTCAAAGCATGGGTATTATGCCCTGCATGGAAGGCCCAAAATGTATAAATGGGATGTCTGCAGGCTGAGAGGGAGAAAGAAAAAGAGAAGGCAAGGGGAAAGGGAGGAAGGGCAAAGAGAAATGAGGAAAGGAAAAGAGAAAGGAGGAAAAGAAGAGAAAAGGAAAGAAGAAAATAGGAACAAAAAAAGGAGAAAGAAAGAAAGGAAGAGGAAAAGGAAGAGGTCAGAATGATGCACTCCGAATGGCAAAGGTCTCGGAACTGTGCTATGAGAGGTAAATTTCTCCTACCCTAAGATTTTACGATAAGGACCACTTAATGGTTTGACGGCTCTTTTCGCCCCTATTTGTGCTTAATTTAAGATGTGTGTGGTTTGCCATTGCTAGTGATACCAAAAGACCGGTTATTTTAAGTTCAGATTTTCCGGAGATCGAATATTGTGTTCGGACAAAGAAAACTCGAGTAGAATGGCAACCGGTGTGCCCAAATTTCCGCACACCTTGCGAATCACCAACTTTGACGACCATAACTTTCTCATCCGAACTCCACCGCAGCGCTTCGGATCGCCAAAGCCTGAGTCTAGAAATCGAATAAGATAAAGTACTCAGCCAAACCCTGGGCTGAACATTGGGCTGGTCACTGACATTGAGAATGGCCCCGCTCGTTCCCGTAACTTCGCTTTCTGAACCCACTCAGATCTCAAATGTCAGCTACATACGCCCGAACAGGAACTGTGTGTTGATGTTTTTCGTGTGGTATTGAAAAACTCGACTTTCGGACTAAGTCCGTGATATCGAGCGCTGCCGCAATGATTTATGGTCTGAATGGCTAATGTGTGTTATTGTTAAAATTGAATATGTTGAATGTGATAAAAATGGAAATGAATTTTTAAGTATTAAATATAATTTATCCATGACACTTGGACAAGTAGTGTAATAGATATGTTACATGTGACACGTAGCGTACATGTAGGCATGCAATGACATATGCATTGCATTTATGCAATCGGACATCACATCGAGCCCGTGAGCTTCAGCCGGGCCCATCGTTCGGCAACCAACCGCAAACTACACTGTGTCACGCCCATAGCAACTCCAATATTTTATTAGATCATCCACGGAGTTTCACGGTGCATTTAAACCGTTTTTGAATAAACAATTTATCGTAGATTGTCCAATGTTTTTGAATAAACATTATCTGAGACCGCCCAACGCTTTTTTGAATAAAATAGTTTATCTATTGTACAATATTTTGAATAAAACGCTTATCGAGACTGCCCAACGCTTTTGAATAAAAACAGCTTTATCGGAGATTGTCCAATTCTTAATAAATGCTATCGTGGTGACTATCCATTGTTTTTTAATAAAACGTTTATCGGAGATCATCAATGCTTTTGAAATAAGAGCAAGCATTCGAGAATGTCCACTATTTTTTAATAATAAAACGGTTTATCTACATTATTGTCCTGAATGTTTTTGAATAAAATGTTTATCGGTGACTATTCATCGCTTTTTAATAAAAAATGCTTATCAAGATTGTCCAATGTTTTTAATAAAACGTTTATCTAGAGACTCATTTCAATGCTTTTGAATGAATCATGATTCTGAGACTATCTAACGCTTTTTATTAAAACATAATGTTGTATAGGCGAAGCCATCTTAAGTGTGAGAACCCTAAACTGTGGCCCACAAATGCATAACACACAGTATTGGGTAAGGAAATAAGTAGGCATTGGGGGTATCCAATGTGTCTAGAATTACAAAACAAAAATCTATTGTTTTGGAAATAGGGTCGTGGCTGACACCCATGACTAAGCCACACTTGCCATATGCAGTGTGAGGAGTTAGTGAGGACCTTCAGGATTTGAGCGAGGGCATACCGCATTCAGACATGTAGACACATTCAGCCAAAGAGTATAGGTAATTTTGAATGCATGTATCAGCATTGCATGTCGCTTCTAGGTGAGGAGCTGTAGGGAGATATGATCACTAGGTTTTGCTCACCTCGTCAGGACCACCTCCCTGTGCAGAAGACCCATACACTCTCAGGCCTGAGTACGAAGAAAGCCGGGTTGTGGCCTTGAGAACTATTTTTGTAAAATATATTAGAACAATCTAGTTTTAATAGATGTTGGCATGTAAAAGTGTAAAAGAGTTGTACATCAAACTCTTGTAAAATATTATAAGAATTTGTATATTTGTAAGAAAAATATACGTAAAGGCGATTCACTGGATATTCCTGCTGGACGAGTTGACAACCCACTTCTGATTTTGAGGGTCAGCATGGTATCCGAGTATACTGCATTCTGCTGTGTGGCATCACAAATCCTCTTTAAGAGTGTCTCTCAAACCTTTGCTATTTTTGACGCCAATTGGCACATATGATTGGGTAGCTATTTTGAAAGCTGAAGGTGAACACTTAAATACCTAAATAACATGAAATACACAAATAGATCCAATTGGAAGGATGCCGTGTAAGAAAGTCAGAATAACCCTGACTAACCTCGAGTTGTGTGAGTCTCTGTGGTTGTCTGAAACAAAGACTCATCCCTTTGATCTTTTTTACCAAAATGGAAAATTTAGTAAGACCCACTTTCCCACTACCCATATAGAACTTAAAATTCACAACACTGGAGCAATCCTGACCGTTGGATTAAACCCAATAAACAGCCAGGATGAACCCAGCAAATAGTAAATGCTTTCCCCATTCTCATACTTATTAAGGAATAAGGAGTAAGGATAACGACACAAAAACTTGGTAGCTTCAAAAACACGCACACACACAAAAATTTTCTCTCGCTTTCCCGTGCTTTCTTACTTTCTCTCTCTCGAGGATTTTGACAGAAAGTACAAGGAAAAATCTCTGCCTTCTTCCTCAACCAGCAATGTCTACTCGAGAATTATGTGAAACCACCTTATATGGGGCACAGAGAAGGGTTTTCCTTAGAACCCCGTTCATCAAAATCTCTAAGATTTTCACCATCCGATCATCACTGTTTCGCTAATGCCTCAAAACCTCCACCCGAGTCCAAACCGCTTGTTCGATCCCTTCGAAACTTCACATATGGGTCTTCCATGAATCCTGGCTGCTTACGAATTGAAGCCTTTCAGCGTAAAACGCCGTATCGGCAAGAATTTTCCGGCTCACAATGGAGCTGGGAGGGAGAGGGAGGAGGATATGGAGACCATAGTGCGATCATCATCAGAGAGCGACGGCTGTGGCCACCACTATCGTAGAGATGGTGGGGCGGGTGGGGTTCAACTTTCAAGAAATAAAGTCGAGCAACTTTGTTATATCGATGAAGCAAGTCACAAGCACCTGGGAGAATCGTTTGTACAAGAAAAATCAGTATGAATTCACTAAGAAAGAGTTTCTCCGCCTCCCAAAAGACACACAAAGGGTAGAAAGAAACCCATGTTATAAATGGATAACTAAGAAGACAGGTGGGAAATTTAAACATAATAACAATAATAATAAAAAGATCTATATAACTCTCTAGTTTATGAAAATGCATTTTTTTTATTCGGGTTTTTGTTCTAATGTTCTGTCTTAAATAACATGTTTTTTCATTCTCATGCATGATGACTGTTGATTCAACTAGTGGAGCAGTATGGAGTGAGGAAATGGAGTCTTATTTCTCATATGTTGAATGTGAGGATAGGGAAGCAAAGGCAGAGAGATGGTACAATCATCTCAAACCTAACATTAAGGTTTCTTTTGTCTTTCTTTCTTCCTTTGATTTTTATTTTTTATTTTTATTTTTACGCTCACACAAGATATATATCCTTGGAGATATATGGGTTTTTTTTCCTTCCACTCGAATCAAAAACTTTGTGTCCATTAATTCCAAATGCCTTGATATTAATGTCTTCCACCATCTCTTGTTTGTTGGGCCATCCAATATTCCAAATTCGTAAGCTTCATTAAAAAAATTATGTTCCCTTTCCTACGATAAGGGTCATGCACATCATCATATATAAAATATATATACATGAATAAAAAACACTCATACTTCCAAATGGTACATTAAATATTAGGGTTTTCTTTGTGGAAATTAATTATATGCTCATTTTCCATCCTTTAGGTAGAAAAAGGAAATATATGCAATCAGCATAGTTCTAAAAGCCGCAAAAGCCTCTAATAGCTACTAATGCTTAAGGCACAACATAAGACACATGCCTGAGTGAAGTAAAACCGAGAATTGACGATTCAAAATCTAATTGATCTATAAAAAAAAAATTAAACATTTTAAGAATAAAAATATTTTTTTAAAAAAAATAGAAATTAATTGTCTGTGATTAAACTTTTTTTTAATAGAATGCATGTATTAAAAAGTGAGACACTATAACAAGGGACCCTATGGTTATATCTTAAGCGGTCTTTTTAAAACTATGACCATCATCTGTTGCAGACCTAAATAAGGGTTTGAACTCCTGACCTCAAATTTGGAAGGTAAATTACTTGGTCATCACACTCCAATCTTATTTTCAGATCCATCCCCGTGACACCCCCAAAACCCATGGGTCTTGTCGACAACCTGTCAACCGGCGGAAGTCTATGGAAATCAGGTATCCCGATATTGCACTCACATGTCTCGTATACCGAGACTCATCCCTGCATATTTAATTCATAAATACACAAAATAACTTCATACAATCCATATACAAAACGTGAGAGTTATAGCACCTCACTCACACATATGGTACAAATATTGCATTAGAACCAAATGTTGTTCCAATATATAAAACAGATATGTACAGGTGCAATGGGCTTCTCATACATATACAAAAATACATCAAGGCCACAACCCGACCCCTTCTTAACCTGTCGTCTCTGGGGAGCCGGCCGTTTGCCCGCACGTGACCTACACCCGAAGGTCACGACGGTAAGCCACGCCTGTAGAAACAAAACCTACCATGCTACCTCCCACCTAGGTGCAATACACATGCAAAACGATCATTTCAAAGACACACAAACAACACAATCCATGAAGACATGTTGTCCTATCATGGAAAAAAAACTACATGCATGTTTGAGACGACACTCTACATGCCCCATGTACCAGGTCAACCTCCAACCCACCACCCAATGCAAGTGCCAATGGGAAATCAATACCGAATCAGTCCCGACTCCCATCACACAACCCATAGTCTATGTGATATTTATTTAATTGTTTCGTGTCTTTTTTAAGCAACAGAACTTTTCGGGGTCTCTCCGCGGGTCTCTTACACCCTCCGACATTTTTCGGGCTTTCACCGATGGATACGCTGTCTCACCAGGTTTTCAGGCTTTTCACCTGAGGGGAGTGTCTATCCCTTACTTGCTACGCCCAACACTATTCGTTTTCCATTTTCATTTACCATTGTGTGACCCAATTGGACTTCATCCCATTCTCGAGCCCACACAATTCAGCACCAAACGCAGTGCTAAATCAATACCATGTACACACACCCATGTAATGTGGTGATTTTTCGTACACCAATGCAATGCAATTGTGCCACTGCACTCAAACTCACTCAAACTCATGCCCAATGTATGAAGACCTCTACATGGACATTCTTTAATTCAGACACTAGGTATGTAATTTTACGAACCTCATGTCTAATGCACACGCCAAAGAATCATATTCGCCAATATCAATTTATACGCACGTTAGAATTTGCACTAATTTAATTCAATATATCATGCAAGCTTACATTCCCATAACTCCTAACATCAATTAGGCTAATAGAGGTCATGGCTCACGTCTCAAGGCTAGGAGATAGCACCTCGGTCCTACAGGCTGCAACATGCCAAAAACTGGCCATGTTCAAGCACAACACATATAACTCCAATTGTTTGGAACACACAATAAAGTCATCATGTCATCTCTTAACCAAGAGATGACACTTTGATCCACAATTCACAATGGCTTAAGATTCAAGCCTCATACCATCATAACTGAGTATAGAGATTAACCCCATAAATCACAAAATCCATGATTTAAAACTAATCTAAAAGCAAAGAGAAGCAGTTTTGGAAACACTGTTTTTAACATGGCTACTAAGTTTTCAAACAAGACTGTGAACCAAGCTCGAAAATAGCTCCCCTTTGAATGCATTTCTGAGTCAAAAGGAGTCAGAAATTGGATAGACCTATTTCAAGGAGATATGTTTCCCTATAAGTCTAGTTTACCCAGCAATTAGAATCATTAAATTCTGATGTTTGGTGGACAAGTTATGGCCAAAACACAGTCACGGTATCTCAACACAGCACAGGAAAACTGCATGAACCTAACTCCACTTTGAATGAATTTATGAGTCAAAAGGAGTCTAAAATTGGGTAGACCTATTTCAAGGAGATATGTTCTCCTCTAAGTCTATTTTACCCATATACAAGAATCACTCAATTCAAATGAGTTATGACCAAGTTATGGCCAGAACACAATCAAGTGGTTGAAGGAAAAAAAAAAAAAACCAGGCAACATCTCCCCTAAAACACAACATTTACCCTATACACGAAATCTCCTCCATTGAGGGTCACAACCAAACTCAACCAATGCCATTTACATGGCCCAAAGCAAGGAAAATAACCAACTAGGCAAAGTCCCTACTCTTGTAGTGTGTGGATCAAGTCCTGATTCTTCAACCTTGCAAAAATGGAGGTCTTGTATCTTTCCTCCCCTTTCCTTCCTTCCTTCCTTTCTTTTCCTTTCTCTTTATTTTTTGGTCCTTTCTCCCGGTTCCTAGTCCATGAATTTCTTCTCTCCCAGCAGCACTCCCTCCTCTCTCTCACAATGTTTGATTTCCTTTCCCACCCATTCTACTAACCAAGACTAGACATGTTCTAAGGTGGTTGACACATGTCCCAAGCTAGGCCATGTGTCCCACATGCCACCAACAAGTCCACCCACCTTCATGCAGCCTAAAGGTAAGACACCTGGCCTCCACTTGTCCACAATTCAGGTGCCACATGGCACCCCATGATTGGCACATTTTGTCTCGAAATGCGTGAAAAACCGATTGTCTCTCTGAATTCGACGCAGTTCTTCTAGTTCAACTAGATTTCGCAAGACGATGCCAATAGCACGATCCGTTTCTTCATCCAAGATTTAGAAAAGAAAAAAAACCTAGGGTCTTATCTATACCGACCCGACAAAATTAACGTTTTGCCGATTTTCCGGAAAAATACATTTTTCCCAGGTTTCACACTCTCTCCCCTTAAAATAATTTCGTCCCGAAATTCCCGCATACATGCACACAATTAAACACATGCATATTCGATAGTCATTTAAAACATTAATGCCTAGAAATCGCACCTTCCCCGTCAAACAAGAAGGGATAGTTGGCGCGCACTATGTCCTCGCGCTCCTATGTCGCCTCCTCGACTCCTCGGTGCTGCCACAACACCTTCACAAGCCTCACAATCTTGACACGTAAAACCCGCTCTTCGCTACCCATGATACACACTGGTCCCTCCTCGAAGGTCCCATCCGCATCAACAACAAGCTCGCCCCAATCCACTATATGAGTCGAATCTGGAGTGTACTTCCAGAGCATAGTGACATGAAATACCTCATGAAAGCTCGACAAACTCGACGGCAATGCTAACCGATACACAACCGTGCCCACCCTCTCGAGTACCTCGAAGGGTCTAATGTACCTCGGTGACAGCTTCCCTTGTTTTCCGAACCTGATCACTCATCTCTTAGGCATCACCTTTAAGAAGACATGATCACTCGCCGCGAACTCTAGAGGTACTTGTCGTATATCAGCTTAACTCTTCTACCAACTCTGAGAAGTAAGGAGACGCTTCCGAATCATACCCACCTTCTTAGAGGTGTCTCTAACCATATATGGACCAGTGATAGAGCTCTCTCCTACCTCTGTCCAACATACCGATGATCGACATGGCCTCCCATAGAGAGCCTCATAGGGTGCCATCTATATGCTCGCCTGATAACTATTGTTGTGGGCTAATTCCACTAAGGGTAAATGCTCCTCCCAGCAACCCTTGAGTTCCAAGACACATGCTCGCAACATGTCCTCTAAAATCTAAATAGTCCGCTCTGATTGACCATCCGTATGAGAATGAAAAGTGGTACTCATCGAAAGTTGTGTCCCCATGGCCTTTTGGAAACTCTTCCAGAACTAAGCCGTAAACAGAGAATGCCTATCCGATACTATGGAGACTGGCACTCCATGCAATCGTACTATCTCCCGTATATATAACTTACAGAATTCCTCCAGTGTGAAGGTCATCCGTTAGGCCAAAAAATGTGCCGACTTAGTGAGTCGGTCCACTATAACCCATACCGTATCATGCTTCCGCGATATCCGTGGCAAGTGAGTCACAAAGTCCATCGTGATGTGCCCCCACTTCCACTCTACTATCTCCAATGGTTGGAGTAGACCTGCTGGCCTCTAGTGCTCAGCCTTGACCTGCGTGCACATGAGACACTGTCGGAAAAAATCCCCAACGTGTTTTTTCATCCCTCTCCAACAATACTGGCGACAAAGGTCACGATACATCTTCGTGCCACTTGGATGCACAGCAAATCGGGAGCAATGGAACTCCCTGAGGATCTCCTCCCTCAAATTCTTCGACTGGGGGACCACAACTCGTCCCCTATACCGAAGACTATCATCTGTGTGGATGGCCTAGCCTTCGTCAACTGTACCTGACTATACTCGGTCCCTAATGGACACTAGCTATGCGTCCTGCCCCTGGGACTCTATCACTCTGCTCAGTAGAGACGGCGTAGCCATCAGACTCCCCAAGGTACCCTGAGCCTGCTCATCGTACTGTAGTCCGAATCGCCCAAGCTATACCAGCTAATACCCTCGTGACTTCCTAATGAAAGTGCATCGCTCATCACATTTGCCTTACCGTGATGGTAATGCAAAGTGGCATCCTCCAAAAACTCCATCCACCTACGCCGCTTCTCATGTCGAGGTCTCAAGTGGCGTGAAGATATATTTCAGACTCAGGGTCTGAAAACACCTCGAACTACTCAATTTATAAGTAGTGGCGCTTAAATCTTCAAGGCGAAGACTACCACGCTAACCCAAGTCATGCATAGGGCAATTTCCGTCAATGTTTTTCAACTTTCGAACTATGGTTACTACTCTCCCTGACTACATCAAGACGCGCATCCCGCCCCTCGTCCTTCGAGACATCACAAACACACAAAAATTCTCTGCCCCCTCTCCGGGACTCACGCATAAGAGCTGAAGTAAGCCTCCTCTTTAGTGTCTGGAATGCCTTCTCGCATAGGTCACTCAACTCAAACTTAACCTCCTTCTGGGTCAATCTCGTCATAGGCGCTGCTAGCCAGAAGAAATCCTTTATAAACCTCCTATAATACCCCGCCAATCCCAAGAAACTGCGTATCTCAAAGACTGACTTCGCCTCCCAACTCATCACACTAACCTTCCCAGGTCACTCGAAATATACCCTAGCGCTGGACTTGTTTAGGGGGTATATTATAAGCTAAATATGAATTTAAATAAAATTGACCAAATGAAGATTAGATAAGAGTAAAGTGGTAATTTACCACTTGAGAACATAAAAGGCATAGTGCTAAGATTATATGTAATTGTGGAATTTGAGCAAGATTAGGGGTCAAATGAGAAATGGGCATAAGTTGAATTTCAAAAAGGGAAGAATCTAAGGACCAAGATGCAATTATAAAAACTTAAAGCAAAAAAATGGGTTTTTGATGGCCAAACATGGATTTAAAGACCAAAAATTGGTCTCATGTGGGGGGAAGGAGCAAACAGTGAAGAGAGGAAAAGAGAGAATAAGAGAAGAGGAAGAAGATGGAGGAGCCAAAAAGGTATGGAACTTTGGATTTTTGGTATGAAACTAACCTTGATTGTGGATTCTATGAGATTATGTATGAATTTCCATGCTTGGTTGGTTAGTAGTTTGTCCCCAAACATGGGGTTTTGCTAGGTTTTCGTCTTAACCCAAAGATTATGGAGTAAGGTGTAGAACTCATATGGCACAAGATGGTTATGGAATCCTCTCTTTAGGTTGGATTCATAGTTAATTGAGAGAGTTCTTGAAGCTGTGGTTTAGAATAAACCCTAACTAAACATCAAGTTTGGTTTGTGTATGGGTCCTAACCCATATTAGAATGATTTTTGGAGGAATTCATGCAAGAATTTTGAAGAAAGATATGAAATTGAAAGAAGAATTGAGTAGAGAAGAGATCATAAGATGAATTTGAAGTGGTCTTGAAGTGTTTATGAAGTATGTAGTTAATTGCAGCAAAATATGGAAAAAAATGGAGAAAATACACACTCAAGGGGGCTTTGAAGGTGTACCTAAGACATGAACAGTAGTGTACCGTACACCCCACCGGGCCGGGGTACCGCACACTTTGGGGGTGTACCACCCCGTTCGCTTCCCGCCGACCGGGCCAGATTCGGGCCATAACTTGCCTATTTCTTATCCGACGGAGGTGATTCAAGTGGCTATGTAAAAATAGACTTCAAGGAGAACCAACCTAAAGAATAGGAATTTCCAAATTCTGATCCTAAGTGGCCTAAAAATTCACTCAAAGTGGGCCATAAAAGCCAAATTCTGGTTCCAGCTTTGAACATAGAGGTCCGTTACTTCGACGTAACTTGAGTTTCCGTGTTCGAATTAGTGATTCCAGTTGAACCCTTAGAACCTTATCTTTAAAGAATACAATGACCTAGAGTCAAAAAATGAAGTTAAGATCCCGGAAAATTAGTAATACGAACTGTTCTAGTGTAATCCGGGTAAATCACTAGTTGGCATGAAATGCCATAACTTTAGTTTGGATGATCCGACATTGATTCCACTTCCTAAGTAAAGTAGATTCATAGAGGAATAATAATATATGAATGAGGTGTGATTCCACATACATCATACTTCACAAGAATATGAAGTGCCATATGTAATAGGCATGAAACAAGGAAAATGTAGAAAATGAAAATGTAAAGATGTGTTCTATGAAACATGAAAATGATTAGCGGAAAATGAAAATGAAAACGAATTGAAACATGATTATGAACATGAGAGGCAATATGTCATGAACACATAATGTGGTTAAGTGATATATGATTATTATCACATATAACCAGAAAATGATAACAAATGATAGGAGTATACGTGAATGAGTATACGTAAATGAATTTATGAATGAGTATACATGAATGAATATGAATGAGTGTATGAATGAGTATACGTGAATAAGTATACGTAAATGAATTTATGAATGAGTATACATGAATGAGTATACATGAATGAATATGTGAATGAGTGTATGAATGAGTATATGTGAATAAGTATACGTAAATGAATTTATGAATGAGTATATATGAATGAAAATGTGGATGAGTGTATGAATGAGTATACGTGAATAAGTATACGTAAATGAATTTATGAATGAGTATACATGAAGGAGTATACATTAATGAATTTATGAATGAGTGTATGAATGAGTATACGTGAATGAGTATATGTAAATGAATTTTAATGAATGAGCATATGAAATAAGCACATAGATTGAGTATATCTTTGAAAAGATAATACGAAAGTGAAATTGAACTGAAATGTGATTTTTGAAAATCGAATGAATATGAATGATGATAAAGACGGGATTCATTAAACGGAATCCGTCATAGATGTGAATTAATTGATATATCGAATGAACCGCCTGACGGGATGCACAAATCGGCATCCGTCATGAAGGCACCCCGAAATTTTCCAATGTCCCACTTGGCGGGATGCACCAATCGGCATCCGTCATGATGGCGTATGGCATTAAGAAATGTCCACTGGCGGATGCACCACCGGCATCCGTCTTGATGGCGTATGGCATTTAATTGATACCACGCGGCTGGATGTAACCAAACGGCATCCGGCCGCGATGGGAGAACCGAATAAGTGATACCACGTGTCGGGATGCACCAAATCCGTGATCCGCCATGATGGGAGATAGAATCGCTTAAACTTATAAGCACATTACCACGATAATAAGGGATTCATCAAACGGAATCCGCCGTAAATTGCGAATCGAATAGTCGGGCGTGAAAATAGCCAACATTGACGAAAGTGTAATGGGATTGTTATGAATATGCTTAAATCTCATGAATTGATCAGGAATGAATCATTGCGATTGAGAATGCATGATATGATATGGTACGATTTAGATATTGAAAGCATGCGAAATGAATAGCATGAGTATATGTGGATACAAAGGCATTATTTGAAATGTATGTTATTAAGTGTGAATGTTATGGGTCTTTTGATTTGTAAATGGTCAAGTGGATTGCCCGAAAAGAAGTGCTTTCGCTTAATTAAAAGGGTCTAAAATGGAATAACATAAACAAATATGTTTTGAAAGATAATTGAAAATGTCGAGTAAACCGGCTCAGCTTGATCCGCCAACCTGGCCAAGTCGGGATTCGGGTCGCGGCACTTTTTGAAAAATAAAAATTTAATAAGACGAAATAAATGTTTTGATTGAAAACGCCTGAGTAAACCGGCTCCAAATGATCCGCCAACCTGATCAAGTAGGGGATTCGTCGACACTTTGAAAATGAAAATTTAATAAAACGAAAAACTAAAAGGGATTTTAACTAGCATCCCATCATTGTTTCTAATTTCTAAAGGGAGTTGATTAATGGCTTCGGGCCGTGATAATGATAAAGAGTTCATTATATTGGTATTGGCTTAATTTGACTCTCAGATGAATTTAATATGACTGACTGCTCAATCGCCATTGTATACGTATAAGTTTACTTTGAATATGATTTGATCTATCATATATGTAGTAGATATGAGTTACAACCTGTAAAAGACATGACACAGGGAAGTAATATGAACAAGATAATATAAGGAATCTGAAAAGAATAAAATCTACATGTATAATATGAAATTATAGCTCCACAAAAATAAAAAGGTCATATATGCATAAGTAAAAGTAATGTAAAAGAGAGTGATCGGTTTCCATTTTGTTATTGGTCGCATCGTTTATATGTTCCCACTAAGCGCAAAGTTTAGCACTGGTGTTCAACTGTAGTACCGAAGAGGAGATAAAGAGGACAAGAACATTCCACACCAACTGCACGTGGCCATCTCGTAGATAGGTGCTCACCAAAGATCAAGCCTCGAGATCTCCTCGATGCTTCAGCTAGATATGCACATGTATAAGTAATTGTATAAGTAATTGGGACTTAGCACATGTGTAGAGATTTTAACGATACCACTCCTAAGGTAGTTCCTTTCATATACAGAATGACTTTTGGTTATTACAAAATTATTTGTATACCCAATGTGTATGCTTAAGCTCAAAAATATTAAGCTGTATAAAAAAAAAAAAAGTAAAGAGTCCCAAAGATATGAGCCAAGACTCGAAACCTGGGTTTCGATTCGCCAATCTGTCGGACTGGATCTGCAAGGACACCTGTGGTCCACAGACATGCCTAGAGCTGACACCACGTGTCCCAAGAAACCAACCTCGCAGCCAAAACTCGCACTTACTGAACTTGGCATACAACTAATGACCCCTCAAAAGCTGTAATATGATTCTCAAGTGATCATCATGCTCCACCTCCAACTGGGAGTAGATTAAGAAGTCATCAACAAAGACCACCACAAACTGATCTAAATAGGGTTGGAACACCCCATTCATGAGATCCATGAATGCTACCGATGCATTCGTCAATCCAAAGGGCATCATCTTAAACTCAAAGCGCCTATACCGCGTCCTGAACGCTGTCTTAGGGATGTCTGCCTCCCTAACTCTCAACTGATGGTAACTAGTGCGAAGGTCTATCTTTGAGTAGACTCACGTCCCCCTCAACTGATCAAACAAGTCATCAATCCTTGGTAATGGATGCTGATTCTTGATCGTAACCCTATTCAAATGTCTATAATCGATGCACAATCGTAGGGTCTTATCCTTCTTCTTCGTAAACAAAACAGGAGCGCCCCATGGTGAAGTGCTCGGTCTAATGAAACCCTTGCCTAGTAATTCCTATATCCGAACTCGAAATTCCTGCTAACTCTACTCGGCGCCCATCCTATATGAGGTCATAGAAATGGCTGACGTACTCAGATGCAACTCCACGTGTCTACATCCCTTTAGTGGAGGTAACTTCGATAGCCTGGTCCGAAAAACATCCTCAGACTCGCAGAACCACCCGAGGTAGACCTACGCCCCATCCTTCACCTCATCCTCTAGGGTAAGGCTAACCAACCAACCAGTCAACTACCCGTGCCATCGTGAATCGTACACAGTATAGGGTGAAACATCGTGCCTATTCCCCTAAAACACAACACAAGTATCGTCTGGTGTGTAGGCGGTAACTCTCATACAGTCACAATCTATGACAACCCGATGTACCGTCAACTAGTCCATCCTAAGGATGACTTCGAACTCTGACATGTCCATGACCCGAAGGTCCACCGTAAGTAGAATCCCGGAGATCTCTAACTCACATCCTCGGCATATCCGATCAATTTTCGCCCTAGTCCCTAGGGGAGAACTCACATGCAGTGGCTCGTCTAAGGTCTTAACCTCTAAGCTCAATACTCTCACATAAGATGCAACAATAAAGGAATGCGATGCACCTGAGTCAAATAACACCCTTGCCCACAAGCGAAAGAGTAGAAACATACCTTGAATCACTAACTGATATGCTGCCTCAGTCTGCGGAGTAACGACGTAGACATGCCCTTGAGTCCTCGAAGTCTCGACCTGTATACTCTACCGCCTCGACCTCAACCCATACTCTAGCCCCTCTGGCTAGTCTGTGAAACACCCGATGCCCGTGTCGCACCCTGAAACTGATACCTGTTCCCTTGGCCCGTGCTGGGGTAAGGAGGAACATATTGAGTCTGCTCATGTCCCACTAATGATCGGGACTATGGTGTCCGCTGATCCTAAAACCCCTAGATCCGAGGACAATCTGATCGATGGCAAGTGGGAAACATGTCATCCGGCCCAAACTCGACCGTAACTCCGAACCCGCTTTAGCCCCGTTAGCCGCGACCCCTCCCCTGAAATCCTTGTCGAACGGAAGTCCTCTACTTATTTCCCGAGCTTGAAGAAGAAGCTTGGCCTCCCTCTTCATCACTAGCACCATCCGTAATGCTAATGTCATCTACCTCCTCGCCTAATGATCAAGGTCAGACCGGACCATCGATCCATATCCTATAGGTTATGCCCTATAATCTTACCTCGGATGGACAACTTCAGCCCATCCTCGAACTTCCCGACTCGGGTCGCGCTGCTGGGCCACATAATCATCCGAACAAACGCGGCTAACTCGTGAATCCGCCACGCACTCAGCACAACCATTGTCCCCCGATCTCAACTCAAGGAACTCTCAAGCCTTCGCATGTCTAGCAGAAGTCGAAAAGTACTTCCCCATGAACGCTTACGCAAAATCGTTCGGCGTCATAATCTCCAAGTCCCCGGAAGTCGCCAATCTAATCCCACCAAACTGGTGACTCACCTCGTCGAACGAAGCCAACGTAACCGGTGCGGTAGTATCTAAGGTGATCTCCATAGCCCGGAGAATCCTCTCAATCTAACGGAACCAATGGTCGGTTACAATCGGGCCCCCTCCTCCTGTGAACGTCGGAGGATGATGTGCCTTGAACCTCTAGAGGTTACTGGCACCTCCTTGATCTCTAGCTACATTAGCCTGTGCAGCGGTGGCTATCGCAGCACCCATGGCCTTTATGAAGTCCTACTGATTAAAAACAGGTGGCGGTCGACCATCGCCCCGTAGATGACCTCTATGCCCCCGTCCTCTACTTGCCATCTACACAAGTCAAACAGCAAGTTTAGAATCATTTTTGTGTCCTACTATTAGCGCACATGCCAACCAATAATAGACCTAATATCCCAAACCATCCGTTCGTTTCTCGAACTCCTAAGGTTACGTTTCTCAACCCTAGTGTTTGCATTTCCTATATACATCCTACCACGTATATAATCCACTCAATTTGTAACACACAATCACGCACATAAAATCAAAGCATACACAAGAAAACACACAATGCATGTTATGATCTAATCCTGTCCCGTGGTGACACACCCCCACCCCCTACTAACGGCAGGTGTGCCGGCCACCCCACAGAAACCCCCAACCGTAACCTCTAACGACTAGAAAATCCTGTAAAGCGAAGCCGTGTTACTTGCTAAAAACTCGTATAAAATTTTTTCCTTTCCTCAACTTATGATTTGGTAAAATCTCGGCAACATATCAGCTGCATAAAGGACATATTCCAAATCCTGTAAACACAATTTACACTTTTCCAAATATGGCAACCAACAACATTTTTTCAAAAGAGCCTTAGGCTCAACACATTTTCACAAACAAAATTATGTACATACATATACTTCACTATACAAATCCAAAGTATTTCCTTACAAAAGATTGTTCATACCTGATACAAAAGTCAGGAGAATCCTAATATGCTCCAGCGTCCGGCGTGCCTGTACCTGGAAAATAGTTCTTAAAACAGCAAAATAATGAGCTAAGCAGGCTTTCGGTGAGTGTATCTTTATAAAATGTTTGCTTTTTATGAAAATATCTCAAAGCGCAAAACTCTTTTCTGAATTTCGAAACCTTCCTTGCTTGCTTGCTTTGCCTTGCTTTGCTTTAAAAGTTTCTAAAATTTTAACAACTTCTTGCTTGCTTTAAAAGTTTATAAAAACTTTTCATAAACCTCTTGCTTGCTTGCTTTACTTTGCTTCAAAAGTTTATAAAACTTTTCATAAACACGAGAGCCTGGGCTCAACCGCTTGCTTTAAAGGTTTCTAAAACTTTTTATAAACACGGGAGCCTGGGCTCAACCGCTTGCTTTTAAAGTTTCTAAAACTTTTTATAAACACGGGAGCCTGGGCTTAACCACTTGCTTTTAAAGTTTCTAAAACTTTTTATAAACACGGGAGCCTAGGCTCAACCGTGCCGGTGTTGCTTGTTTACCAGTGGTTGATTTTCAAAACTGTGTGAAAAATGTTTATAAATCAAGATCAACCACTGGAGGCCTTTCTTGCTTACTATACCCTAGTAAATGATGAGCTTAAAGTGTCTATTTTAATCCATTTTTACATTTGATTTTCATCGAAGGAATAGTGTATGCGAGAAATATGAAGAAACTCACCAATTATTAGCGAGGAGTGTGAAAGAAAGAAGAAAAACGAGTAGAAAAATCACGACGGTGGTAAAGTAAATACGAGAAAATGGCGAAATTTGAAATAAGCAGCGGTTAACTAATGTGCAGTTTTGGACACGATCAGTTATGATGTCACGACATCAGGAAAATTGAAGGAAATTTTATGCAGGTCGCGACAGGGATCACAAGTTAGGCAGCTGAGGACTAACCAGAGACTTAAGGATGGACGTCGCGACAAGGGAAGCGCCTTGAAGCTATAGCCGAGTTTGAAAGATGAAGCGGTTGTGACTTAAAACATTTGTCATGACGGAAGGGTGATGTCGTGACACGAACAACGATTGAAACGCCGGACCACATAAGTTGATGTCGCGACAAGAGATTAATGTCGCGACATAAGACATACTCAGTTGAAGGTTGCAGTTCCTTAAGTTGATGTCGCGACAAGAGATTAATGTCGCGACATAAGACGTGCTCAGTTGAAGGTTACAGTTCCTTAAGTTGATGTCGCGACAAGAGATTGATGTGTGACGCCGAGATTCGATTCAAAGCGCAAAGACTTAAGTTGATGTCGCGACAGAGATTGATGTCGCGACATCGAGCGGCAGTTGAAACACGCGAGGCATAAAGTGATGTCGGCGACAAAGTTGATGTCGCGACATAAGGCATTATCGGTTGAAGGCTGCGGAGCATGGCGTGTGCGGCGAGAGATTGATGTCGCGACGCCGAGGAACGCGATTGAAACCTGCAGAGGCATAAAGTGATGTCGCGACAAAGGATTGATGTAGCGACATAAGAAGACATCAGTTGAAAGCTGCAAAGACATGAGCTGACGTCACGACAAGAGATTGATGTCGCAACATTTATTCCTTGTCGCGACATAAGATTCCTTCAGGAAAACAAAGGAATGTCATGACTTATTGATAAATGCTGCAACAAGTGCCAAACTAACTAATGTCACGTGAGTTTGAGGTGCGACACGAGCGATGGCACATGGGCGATCCGCGGAAATCCACAAAGAAATGCATCAATTTAGGGCGACGGGCTATAAATACGAAGGCTCAGCGCGAAGAAAAGCGGCTCTTGGCGACTTGAAGAGATTTGGGTTCTTGAAAGGCTCCTGTATTTTTTATTTTTTGTTTTTCGTTTTCTTCCATTTTATTTTAGATTAGATTAGTTTGTATTTCGTTCTAATTTGGATTTGAATGTTGGTTGTGAGATTTAGCTTAATCTCGGTTATATTTCTTAAAATTCTTGTCACGGTTGTTTGAATTCACAACAAATTTTGGATTTCGAACACCGAGTTTCCGATTCGATGGTTTTCTTGATCGGCAAATAATGTATGGTATAATCAATAATTTAGAAACCCAGCTTCCCATTGAATTGACGTTATTGTCAGAAATAATCTTTCCTGCAGTATTTTATTCATTATAGATGAACTTCAGATGTTAAATCGACTTGCTGGTTTTGCTTGTTTCTTGGAATTGATCCCAATTTCAGTCTCTTGTACCCATAACGAGTTGTTTATTTCGATTTCCGGAGGCCTCTGGTGACATAGAAGGCATTCTGAGTAAGAACAATTTCGAGGAAAGGTATTTGAACTTGATATTGCTTTGATCTAATGCGCTCTGTATATTAAATTCAATACATCCTCTTCTCACTTGTAACCGAGAATGAGTTTAGTGAGTTATTAATTTAAGTATACAGAGAGTTCACCTCAATTCGAATAGTGAATTCGATCCCGTGTTAGCAAGGATCTAATCAAGGAAAGAATAAGCTGTTCTAATTTTGAGGGTGAGGAACCGGGTATAGTCTGAGTCTCGTGATGACTAAGTGAGGCTCAGTGCAACGGGTCCATGTTGTGGGTATGAAGTATTGAAGAAAATGCGAGAACAAGGCTACTAGATTTAAGAGTAGTTATCTCACCCTCTGTGTTCGGGGAAAGCTTGATTAGGTGAAATGATGAGCTGCGTGGTTTGGAGAGATCCGATCTGTATATTAATCCTTGGACTAGTTTTAAAAGATCGTAGTTGAAAACAAAAGTTACAGTAATTGTAGGAATTGATTCTTCACAATAGTGATTATTCAATGTTTTCTTTAGAGATAAGCCTTCATTAAATCTAAATTTGTTATTTTGATATTTCAATATTGATTCATTTGTTATTCATTCATTTTTCTTTACATCATTCTTTTCAAGCTTTCAAAGCAAAAGAATCTCATTGTCATTATTATCGTCGAATAGTATGGAGCTTAAGTAGTTAGATTGTAGTTGATTGAAAAATTCTTGAGATCTACGTGGGATCGATCTCTGGACTTAATCCATTTATTACTTGTCGACTGTGCACTTGCATTATCTTTGAGATCAAAACCACGAAAATGGTTACTCTTACACAAATATCTTTTAATTAACACGATAGTTAAAGAAACTCACACTCAAGTTTAATGGTTTATTTACTGAGGATTAGACAATAGTCCTTGGGTAATAAGTCTTAAATTTGAATAGGTGTTTTGATCCATAACGATTTATAAATTTGTATACATCATATGGTCCAGTCAACAAGTTTTATGGCGCCGTTGCCGGGGATTAGATAATAGTCCTTTTGTAATGGTGTTATAGACTACCAGAACTGGGCTTCAGTGCGGTGGAAGGACACAGGTCCGCATCACCCCCAAGTGGAAGGGCCTTGGCTCACCACTTTTCCATTAAATATGGTGCATGACCTTGAGTACACGTCTGCATAATCAGCTAGCGTGCTAACTTTATATACTCGATGCGTGCCACGGTCTCCTTTATATGCCATGAGGCATGAACTAAGTTTTCCGACCATGCAAATCTAAAATGCATGAAATGATGTCCTAACACCACCGCTTACGTACGAAATACCTCTGACCGGTATGCTTGCTTAAAACTAGGGATTTTCGTTAGGCCTGTTTTATAAAATATACTTTTGCTTGCTTGCTTGCTTGCTTGCTTGCTCTTTGAAATATGGTTTTACAACTCAAAACCATTGCTTGCTTGCTTTTTAAGAGTATGGTTGAATACATCAAAACCATTACTTGTTTTCTTTTCACATATGGTTTTAAATCAAAACCATTGTTTGCTTGCTTTAAAATATGGTTCTGATCAAAACCATTAAATGCGAGTGTAAGCGATTTATAATAATACTATTTAGTGTTTGAAAAATAGGTTTAGAACACTCACCTTTCCGCTTACAAAACTTGAGCACGACTCCACAATTTCTTCGCCTTGCTTTTACCCTACACACTCAAGAGAATACGGAGAAAACATCAATCGCCTGCGTAATCACCTAAAACTTAACGTACTTCACATGCAAGTCACTTTTGATAACTAGCGTTTACTCACACTCAATGAATATCGCTTCGCCGAGGCGGCAAGGTACGATACGTTGTCATTGAGTTTCATTCTTCTTTGAACCTCTCCTAATAGTTTATTAAGGTTCTACATGCTATACATTATTATGAATTTAGACAACTATGCGCGAAATTACAAAAATGCGGGCTATTGGAAGTTGTAGTAGGTGCCGCTATGTTTATTGCAGTGCAAACACATTACTGATTGAGTACCCGATACCACTTGTCTTAGTACGGTACGAAATGGGTTACTGTTAAGAATTGCGGTACCGCATTTGCTCGGTACCACCTTGCGATTTTGCCCAGAAATGATTTTGCCCTTTTTGGTACCATTTATCTTCATACAACTTCTCCATTCCATAATACCTCAAAAACCAACATGGAATTCATCGAAGCACATATAACACTTGTATTGGTGGTTTGGAACTTCATATAACCAAACCCTAGGTAAAAATCTCAAGAATTCAACCTAAGGTCCACCAATTCCTACAAAACCATATAAATAGAAGGATTCCATGTTTATCTCATATCAATTAGGGTTTTACCCACATAACTTCAACAACTCTAGGGTTAGGATTATCTCTCCACAAAACCCTAGAAAAAGGAGGAACTAATCTCCATGGAAAACCCTAGAATTCATACTAAAACCCAAAATACACATGTTTCCAATACAAAAACATACCTTCTTGCTCTTCTCCCTCTTCTTCTTCCTCTTCTTCCTCTTCTTCCTCTTCTTTTCTCTCTTCTCCACGGTTTGCCCTAGCTAAAATGAGACCAAAATGAATTGTTTGTTTCTCATCCCCTTTTTATACTCTCATTTTTTCCTTAATTGCAAGTTGGTCCTCAATCACTTTAATATTTTCAATTTAACTTATGTTATTTATATAATGGCCTACTCTCTTCTTTGATTATGACCTTCATATCCTTTTGGGAAAATTACATGTAGCGCCCCAAAAATACCCTATAATTTTTATAGAAAAATTATTATATATTAGGGTATAATTGGGCCCAACTTGTGCCCTGCAGGAATTGATAGATGAATATTGATTAAATGATTATTGAATCAGGAAATAAACCAAAGTGAAAAGAAAATGTGGAAATTTTTAAAATGGGGACCTAAGGGTCAATTGTAAGTAAGTTTATATGTCTAAGTGAGTAGGAGAATAAATGAGCAAGAGGGAAAAATAATAGGAGATTTAAATGAAGAATAATAGAAATGGAGGACCTAAATATAAAGAAATAAAGAAAAGAAGAAAAAAATCAAGGAAAGGCATGTAGCCTTAGGAAAGGGAGGGAAGCTTCCTCACTTTTAAATACGATTAAGAGTGATCCATAAGAAAAGGAAAACAGAGGAAAGGGAGGTTAGAGAGAGGCTCTACCTTCTCTCTAGGTTACTAAACGATCGGACCATAGGTCTGGCGACGGAGGAAAGTTCTTCGTGACAAGAGCTGCAAGTAGAGGCCTAGGAATCGGAGTTCGTGAGCCTCCAGGAGAGTGGAGTCTTCTCCTACTTTGGTTATTTTCTACCCTAAGGGTTGTGTGGTGGTTATCTTGCCTTAGGGGAATGTTTGGTTGTATTTTAAACCATGGGAAGCTGCCACATCAATGAAGGAAATTTGGGTAAGAAATAAAGGAAATTTGGTAGTGAGTCCTTCTGGTAAATTGTAGCAACATCAATGAACTTGATGTTAGGCTTTTGAATTTCTCAATTCGGACCTCTGTAGACCAAGTTATGGTCCTTTTACTGAGGTCATTCTGTAGAGTCAGCCATACCTCGTCTGTAAGGTCGGCGGGACCTCGATACGTAGAGGTCGGTAGGAGTCAGCCCCGGAGGGTCTTCAGGACCTCATTCTATAGAGGTCAGCGGACCTCATCACGTAGAGGTCGGCCAAGCCTCGTCTATGAGGTCAGCAGACCTGAAATCACGTAGAGTCAGCGAGGAGGTCGTGGCGCCGTTACATGGGGTCGGCCGGACCTCATCACGTAGAGGTCGGCGTACTCATTGCAGTAGAGGTCGGCGGACCTCATCTGTAAGTCGTGAGACCTCATCTGTAGAGTCGGCGAGACCTCATCTGTAGATGTCAACGCCTCATCCTGTAGAGGTTAGCAAACCTCGATGCAGCAGAGAGGTCGGCCGGACCTCATCTGTAAGTCGACGGGGGCTGGCTTGTAGGGTCATTGCTAGAGATTCGGCTCGGCCGGCAGTCGGCTTATGCAGGTGTGACTACGTATGACCTCCAACTTCGGAAGGTCATAACTCCTTCGTCCGAACTCCGATTGGGTGTTCTTGGACTCTATGGAAAGCCCATTGAGTCAAGAATTCATTAATATTCTTAAGGAGGATAGAAGATGTCAGACCGAGGTATCAGACCGAGTTTACCGAGGTCAGGTCAGCTTAGTCAGTTCAAGTCAGCTCGGTTGGGTGTGACTACGTATGACCTCCAACTTCATAAGGTCATAACTCCTTCGTCCGAACTCCGTTTCGAGTGTTCTTGGACCCTATGAAAAGCCCATTGAGTCAAAAATCCATCTATATATAGCTTGTTGAAATTGGAACTCATATTAAACTCCGAAAATCAATCCTAACCAAAACTATTAGTACGCACAAATAATATTGTCCTTTAATGGTTTTGGAATAGGGGCTGACGAGGAGGAAAAGCCAAACTGAGATTGAGATTCCAAGGATTGGAATCAAAGTGCAAAGATTTTGGGTTTGTTCTGCGGAGCTCACATTCCTCGTTTCAAGTTTTGCATGTTTGTTCTATGTTCCTGTTCGTTCGATATTTGAAATGCTTGTTCTAAATCATAAGAAAAGCATATTGAATTATTTTAAATGACTTGAAGAAACTGATTGTAAAATGTTTGCATATATGAAAATTGCATGACTATTGAAAGTGAACTATTTGCTCTGAATGTACATGTTATGTACTTTGCTATAAAGATTTAGGCATATAATAGAATGTTAACCGTTTGAATTATTAAGGATAGATTATTGCCTGATAGGGTGAATAGCAGTACTTCGAACTATTGTATTGATGTGTCACTCCGATCAGCAGCCCAACGGGACCGTATCGGTAGTGTTCACTAATTGATTGTTTATAACCAGTCAGCAGCCCAGCGGGACCGTACTGTGTTATAAAACCGTTTGATACCGGCCTGCAGCCCAGCGGGACCGTGCTGGTGACTCTGATATCCTGTCCCTTCGAAGACATAGATTCGGTCGTTAAGAGGCATAGCGGGGCGATTGGCATAAGCGGATTGGTTGCATAACTAAATTGATTTGCATAACTAGAATTGAATTGTATACGCTGAGATTGGTTGTGGTATAATTGGATTGATTTGGGATTGTGAAGTATTGAATGTAAAAAGTGTATTTTTTAGGATGATCAATGAACCTGTAACCGATTGAATATAAAACAAGTATGTGTGTATTTGCATTGATCATCCATAAAGATTTGAAAGTTTTGAATTGTTAAATTGCATGATTTGATTTAAACTGAAACCGAGAATGGATTTGTATAGAACCACTAAGCATGAAAATGCTTAAGTGTTCTGTGCGTAGGTACCAGTGATAGATAGTGATCGAAACGGACCAGATCGAGAGCGTCAGTCATAAAGAAGGAAATTTCGGAGTATGCTCCGACATGTGCATTCATTTCATGTTTTCTTTTGGATATTGATATTTTGTAAAAACAATTTGAACTCTGAACATCTATTTTTGTATATCATTTTGAAAAGGCTTGAATGCCTTCATTGTAAATGTATTTTGTTAAATGTAAATGTTTATGGGCTTGCCCAATTTTGTAATCGCTTCTGCAAAGATATGATTTTGAGTGATTGAGTGATAAACGGGCGTCCCCAGGGTTTCGGTTCGGATCCGCCAAAATGGGTCGGGCCGGGCTCGGGGGCGCTACATTACAACTTTACCCTTCTTCTAGTACAACATATGGGGTTAAATAAATTTATGATTTCACAATTTCATCCTTAGTAACAACTTCCAAGGTACTACAATGACACTTGGTGCACATATGCGCCCCTAAGGTTACTCATACCGTACACCCTCTCGGGACGGGGCTTTACACATGGACTCCTAGGTAACCTCCTACCTAGACCTTGATACCAAAATATGATCTGGATATCAATTTCCAAGCACAAGGTAACTATAACTCAAGCTCTAACTATAAAACCCCAGAAAATTCTAATTTTATGAAAAATGGTAAAATGGTACTTTCGGTCAAAATCCGGAATTTTTCTAGATCTTAGATGAAAAAGCGAACTTCACCGTTGGAATCGTCTCACGAAATCTAGCTACCACGTCAAATTTCGTTGAATTTCGAAACAGTCAGAATTTCACGTTTTTCGAGGCACCGAGAGTGGTGCGGGACACTTGGCGCATTTTAAGTGGCTCAAGGGGTGCAACGTGTCATGTGCAGAATGAGTCAAACATGAGCTCAAATGAGACCCATGAGAGACATGTGGCAACATGTGATTGGGTGAAAATCTATGGTAGATGGATAAGTAGATAGGGTGTAATCCAAAGAACCAATGAGAATTGGACATGTGGCAAGTGAGGACATCCTTAACTATCTTCTCTACTTGGGTTTGGGATGGAAAAAGAGAGAAAGAGAGATAAATAAGGAAGAAGAAGAGGATTTTAGAGAGAGAGAGAGAGTCTTCCTTCTCTCTAGATTTCCCGGCGATCGGTGTCAATTCCGGCAGACGGGGAAAGTTGATCCCCCCCTTTGCAGGCTATGTGTGGGTACCAGTCTTGTGGAGTTTCGGCAACTCCGAAAGGTAAGGTTTCTTCTCCTACTTGATTTGGATTCTTATCTAAGAACCATACAAATGATTTAGTGTGTTTAGTCCTGGGTGGGGCCAGAAGGCTAGAAATTTTGAATTTGTTCGGACTGATCCGGGTTGGAATTTGGAGGCTTGCCTTTGGGTGGTCCTAATTGTGTGTTTGTGATGATTTGGACAATACCAAGTTGAACTGTTGGATTTTTCTGTTGGCCCATGTGAGCCGATTTTGTGTTATTGCTTACGATGAATAACATGTTGTGTGTTAATTTTTGTTAATATATGCGTCGCAGTAATATTAAAATGGTGTGTGGTGTATATTGCATTTCATGCCTTGGGGCACCCTAGAATAGTAGGCGTGAGTGCATGACATGAAATACTTGAGAGGGTTGTTCAATAATTTTATCATAAAGTTGTCCGAAGAATTGTGTTGGGAAATCGTCCAACAATTCACATCGGAGAGGCCTATGAATTGTTTCGGAGTGTTATCCAACAAATTCACCTCGGAGGATTGTCCAACGTATTTATATCGGAGGGTTGCCCACAAATAAAACAAATATTTTTGTTTGGAAACGATTTTCTTACATGGCATAAGCATGTGTGAGGGAGTCGGTGAGGACTCGAGACATAGGATTGGGCATGTAAACATTCGAGTAATCATGAATTCACTTGAATGTGTGTGTTTGCCATTGCATGAGCACTTAGGTGGGGAGTAACCCAATGTAGAAAATATCACTCTTGCGGGCATTTGCTCACCTGAGTAAGTCAAAGATCCCCCTTTTAGAGATGCAGGGTGTTTAGGAAGGCGACACTCCTTTAGAATAGCTTTTGAGAAGAAAGCCGACTTGTGGCTTAGACTTTATATTTTTTGTAAAACATGTATAAACATTCTGATTGAAACATGTTTGTATAAGAGTGTAGTTAACTCTTGAAACTATTGTAATATAGGTGGTTATATTTGGTAGTATGAATGTAATGGAGCCCGACGGCATTTTACTCATGTTTGAGTCTCGAGTAGAGAGACACTTTCGTTTTGTGGCATTGAGGCATAGTAATACATGTGTATTCCGTGAGTTGACGGGTTGTCAATAATGGACTGGGTGAGTGTACACCAACACCAAGCTATACCAAGCTATGATGCTCCTACACATTAATAGCATGTCCTAGACCCATGCCCCACCGAGCCCTAGGTATTCGTATGTTAATCAAGTACCATTGTGGCGCCAAAGGCCGGGGTCTCGTAAAATGACGATCAATGTGGAAGTCTATGGAAATCGGGTATCAGATATCAGACTCACATCATCTCTATATCACAAGACTCATCCTTTCATATTTAATTCATAAATATAAAAAATAACTTTATATAGTCCGTATACAAAACGTGAGAGTTATAGCACCTCACTCACACATATAGTAAGAATGCGTGCATTAGAACCAAATGTTGTTCCAATATACAAAAAAGGATATGTATTAATAGTAACAATTCTCATACATATACAAAATGCATCAAAGGACAAAACCGGCCCCTCTTCTCCATTTATTTGGTCACTAAGGGCGTCGATGCACCTTGCGTGACTTGTACACGGGGGGATCCAGCAGCGAGGTGAGCTACATTTCGATAGAAACAATACTACCCGAAATTTACTCCCATAGGTGCACATGAAAATGATCATTACAGTCACATAAATACTGACCATGCAGACATGTTGTCCTATCCACGGAAAAAAACTACATCCATGTATTAGACGACCTCTACATAGCCCGTATGGGTCAATCTTTGACACCACCCAATACAAGTGCCAATGGGAATCAATCTTAGGCCGATCAGGCTCTCATCCTGACCCGTAGTCATCTTTGATATTTATTTAATCGTTTCGTGAATTTTTTGGGCAATATAACTTTCTGGTGTCTCACATTGGTCTCTTCACCTCATTTTAAGAGAACTTCCCCCAGGTGATGAATCTGTTTGTCTAACCAACTTTTCGGGCTTTTTTCACGAGGGTGTCTATCCCTACCTACACGAGCATATTCATTTTTCCATTTTCATTTAACACTGTGTGACCCAATTAGACTTTGTTCCATTCTCGAGCCCACACAATTCAGCACCAAGCGGTCTTATTATTCATGTACACACCCGCCAATGTGGTGATTTTCGTACACCAATGCAGTAATTGTGCCCGCGCACTCAAACTCACTCAAACTCATGCCTAATGTATGAAGACCTCTGTGACATTTTATATACTGGTGTGTACCATGAACCTCATGTAATACTGACAGTTCATATTAAATTCAATATCAATTTACATGTTGTCATGCTAGAATTCCACTCCTCAATTGATACATCATGCAAGCATGTTTACGTAATTCCTAACATCAATTAGGCAAATAGAGGTCATGGCTCACGCTCCTGGTTGGGACATAACACCTCGGTCCTACAGGCTGCAACATGCCAAAACATGGCCATGTTCAACCGCAACCACATATGCTTTCAGGTATTTGAACACAATAAAGTGTCATCATCATCTCTCACTTTAAGAAGATGGAACTTTGATCCACAATTCACAATGTGGCTTAAGATTCAAGCCTCATACCATTACTCCGCTGATATAAAGATTAACCCCGGACATCACGAAATCCATGATTTAATAATCTAAAGCAAGAAAGCGATGTTGGAAAATACTTTGTTTTTAACATAATCTTGAGTTTTAAACAATAAGCCACTGAACATAACTCCCCTTTGAATGCATTTTTGAGTCAAAAGGAGTCGGAAATTGGATAGACCTATTTCAAGGAGATATGTTCCCCTATAAGTCTAGTTTACTAAGAGATTAGAATCATTCAATTATGATGTGTGATGGACAAGTTATGGCCAAAACACAGTCATGAGATCTCAACCGTACAGCTGAACCTTGCTCCACTTTGAATCATTTGTAATTCGTGAGGTCTAAAATTGGGTAGACTATTTCGAGAGATATGTTCTCCACTAAGTCTAATTTGCCAAATTAGAATCACTCAGAGTCGAATGAGTTAGCCAAGCGGGAACACCGGTGAGGGTTGAAGGGAAAAAAAAATCATCGTATCTCCCCTGAAACTGTATTTGCCACATCTGATCCTCCATTGAGGGTCTAGCGAACTCAACAATGCCATTTCCTCTTGGCCCCAAATGAGAAAATAACCCAAATAGGCAAAGTCCCTACCTCTTGTAGTGTGTTGGATCAAGTCACTGATCCTTGTGTACAAAAAATGGAGGTCTTGGCTTTTCCTACTCTTTTCTTTCCTTCCTTCCTTTATTTCCTTTCTTCTCTATTTTCTAGTCTTTTCTCCCATGGTTCTCCTCAGTCCACGAATTGCTTCTCTAAGCAGCAATTCCCCTCCACTCCCACAATGTTTGATTTCCTTTCCCACCCATTCTACTAACCAAGCATTGACATGTTCTAAGGTGGTTGACACATGTCCCATGCTAAGCCATGTGTCCCATGCCTGCAAATCCACCACTTCATACCTTCAGGTGGTAGAAGGACCCGACCGTTTCTTTTCCTCTTGAGGACCTCTGACAATACGGTTGAGAAACATTTCTTTTAAAGCCCTTTTTTAAAAAGTGAATCAGTAGAGCGAACCCATTTATCTGATTGTGTTTCATTAAATCTTATGAAACATAATTTAGGAAAAGCTTTCTTTCTTTTCTTTCCAACATCAAACTTTATCAACCAACATTTATATGATGAGTTTCCTGTTTTGGGACATTTTAATTTACAACTTTTATCAATACGTGATTGTTGCTCCATCAGCAATGGGACATCAGTCCACCCTGACCAATTTCAAATCAACTTTAGATATTTCTGAACAACGCCCAGATATATAAACAATCTTTAAACCTATATACATTACAAATAAAGTTGCACAAATGATTATTTAATAAAACTATACATTTTCAAGGCGATCGTCACGTGAGGTAGTGTCGCAGCACGAAGATGCTTGACGCCTCGATCTGCCTGGCTGCTTTATAAAGCGTTTGGAAAGGTAGGCTAAAAGTTCGGTGAGTGCAGTTCATAGGAAAATAATGTTTAGATATAGTTTCAAATACAATGTAAACAATATAAACATCTCATTTCAATAAACATTTACTTTACTTCTTTTTCCATAAAAGTTCAAATACAATGTGTAAAAAATTATATAAACTTATATCATTTCCAATAAGCATTTACTTTACTTTCTTTTCCATATTGTAAAACAGATGTATAAACATATCCTTTCAATATACTTTCTTTTCCTTTTTTAATCTGTCATATCCAATGGAACACGCCTCTTTGTAACCATCGTTTGGCCCGTAGAAAGAACACTCGGAAGCATTCTTTACGATCTGATAGCGAAAAGACCTCTTAGATAAATCGTGTCTTTCTTTCAATACCATTACTATGGAATAAAATGCATTATCACGGTGGTAACCTTTTCATTACTTTTCACAGTGCATGTAATATATCCTCTCTTCCTTCCCTCTATAAAAAAATCCTATCCTTTCCCGTATACCATGCCTGTAAATACTTTAGTCGACTTTCCTTTAACTTTATCTTTGTAACATAGAGGTAACCATAGATTCAGACATGTTCATATAAACATATATTATAGAATATATGTTCATAAACATTTCACTTAATATGGAAACCATAAATCATGCTTTAAACCATAATCATTTCATATTTTCTCAACATAATTTAAAGTCAAGAAAACCACATTTCTTTTTTTTCATTTGAACATTTATAACATAAATATGAAAACATATATATTGGTAAGAAACGATAATATATATATATATATATATATATATATATATATATATATATATTCATAAGCATTTACATTTTTCCCTCACCTTGTCCTTAATCACTTTCCTCCTACGAGGAACATTATCCATAAAATCTATTAGCGCGTCATACTTTTAATCATGTTCAATTAAACCATTAACTATAATATATAAAATAGCATAGCATTTAATCACTTCCAATTTATTAAAATCAATTGAACTCAACCTCTTTTGTTTCTCATGCTTTTCTTATGCTAACTCATAAATTACTACCCGTACAATATCCTGACATGCCATGGAAATGGTCATGTCAAACGCTCTTCATACGACATAACGAAAACAACCTACACTTGGTGCAAAACATAAATTTTCCATGTTCTAATCTTCATCCACTGTCACTCCTGCAGGAACACTTGGCTGGAATCTTGACTCAATGGCATTTCTATAAAAGTCCAAGAACACCCAGCGGGTTCGATTGAAGAAATTATAACCACTTGAAATTAGGCCATGACCGTTCAATGTCCCACCGAGTCGTGTCTTCAGTGCACTTTAGATAATTCTGAGTCCAAGTGTGATTGGATATACCTATTTCATGGAGATATGGTCTCCTATCAGTATAGTTCATCCAGCAATTGAAATCACTCAATTCGGATGAGTGATGGGCACGTTATGGCCAAAACACAATCATGGAGTCTCAAAACAATCCACTTTGAATGCATTTCAGAGTCTAAAGGGATCAGAATTTGGATTGACCTATTTCAAGAATATATGTTCTCCAATCAGTCTAGTTTATTTAGCAATTTGAATCACTCAATTCGGATGAATGATGGCCAAGTTGGCGGCTAAAATACAAATACCATAGGGTCGAAAGGAAAACTCAGATAAAGATCTCCTTTGACACACATGCCCTTAGATAGAAATTAACCCGAGTAGGAAAAAAAAACCCTACCTCAAATAGCGTGATTTCCCAGGACACCGCCTTTTCTTGGTTTCCGGAAAAACCCAAACTTTGAACCTTGGCAAAATCTTGTGATTCTCGTACGCAAGTGTAGCTCTCGTCGTGTAGAGCAACTTTAACTCTTGACCCAACGAGATCCGACTGACGAAAACTCGTGAATCGAAGAGAGAAGATTGCCTTTTTCTTTTCTCTCTCTCTCTCTCTCTCTCTCTCTCTCTCTCTCTCTCTCTCTCTCTCTCTCTTACGGTTTGGTCTTAGACCAAAATGAGATATTTTGGCATATTAGTGACTATTTATAGTGTGGACACGTGGCTCACATCACGCCACATGTCACACTTCTTATATTTCGTTCTCGCCCCGAAACAATTTATTTCATCCCAGTTTTAGTTCCATCTATCTTAAATGGACCTTCTTTAAATATTTAACATTTTTAGAGATTTTTCTAAAATCTGCTGTGGTCCACTGAAGCCCAAAGCCGTCGAATTTCATGAAAATTATATTGTCTCGTGACTAACAAAATTCGATCGCGATCAGATTTTCATGGCATTTAATCCAACGCGTTCGTTTCATCATCCGAGATCTATAAAGATTATAGATTTTTTTCCAATGGCAAATTACCATTTTGCCCTTTTTCATAAAAATTGCATTTTGACCCCTTACAATAATTTTGTTTTAATCTGTTTCAGTTCCTTTAGACTCAATGCCTTATTCTGAACATTTTCGATTCTTCAAGACTCATTTTTCGAAAATTACTATTTATTTGACAGTTTCCAATCAAATACATACTTATTGAAACCTTAAATTCAGGGTCTTACAATGAGACACTTAGCCTCCACTTGTCCACAATTCAGGTGCCACATGGCACCTAATGATTAGCACGTTCTATCTCGAAATGGGTGAAAAATCGACTGTCTCGGAATTCGACGTAGTTCTTCTAGTTCAACTAGATTTCACTAGACGATTCCAACGGCGCAATCCAGTTCGTCATCCAAGATCTAGAAAAGAAAAAAAAATCTAGGGTCTTATTGTACCGACCCGACAAAATTACCGTTTTGCCCTTTTTCGGGAAAAATACATTTTTTTTTCCCGGTTTCACAATCCCACCATTGACCATCATCTATATATACATATAGAAGTGGAATCATATATCACAGGTGCAGTTTTTGAAATGTAGAAGGACATATGGAGTGAAGAGGAGGACAAGATTCTAATCGAAGCCCATGCAGAAATAGGAAACAAGTGGGCGAAAATTGCAAAAAGGCTACCTGGAAGAACCGAAAACTCCATAAAAAACCACCGGAATGCTACAAAAGAAGATGCCTCTCAAGAAATGCCGCCTACATCCCAAGACAAAGCACCCTTCCAAAACTACACTGCAAAGCCCCCAACTTGAAATCAAGAGCACATCGACCATCGTAAAACCCTAATGCAACACAATACTGTACCATGCCACCTAACTCTACTCTACTCAGACCTTCCATGAACAAGCCCGAGCTCCCCGACTTCTGCCCGGCCGATGGCGTAGTCCCCGGTTACGACTACGAGGAGGTCCCCGATTTTTCCTTTGATGCAAACATATTTAAGGAGAATTGCAGTATTGACTCTCTTCTGAATAAGATGTCTAGTCCCTCTCCTGCTAATGATCATGATGATATGGCTTCATTGATATAGTGTGAAGTAAAGAAGGAGATGGATTTGGTGGAGATTATTTCTCATGTTAATCTTTGATCAATCGTGTTATCGGGAATTAAAAGCCTATAGATTATAATCTTGCAGTCGCATGCTTTTTTTCTATGTCTAGTATCTTATTAAAGTGTGCCTTTGTGGTCTATCAAAGTGAATATGTGAAATGTAGAAAAAAAAAGGCAAATAAAAATTGTTAAAATCGATCATTACATATGTTTTGTCTTGTTCTTTCATCTTTTTTAAGAAAAAACTTGAAAGAATCATAGATAGATTTTTTTGAATTATTTTAATTTTTGTTTCTAATTAAGTTCTTTTTCTTTTTAAGATGAAGAAAAAGAAAAACTTTATAAGTTCATTATAAGCATGTATCCATGTATGTACCAGAGTTTATGAATGTATGTATGTATGTGAATTGTGACAACCCGTCAACCCGCAGAAGATTCGTGGATGTCGGGTAACCCAGCACCACACCATTGAGTCATATTTTCCCAGGACCCAAGATTTAACGAAAATTGGGCAGAGTCTCCTTTGTACGGGGAGCTCTACCCAAAATACAACCTGTGCAATTACATGGCAACCTGTCACAATATTATACAACGACCACACCGAGTCCACATACTAGTAAAAATGGCCACATAGGGCCCATTTACCCATACTAAAACACATAAGCACGTAACTATAGGACCATAGTTCATAAGAGTTTAAATTTACACCACTTTTATAAAAAACATATATCAAAATTAGGAATTCTAATACATGTTTTACAAAATATAAATCAAAGCCACAATCCAGCTTTCTTCTCATTATCGATCTCTAGTGAGCGAGCATCTCCTACACATCTCCCGTATTCGAAAAGGGGGCTCCCACGACTGGGTGAGCAATGCCCAATAGAGTGAAATTCTACAAGGGTTTCTCCCCACCTAAGTGCACATGCAATGGTCATGCCACAAGCACATTCCAATCACGATTATGTCAATCCTAGAATGGAATCTACATGACATGAATGAGATGCTACTCCTCATGATCCCTATGCCAAGTCCTCACCGACTTCTCTCAACATGCAATATGCCATGTATGAAAAACAATCTTCAAAACAAAGATATTTGTTTTTAGTTTGTGGAAAACCCTCCGATATTAATTAGTGGACATACGCTGATAATTTACTTTGTGGACAACCCTCCGATATATAATAGTGGACATACTCCGATAATTTATTATGTGGACAACCCTCCGATATATAATAGTGGACATACTCCGATAATTTATGGTGTGGACAACCCTCCGATATATAATAGTGGACATGCTCCGATAATTTATTGTGTGGACAACCCTCCGATTTATAACAATGGACATACTCCTATAATTTATGGTGTGGACAACCCTCCGATATATAATAGTGATATGTCTGATAATTTATCAGGTGGACAACCCGATTTAAAAACAAGGGATATATCTATCAATTTATCAGGTGGATAACCTCCATATATATAATTTGTTGGACATACTCCGATAAAACCACTTTATTCAAAAGCCATGTTAGGCAACCTCTGATCATTCATGCGATCTTTTAGGACTTTATCCCTAGACTGAAACCAACATCAACACCAAACTGATTAGTGCTTAAAAATTGTTCTTTTGAGGCCTATTCATCGTAGGTTTTAGGCACTTTTTAGGTACTAATCATTCCAAATAACCCAATTGCCATATTGATGTCCCTATTGTGTTACTAACAACAATTTGTAGGTGTTTTGGTAGTTTTGGTGTGCCAACATCTCAGCCTTCGGACCGGACCGGTGATAGCCGAACACGATGAATCCAAGCCGAGTTCAAAGCCAAATTGGTAAATCCTAGAAGACATTTGGAGTGTACCGGGAGTGAAGAAATGCAGTCAGACGCAGGAGTTATTATAACCCGCGATTTCACTACGGCATAGCAAAATTTCGCATAAGATCGCGGCACTCTACAATGGTAGCAAAAATTCGCAACTTAGCTAAATTTCTATGATAGTTGGGCTCGCCATCATAGCGAAAATTCGCCATCATAGAGAAAATCGGCTGTTCATGTTTAAAATTGAAATTTTTGCTATGCTCGTAATTTTCGCTTTATGATAGCGAAATCACCATGCATACTAAATTCCTTTCGCCTTCCTCGCTTGTGATCCAACGCACCATGGTGTAATTCTATTTCACCCAATGTAATCTATTATATTGGTTATTTCGTATTTCACATTTTGTGTTTATAAGCCTCTCAGATTAAATCAGGAGGTCAATCAATCAATCTTTCAGTTACAGTGTTTTTGCTTTTCCAATTCTCCCGCTTCTCTTCTTCTCTCTTCATTTTCTTTCATTTTCTTTCATTTTTCTCGGCAACCAAACATACCTTAGTGATGACAAACCAAGGTATGCTTGGCTAAAGCCCCCTTTCCCTTGGAAGAGGAGGGCCACCGGTAGAGGCTCGAGGTGTTTTCATTGCCCTCTCATTTATCACATTGCATTTTATGAGCATTTAAGCTCCTGATCTCACCCAGTTGAAACCTCCTAGATCCAAATGCCTTCGCCAATGTATTCGCAAGTTTTCAGGTTAGCGGATGCTTAATCTAGATCCACTGTCCACTTAGTTGTTCCTATTAGTTGTCGTAGGTTGCCTCTTAAGGCCATATGCACATCGTTAGGGGACTTGAATGCTCACCGAATGCCATATCTCATGAGGGAGTAATTTAAAGGTTTAGGGTTCTTAGTGCTAAATCAAGGTCCGATTTGGGAAACGACTATAGGTCATTATCTTCAACGCGAGGAAAACAAAAAAACCTCGAGGGTACAAATACACCTTGTAAAATCCAATCCAAAGGACTCCAAGACTTCAAGGAGTCTTCTTTTCTAAATTTTCCTTTAATTTATATGCAGTTTACAACCATCCAACCCACTGTTTTTGAACAAAACCCAAAAATCCAAAGAGAAATACCATTTTCAACTCAACTGCACTTCTCATTTCATGAAGAAAACCCATCCCCGTGTTCGACCCTAGATCTGCATAATCGCAAAGAGAGCCTCGCTACCAAAGAGGGACACCTAGGATACAAATTTTGTTGATTCCTGATCACCCTACCGTGGCACGAATCAAATGATGCTGCCGAGATGGTGCCTTAAAGGAGATAAGAAGTCGTTGAACTTGTGATTCATAATACAAGTTTTGCAAAATCTCATTCCCTTTGATTTTATAATTTTTTTCCCACTTGCGCTTCATTGGTGTGGGATTTTAAATTTTCCAAAGATATCATTGCTTCTTTAATTTTAGCTAACCTTAACCCTTTTTGTTAGTGTTTCACAGGTTGTTTTCCCGTTGATCATATGCAGATGTTTATGCAAAGGATAGGAACACTGCAGGTAGGCTTGAGAGGGTGACTACGTGACAGAACAAATGGCTTCAAATTGATCTCAATGTTAAATGGATCCTCCATGTGAGGAACAAAGAAGCTACAGCTTAGGGAGCCCAATGAAGGACGAATTTGGCTGAGGATCACATACACTCACCTGTGGTGAGTGCACCTCATGCATAATTCCCCCTGCTGAGGAAGTGGCAGTGAAGCCTTACTTGGTGCCTCTACTCCCAACATTCCATGGTATGGAGAATGAAAACCCTTACAACTCGATAAGGGAGTTTGAGGAAGTATGCACCACTTTCAAAAGAAGGTGCAAAGTGGACATGGAGCTCCTCTGTCAAAAGCCTTCCACTGACCCTAAAAGGCAAGGCAAAATTTGCCAAATGCATTAAGGCCAAGAACCATAAGAATTGGGAGAGCCGCAGTGCACTTCTAAAAAATTCTTCAAGCAAGCTCACAAGACAAATAACTTGAAGCAGGCAATTTACACATTGGTGCTTCATGATGGTGAGGAGGTTCTACCAAAGGTCGGGAGAGATTTATGGAGACTATCAGTGCATGTCCACACCATGGGTTTGATACATGGATGTTGGTGAACCATTTTATGGATGGAATGTCCTCCATGAAACAATTATTAAACATGTGTGGAGGAGATTTCGAGTAAAAATCCTGATGAGGCAAATTGACTTCTCAATTATGTGGTCAGACCTCAAGGGTCGGATGAGCCAAACCCAAGAGAAGAAGACAGATTCAAGCCACCAGTGAACCAAAGAGGAGGCATGTATGCCCTCTCCGAAGATATGGAGCCGAAGTTATCTACTCTTGGCTAGAAGATTGAGGAATTAGAAAGAAAAGGGTCCATGAGGTGCGTGCAGTGACTGAAGCCATGCAATGTCAAAATCAAGCTTCAACCGCCAAATTCACCCGACCAACCAGGAGAACCATGTCCAAACCCCTATTTTGAGGATGCAAATGTGGTGGGCCAAAACAAGCCGCAAACAAATGCTCCATATGGCAACACTTACAACCCCAACTGGAGGAGTCACCCTAACCTTTCCTGGAAACCTCAACCTCCTGTGATATGTACTTCTGTGGAGCACAAAGAAGAAAGATTCTACCACCACTTCACAAAGATTTACACCCACCTCCTCTCCCCGTTGAGCAAGCCATTTTGAATCCGAAAGCAAGGTGGTGGAAATTCTCGGAGGAGCAAAAAGGCATCAATGCTCAATAACAAAAATTGAAAAATGTAGAAAGCTCCTTGAACAAGAGAATAGATGGATGGAAAGTAACCTTTAACCGGCAGAATTGATACCTTATGTGCATCCATGTCAAGAATGGCAACCACTGTTAAGATGTGGAGGTTCTCTCACCATCACAAACCCAAGGAGTCCATGAACTAAGCTATTCCAATGAACCTCCCCAAAACGGACGTAAGTCAAAGCCGTCATTACCTTAAGAAGTGGGAAAGAGGTTGATCAGCCAATGCCCAAGCCTGTTGAGGAAACCATAAAAGGGGAAGAATTGGAGCCAGAACACATTTTCTTGAAGGAGGACTCAATGAAGCACTACATTCCACCTCCACTTCTGCCACTAAGTGAAGCAAGAAGAAGGCATCCCAAGAAAGTGTGCATCCTAGAAGTCCTAAGGCCGGTGAAGGTCAACATACCCTTTTTGGACATCATCAAACAAGTCCCTGCCTATGCAAAGTTTTTGAAAGATCTCTGTACAATCAAAAAGGGATTGGGCATTGACAAAAAGGCATTCTTAACTGAACAAGTTAGCTCCATCATCCAATGCAAGACAAATTGAAATACAAGGGATCCGTGGACCCCAAACTATCTCGCTTAACATTGGAGGAACCATTGACAAAAGCACAGCAACGCAACGGTGCTGCTATCAACCCACCGCATACTCAAAGTATAGGCAATTTCAGTTCGAGAGTTTAAATCAACTAACATCACCCATCCTTACCGATCGTCAGCAGAAAAAAAAATAATCAAAAGGCTAACAGTGGAGGATGCTGGTAAAAGAGATAAGTTCTACTATCGGGTGGATTTCGTGGTTCTCATTACGTAACCGGTGGTAAACCACCATGCCCATTATATTGGGAAGGCTATTTGCCACATCAAATGCCACACAATTGCCTGAATGGGCCGCGTAAACTCTACATTTGGCAACATGACACCGGAGCCTCAACATCTTCCACTTGAGGCCAAGCAAAAACTAATTGAGGATGAGGGGAGCAAACTGGCGAAGTTTGCCCTCGAGTGGTAACACTCAGAAAGGCATGATATTTCTAATAAACAAATAGGAAGAATTCTGATGGAGAACAATGAAGTGCTTAATGAAGAATCCACCATTCCTCCCCGCAAATGGGTCACCCCAGCATCATTACCAGAGACCGATTGCCCAAAACAAAGGAGCGAGCATGAAGGCACTTTACACACACCATCGTGGTGGAGAGTTTTCCTAATTCTCCTCTATTCAAATAATATGATTAACTGGAGTGGTTCGCAGAACCTCGAGACCACCCAAATTTTAATAAATTTTTACTTTATATTATTTTAAGTCTTAAGTTGGGTTTTTAGTGGTGCCACTACTTCTACCTATTTTCTTTTCAATATTTTCATTTATGTTTATTTTATCACAATTTTTGCTCTCAAATGTTGTATGTGAGTTGCAGCAGTGTGGAGAATCTCATTTTCCTCCTGCATTGTAGTGTAGTGCAGGTGCATTGTTCAACCATGCCATTCCCTCCCTGGTTCAAACCGTTCGTTTCATCTTCTATTAGAGGTACCACACAGTTTCTTTTTGGAAAAGCTGATAATTTTGTGAAATATACTGACATAGAAATATACCATACAGATACATTTTTCTTCACTTTGTAACCACATTGGGCTTCCCATATTTTTGTGGTTTTGTCTCTTCCATGTTGAAAATTGGTTACTGCGTGTTATCGTGTTTTGTTGGGGCCTAGTTCCATACTTATCTAAATGTTGGCCGCTTGAAGTCCCCTCTTGCCTTTCGCCTTTCTTCCAATGAGAGCTAGCCACACACAAGGTACATAAGTTTTCATTAATAGGCTAAGAGCCGTTTTTACCCCTTTATTTCTAGCAAACTAGCCTTAGTTTAGGTAATTCACTGTACAGGTTGCGGTTCCTGCTAAAAAGAAGAATTAATATGTTCTAAAAGAAAAAGAAAAAGAAAAAGAAAAAGAAAAAGAAAAGAGTTTGTTAAGCACTACTCTTAAACTCGGTTACGTCCCAGGGGTATATGATAGTGCCTTAAAGCCCGGTGCCCCAACCAACTGGTCGGGAGCCACCCAGATTAGTGCTCAAGCATGGGTGGATGGGTGGAGTTTAGCGAAGTTGTGGTGCTGAAATTCAAAATCATTCGTAGTCCGAGAAGCTCAGAGTTTGTGGTCGAGATCCTTTCGCTTCGATGCCCTAAACCCAGTTGGTTGGGAGTCATCGGTGGATCCTCGTTATATGGACTTTGGTGAGGTTGAATTCTCAAGATTGCATCCTACATTACTTTAGGTAAGGTATGAATTTAAGAGTGGAATCTATCTCTATTTGGTTGGTCACTCCTTCTAAGGCATTAGCGTGAGTCATAAGGTATAGTACTAGTTAGTTTATTGATGCAACCGATCCCCATACACTTAGCACTCGATGGAAGCTCGTGTTGATTCCCTTTGGGTGAACACGTCTGAAGAATTGATCCGTATGGCATGCGCCTCTCAAATCGATTTTAATGGCCCCAACCTTGACACTAAGCTAGAGCATTACCTATACCACACTTTTTGTTCATACATACTTTTGCACACATCCGCATGTTCTCCTTTTTTCTTGGTTAGTGTTTTCATTGCTATGACTAGCAATGTGTAGGTTAGTGATTGGTGCTTAAAAAGTGTTCTTTGAGGCCTATTCATCGTAGGGTTTTAGGCACTTTTAGGTACTAATCATCTAAATAACCCAATTGGCATATTGATGTCCCTATTGTGTTACTACACAACAATTTGTAGGTGAGCTTGGTAGTTTCTATGTGCCAAACACTTCTCCATCTTCTGACTCGGATCGGGTGACGAGTCGAACACCTAGAATCCAAGCCGAGTTCAAAGCCAAATTGCAACTTATAAGACATTCGAGCACCGGGAGCGAAGAAAATGTGCCGATGCAGAAGAGGAATGTGCTGATTTTCGCCATGGCATAGCCGAAAAATTTTCGCAAGGATTTAAATTCGACGGTAGTGAAAATTTCAGAGTCCTAAAGAAATTCGCTATGCCATATTTTCGCTTATGATATAAAATTTCGCTATCATAGCTTAAAATTAACTATCATAGCTTAAAATTACCGTCATAGCGAAATTTTGAATTTTCGCTTATACCGTAATTTTCGCTATGATAAGCAAAATTCACTATGTGATAGCGTAAATTTTGCCCTTTCCGTTGTGATTCAAACGCACTGCTTTGTGTAATTCCCATTTTGACCCCAATGTAATCTTATTATATTGGTTATTTTGGTATTTCACACATTTTGTAAGCCTATATAAGCCTTCTCAGATCAAATCAGAGGTCACATCAATCAACTTTCTTAAGCCTACAATGTTTTTGCTTTCAGCTTCTCCCGCTTCTTCTTCTCTCTTCATTTTCTTTCATTTTCTTTTCATTTTTTCGCAACCAAACATACCTTGGTGATGACAAACCAAGGTATGCTTCGCTAAAGCCCCTTCCTAGTTATGAGGTCGCAGAGGCCTGAGGTAAGCCATGTCCCTCTCATTTATCACACCGCATTTATGAGCATTTAAGCCAGACTCCCACTTGTTGAATCTATCTGCACAATATTTTGGCAAGCTTTGTGGGTTACAAGGATGCTTAATCTTAGATCCATCAGCCATCCACTTAGTTGTCTCTCATTAGTCAGAGGCTGCCTCTTTCTTTAAGGCCATATGCACACTGTTAGGGACTTGAATGCTCACTCAACATATCTCATGAGGGAGTACTTAGGGTTTAGGTTTTTAGTGCCAAATCAAGGTCCGATCTGGGAAACGATCATAGGTCATTATCTCCAACGCGAGGAAACAAACCTGAGGGCATGAATACACCTTAAAAACTAATCCAAAGGACCTAAGACTTCAAGGAGCCTTTTCTAAATTTTCTTAATTTATATGCACTACAACTATCCAATCCACTTTTGAACAAAACCCAAAATCCAAAGAGAAATACCATTTTCAACTCAAATTACTTCTCATTTCCACGGCGAAACCCATCCCGTGTTCGACCTCAGACCGCTATATTGCAAAGAGAGGCCTCGCTACGCAGTAGGACAACAAGATACACTGTCAGATTCGATCACCCTATCGTGGCAATTTAATCACAAACACAATGCTGATTTTTCCATGCACTCATATCCATTTCATGCGATGTATTTACGCATAAATGCAATGCAATATGCTATTGCCTATCACCATGCTACATATATATGAGTGCTATATGTACATGCCTACTCGTGCATTTCAACCCATGCATCAATTGGAAAGTTATATCAATGAACACATAAATTCCAAGTGATTCATACGATTCATGCCAACATATCAATACACGCATGCATTGACATCATAAGTCATTACCACCGAAACAACATACTTAACCTTCTAGCCTAATTGTGATATATCAAGTCCACAAGTAGCCTACAAACAAGCCATGCAATGGCCTCAATCACACACAAACTCATGCATTTCCCCAAGCCTCATGGATAATTATATCAACATGCATATAATCACCAACCAACATACACCTACTCATTGTATTAGAATGCCACGTCATCACAACCAAGCACCGGTAATTGGTGCTACAATTAAATTTTTTCAGGAAATATGTGGGCACCAAATGTCATTCACAAGCATATATCCATATTCTAGACTCAAGGGGCTTTTCGTAGAGTCCAAAAACACACGAATCGGAGTTCGGACTAGAAAGTTATGGTCGTCCAAAGTTAGAGGCCTCGTATGAACAGTGACTTACGCGAACCTAGAAAAATGCATTTTTCTGGTTCTCTAAACGCCATCCAAACAGCCCCTAAGGCTCAACCAAGACCACAACGACTCCTAGATGGAAAATAAGCCTGAGTAGGAAGGTCCCCACCTCTCAAGAGCGAAATAATCATCCAAGGAAGTCCCATCGGACACTTCCCGAACCCAAGCTCACTCCCAAACCTCCACCAAACCTTGGCGAAACTCAAGTTTCATATCCACGCCGTGAGCTCTCGCCGAGTACTCCGATTTAAGTCTTAACCAACACGAGACACCCACCTCCAGAGATCTAGATAAGCAAAAGTTTCAACCCTTTTCTTCTCCAAACACGAAATCTTCGACAAAATTGTGTGTTGTCGGTACCCCCACGTAGCCCTCGTCGAGTAGATGAACTTTAAATCTTAGCTCGATTGATTCCGACCACCCGATCTCCATAGATCGTAGAGAGAATGAGGAGTTTCTCTCCTTTCTCTCTCTAACTCACGCCCACTGCCAAAATGGGAGAAAAATGTGATTGCTATGACGCCCGACTGGGGTGGGTCCCGCTGGACTACCTATCACCTAAGGAAAAACCCAGGTGTCTCATTTCATGAGACCCACATGAACAAGGATGAATCTAATAGGGCCCATCAACTATACTCAGCCCATGCACAAAACCATAAGCATTTAATATATAAACAAAACATAATCGCGTCACACCGTCCCGCCTCATAGTCCCAGCCTGGCGGAGCATCCTTGTCCGTGACCCATTCGCACCGAAGGGGGATCCCACGACGGGGTGAGCAAAGCCCAATAGTGATAATCTTCTACAAGGGTTACTTCCCACCTAAGTGCTCATGCAATGGCACACCAAACATTCAAGTAAAAACATACAACCTTACCTAAATGTCTACATGCTGTTATGGATGAGAATGTGATACCCATCCCACATCTCAGCTTCCTCACCGACTCCTCACGCATGCCTAAGCCAAGTGTGAGAAACACTTTTTTCAAAACAAAAGGCTTTTGTTCTTGAAAACATAATACCAATTCTTCAACAAATTTATTAGATAACACTGCTTAATTGCTAGATAACCTCCAACACTATGGTCATCCTCCGAGATGAAACCGTTGACAACTCTCCAAGGCAATTCTTTTGGAAAATATTCCCATGAAATTACCTGACAACCATGTTTTCATGTCATGCACTCATACTACTATTCTGGTTTCCTGGAAGGCATATGAAATGCAATATTCCATTTCACAATAATTCATGTTAATATATCAAGCATGCATATATATATTAACGAAATTCACACTGCATGTTATTCACACAAGCCATAACACACAACCTAACCGGACAGCACTAACCGGCCCAATTGCCCAATGTCCTCCATAAGAATATGGCTAGATTCTTGACTCAATGGGCTTTTCATAGAGTCTAAGAACACCCGAAACGAAGTTTGGACGAAGAAATTATAACCTTCCAAAGTTGGAGGTCACACATGAATAGGCAGCCCTACCAGGCCAGCCTACCCAACCTTTCCAATGGCCCTTTTCCGACCAACTCCAGTACCCACTGCCCTCCACAGGAATATGGTTGGAATCTTGACTCAATGGGCTTTCCATAAGTCTAAGAACACCCAAAACGGAGTTCGGACGAAGAAGTTATGACCTCCGGGGCTGGAGGTCACATACGAATAGGCAATTTACCCATTAGCCTACCCGACCTGCCCGATCTCCCCTTTTTGGCTAACTTTAGTACCTACTACCCTTCATAGGCATATGGTTGGAATCTTGACTCAATGGGATTTCCATAGAGTCCAAGAACACCCAAAACGGAGTTTGAAAGAAGTTATAATCTTCCGGTTGAATTATACGACCAGTCGGACGACCCAAATGGTGAACTCACTGAAAGGCATCTGTACCAGTGGTGACCAAATGAAATAGAACTGCCTAATGTACTCTTCCACTAGACTGTTCAGGGGGTAAACGGACCATAACTTAGGCTACATAGGTCCGATTTGAGAAATTCAAAATCCTAACATCAAGTTCACTGATATGGCTACCATTTACCTGAATGAATCACTACCAAATTCTCTTTATTTCCTACCCCAAAACCAGTTCTAAAGTCTGGTTAATGTGTACACACACATGGCGCCTCGCTTGTCTAAAACACAACCAACATTCCCTAAAACCAACACCATTAGGTTCATTCAACTCTAACACATAAAATGGGCACACAAGGACAATTACTTAGTCCAAAAATAAGTCCCCGAAACTCGGTCCAAAACAGCCCCGAATCTCTAGCACACGTCCCAAGGTCTCAGGATCGCGCCTCACACGGCCACTCATGGCCTCACACAACCCATGCCATTTGAATGGCCCTTAGACAAGGATTAAACCAAGTAGGAGAAAAACCCCTACCTCTTGGAGTTTGTCGAAACTCCCCAACTCCGGTCTCTTTGCGAAGCCCTTGTCGTGAGGATGAACTTTTCCCCTCGTCATCTTAACTGATGAACCAGACTGTTGGAAAACTGAGAGATAGGCAGACTTTCTCTAATCCTTCCAATTTTGGTTTTATTTTCGCCTCCTTCCCGCTCCCAATCGGTTGGGAGAAGATGTCGGGCGCAGATGTCCTCTCACTTGCCATTTATCAAATTTTAACCTTATCCATCTACCTTAGATTTCCTTCCAATCCTGTGTTGCCACATGTCTCCTCTGTGTCCCACTTAAGCTATTTGTTTGACTAGATCTCCACTCAACACGTGTCCTACCCCAGCCACCACTAACAAGTGTCCCGCACTACTCTTGGTGCTCGAACTGTGAATTCTGACTTTATCTCTAATTCGACAAAATTCAACGTGGTAGCTAGATTTCGCAAGACGATTCCAACAGTGAAGTCTGTTTCATCATCGGAGATCTACAAAAAAAAAATTCTGGGGTTTCAAATTCTCCCCCCTTAAAAGAATTTCGTCCCGAAATCCCACACGATTACATCATATCACATGCATATGCAATGTGCACTATGTCATGCATGCAACTAGTCATTTAATTTTCTAAACGACTAAACTGCGTACCTTCATCCCTAAATAAGAAGGGATAGGTGGCCCACATTGTGTCATCGCGCTCCCATGTTGCCTCCTCCACATGGTGTTGCCACAATACTTTTACTAGCCTCAAGGTCTTGCGTCGCAAAACCTTATCCCGACTATCCATGATGCACACTGGTCCTCCTCGGCTGTCCCATCCGTGTCGTCCCTCACCCTCCCCAATCCACTACATGAGCTGGATCAGGAGTGTACCTCCGGAGCATGGAGACGTGGAATACCTCTTGGACACCTGACATGCTAGGCGGCAAGGCTAACCGGTACGCTATAGTGCCCACCCTCTCTAGTATCTCGAAGGGCCTAATGAACCTCGACGACAGCTTCCCTTGCTTTTCGAACTTGACCACTCCTCTCTTAGGCATCACCTTCAAGAAGACGTGATCGCCAACCTCAAACTCTAGGGGTCGACGTCATATGTCAACGAATCCCCATCGACTCGAAATGCGGAGAAGACGCTGTCGATCAAGCTCACTCTTCGAGTTGTCTCTAATCGGGACGACCGCTGATGGAGCTCTCTCCCACCTCGATCCAACATATCGGATCATGGCCTCTCATATAACGCTCATAGGTGCTACATTTTAGTACCACCGTAATTGTTGTTGCAGTTAATTCACTAAGGGCAAGTGCTCTTCCCAATGTCTTATAATTCAGACGCATGCCGCAGCATGTCCTCTAACACCAGTATAGTCCTCTCTAACTGACCATCTGCCTATGCGTGAAGGTCAGATTTCATGGTCACTGCGGTGGTCACATTTTTCGAACCCGCGTATGCGCCAGAACTGCCCCCGCCCCAAACTATGGATATCGGTAATCTACGTAAACGGACAATCTTCGATAATAATCGCCAAAATTCTTCCTTGTTAACATCCAGACGTTAGAAACAAATAACTTCAGAGTCATCCATTTATCACCGGCGACCGCCGCCGGTGGCGCCGGCGCGCAAAAACCATGGTGCAAGTGGTCACAGTCCACCGCGACGTGCTCGCACTTCTCACTCCGCCAACAATGTCGGCAGCCCGGCTGCTTCCGATGCGCCTTTACTTGTCGACACGGAGACACCTTCAAACAAAGCCTCCAACGCGGTTCTTCATCCGCAAGAGACTGGCGACGTAAGATCCCAGACATTCAAAGCACCTCAATGTACTAAATCAGAACAAAGGAACCCCGAGGATTTCTCATCCATCAATCGGGGGAAACTACCATCAGCCCTTCGTACCGTAAGACTATCATCCGTGGTGGATGGTCCAACTCCTTGTCACCTCGTGACCGATCAACTTAACCCTGATGGACACTATCTCCGCTCCGCCTCGACTCAATCACTCGCACAGACAAAGACAGCCAACAAACCCCTGAAACGCATTTTGAGCCTCGCCGCATAATTAATACAAACCGTCTCTTACGCCTCAGTATCCGCTATTCCCAGGAGTTTAATACTTCCGCTTTCCAGACTTCCGACCAGTGCATCAGCCACCATATTTACTCACCTCACTGTAATGCAAGTGAAGCCATGACCTTCAGAACTCAGATCCATCTCATGCATCTCTACATTAAGGTCTCATCAAAAGGATGATACTTCATTTTAGAAGAGCAATACACCAAATCTGCCAATACACAACATATGGTGCCAATCTTCATGCAGATCACACCACAACTCTGTCACGTGGGTTATGTCAAGGATTTCTTCGAACCTGCAGAACCATAGCTACCACTCTTCAGTACCAGAATTAAACTGATCTAATCCCAGCCTTTGAGTATCATGAATGATAACTGCACTCTATCTTCTCTGGGATTTAACAAAAACAGATCATGATGCTCTCTGAACTTCTGGCGCCTTCTCACAATATGTCAATTCAACAACCCACCTCCTTCTCGGCCAATTTTTCATGAAAGTCGCAATGAGATGTCCGGTCAAACCTCTATAGTACCTTCAAACCGAATCCAAGAAAACCAGATCTTGGAAGACTCCACTTCAACTTTTCCAACTCATCACAACCTAACCTTCTCAGCATCCATCGACACTCGGTTTCACAACATGTGTCTAAAACTGCACCCCAGCAAGCCAAACTCAGACTTTACTAAGTCATGATACTAATGGTCTCTTCAGAGCTATAGAACGATCTCCCAAATGATCCACCCTCTTCTCAGACCGAGTAGATCAAAATGTGTCATTCACAAAGACTCATAACCGATCTAGATAGGTTGGAACACCCTATGCATGAGATCCATGAATACTTACCGCCATTCGTCACCCAAACGGCATCACCTGTAACTGGGCGCCACACCATCTAAACTCTCGTCGATATTTGTCTCCTAACTCAAATTGATGGTACCCAAAGTACAAGGTCTATCTTGAAGTAGACGGCACTCCCTCTCGCTTGATCAAAACAAATCATCAATCCTTTCGTAGCGGTATCGATTCTTGATTATAACCCTGTTCAACTATCGATAGTCAATGCATAGTCGAAGGCTTGTCCTTCTTCTTCGCAAACAAAACCGGAGCGCCCCATGGTAAAGTGCTCGATCTGATGAATCCATAGTCCAATAACTCCTATATTTGAATTTGAGTCCCGTGAATCTCATTAACCTGTGCCATCCTATGAGTCAGCAGATGGGCGACGTGCTAGGGGTGCGTAACCCAATACGTAAGTCTACATCCTCTGCGGAGGTAATCCCAAAGAGTCACCGAAAACGCCCGTACTGGCACACTCTTGAGTGCATCCAAGTTCGATCCCACTGGCCCTCATGGGTAAGGCTACTGGCAAACCCACCAATTTTCCGCTATCCGGAATCGCAGATACCGCCTCGTGGCAAAGCATCGCGGTTTATCCCCCGAACATAACATAGCATCCAGTGCAGCGATAACCTCCACGCCACAATCAATGACGACGCTGATATGTTGGCCAACCAAATTCCATCCCGATGACGTCAACCTCTACATATCCATGACCTAACCTCAGCGCCCAACGCGAGTTAATCCCAAAGATCTCTTGTGACGCCCCAAAACCCGGGGGTCCGTTGACCACCGTCAACCTGCGGAAACCTGTGTGTCTCATATCATGAGACCCATACGTGAGTAAAAATGGCCACGTCGGCCCATATATCCATACTCACCAAAATATATATTTTATACAAAAATGAACTAATTTACAATTTGTTTTGATTACAAACTATCCAAAATTGGGTCTTTTACCCATATTTTTACAAAAATACATAACAAGGCCATATATGGACACTGCCCTAAACGATTTGACCCATCCCCAAGTGAACCTTCAATACCTAAAATAATTTTTCCCTCGACAGGGTAAGCAATGCCCAGTAGTGGAATTATCCTACATGGATTACTCCCCACCTAAGTGCTCATGCAATGGCACATCAAACATTCAAGTAAAACATACAAGTCCCTACTCAAATGTCTACATGTTATGGATGCAAATGCAATACACCCATCCCCACATCTCGAGCCCTCTCCGACTCCCTCAAGCATGCCTAAGCCAAGTGTGAGAAACACTGTTTTTAAAAAAAAAGGTTTTTGTTCTTAAAAACATAATACCAATTTCCGATAAAATTCTATTAAACAACCCTTCGAGGTGAATTGCTGGATAATCCTCTGAAACACTCATGGGTCCTCCTCTGAGATGAGCTGTTGGACAACTTTCTAAGGCAATTCTTCGGAAAATCTTCCCATCAAATTCATTTGACAACCATGTTTTTCATGTCATGCACCCATACCTACTGTTCTAGGTTACCCCAGTGCATATGAAATGTAATTTGCCATTTCACAATAATTCATGTTAATATACATCATGCACACATATATATATTAACGAAACTCACATATAAACACATGTTATTCATTCATAGCAATAACACCAAAAATTAGCTCACATGGGCTAATAAACAATTCGGTATTCCATCTTCACTGGTACCCACACGTAGCTCTTGTAATGGGGATCAACTTTGCCTCCTATCTCGACAGAGTTTGACGGACGATCACTGCAAACTTAGAGATAAGGTGGATTTCACCTAAAAATCTCTCCTCTTTCTCTCTCTCTCTTTCTGCTTTTCTTTCCCTTCTTTTCCTCCCAAAACCGCCTGGTCCGTGTTAAAGTTAAGAGAATTGTCCTCTAATGCCACTTGTCCACTTCTCATTGGCCACCTTGGATTACACTCATCCCTTATCCATCTACCATGGATTTCCACCCAATCACATGTTGCCATGTGTCTCTCATGGGTCCCATTTGAGCTCAATGTTTGAATTGCTCCCAACTTGACACTTGTCTCATCTTGAGCCACTCAAATGCGTCATGTCCCGCACTCACCCCTGCTCTAAAACGAAACTCGACTATCCTAAATTCAAAAAAATTCGACGTGGTAGCTAGATTTCGCGATACGATTCCAACAATGAAGTCTGTTTCATCATCCAAGATCTAGAAAAATTCCAGATTTTGATCGAAATTACTGTTTTACCCTTTTTCAGAAAATTAGAATTTTCTCGGGTCTTACATCTCTAGCTTGCAATCCCGACATATCATATATATGCTCGCCCTAGTCCCTAGGGGAGAACTCACACACATGGGCTCCTCCAAGGTCTTAACCTCCAAGCCCAACTCTCGCACAACCGATGCAGTGATGAATGAATACGATGCACCTGAGTTAAATAACACTCTGCACACATGATAGAAAACGCACTCGTATGACCGCCGACGGTCGACTAACGCATGATGGCGCACACGCCCACATCCCCGATGTCCTCGCCTATGGGCCTCGCCCTTCACTGACCGCACCAGCCTTCAATAATCGTAATGAGGAAAATCGCGAATTTCCCCGACTGACACCAATTCCTCCAAACCCAGAATTTGACTGGAAAATGCAAATGGTACTCGGGTCAAATCCAAATTTTTCGACTTGATGATGAAATGCCATCAACGCCGAATCGCCTCCCACGAACAGCCAACGGTCACTTCAACAAATTCAGACAATCGGAATTTTATGTTTTTCGAGGCAATCGGGCCGACACTGGCACATTATGTCGTCATAGGTGCTGCCACAGCAGAGAATCACGCATGAGTCAAGTGCGGGCCATGGTGGACACATGGCATCATGCCACAGAGAAAATCCAAAGTAGCGGATAAGAGGATGCGCAAAGAATCCCATGAGCCACTTGGGGACCGACATGGCATTAAATGACAAGCTCCTCGTCCTACCTTAACCCAAGCTCTCCCAACCGGTTTTAGGAGTAAAGGTACAGAGAGAGAAAAGGAAAGAGAGAAAGGAAGGGATTTTTAGAGAGAGACGCCCAACTCTCTTCTCTAAATTTCCCATGATCTAATTACGGTTTCCTGGTGAGGCAAGAAGCTAAAGTTGCTCTCACAACAAGTAAACACAAGGGCACGCCAGGGAGTTTCGATAACCCCGGAGGTAGGGGTCTTCCTACTTGGTTTATTCGGGCGCGTTCGCTAATGATTTAGTGGTGGAAACAGAGTGGTTGCTGTCGTCCCAAACTCGGACTCAAATGTTGAATTTGGGACCTACGGATGTTTCCAACTGGTCCCAGCCGAAATGGTCCTCGTGCTTTATATGCGTGTGTAAATTGTGGTTTCAAAAGGTGAGTCGAAATGGTTATGGATTTCAGCCTTCAAACATGAACCTGCGTCGATGAGGTTGAACGTCAGCGCTCACGCCTTTGGACGCCAAATATCCCACGCGTATTACCAAAAAATGTCCATGTGAATTTGCCAGCCGAACGGCTTGAATTGTAAAGTTGAACATGTTAATGTATGGAATTTAATGTGTTAACATGATGTTTGAATTATATGAAATATAATTGTGTGTGAGCCATTGGAAATTAAGTTGTTTATTAGCTCATGTAAGCTAATTTTGATGTTATTTCCATGAATAAATAACATGTGGTTAGAAAGTGAATTTTGTTAACATATGCATGAATGATATATTGGCATGTGTTGTATGAAAATTTTTTTATGCATTTCATATGCACCGGGGCAACCTAGATCAATAGGTGTGAGTGCATGACATGAAAGAAAAATTAAAATGGTTGTGAAAGGAATTTCAAGGAAGATTTTCCGAAGAATTGCTTTGGAGAGTTGTCCAATAGTTCATCTCGAAGGCGGACTCATGACTGCTCGAGAATTATCTAACAACTGATTAGTGCCTTAAAAAAGGCTGGTTTTGAACCCACTTATTAGGTTTGGCGCCAGGCACTAATCATTCTAATTAACCCATTTACACATTCAAATCCCAAATTATTTTAATGATCACATTTGCAAGTAATTGTGCTTGTATTAATTATGCCGAAATTGTTGAGCTTCCATCCAAGCACGAAGAATTCAAGTCAACTCAACATTGCAGATCAAAGATCGAAGGAAAGAAGAGAAAATGTGAAGAAAAACACCACTGTAGGAAAGCTTCTCCCGCGAGCAACTGCTCCGCCTTCCACTGCCTTCGCACTCGCTTCTCCGCATTTCACAAAGACTTGTTGTTTTTGTTACAATTTTTGGTTTTTCTCCTTTCTACCCTTGTTGTAATCACTTATGTTTGGATTGTATGTATTTTACTTGGTTTGTAAGGCTACATAAGCCATTTTGTATACACTGTTGAAGAGGACGATTTTGTCGTGAAATAAAGTTAGGTTCAGCCCGCTTTTTTCCTTTTTCTCATTTTCTCTCTCCCTTTCTCGGCTACCAAACACTCCTCCGAGGATGACAACTAGAGGATGGTTGGCTGTGGCCTCTTCCTCCTTGAAGAAAGACGCATACCTGGCAACAGCTGAGGTAACGCACGGTCCTCTGTTTTTAACACACGCATTTATGGTTGCTTAAGTTCCTATCAATCTAGGTTAAAATCTCTTACATACTTCTCTTTAATGCATTAAAGGTTTTTCAACTGAATGATACTTACCAGATCCATAGATACCAAATGAATATTCCCACATTATCTGATTTAGTCTTTGAGATGTCACCCATAGGGAACATTTTATGCCCATTTAAATGTGTGTTAAAGTTTCGTATAAATTACAGGTCAGTTTTAAAGCTAATGAAGATCCCGGTCCCGAAATGATTTATATGTCACGTTCTTAAACGCGAGGAAAAAGACTCGAGGACATGTTGGAAGGTTCTATAAACCAACCTGGCTCGAGACTTCAAGGTCTTCTTTCCTTATTTTTCTTCATTTTATTTTCATTTTAAACCCCAAAACCTCACCGTTTTAATAAACCTTAAACTAAATTAAATTCACTATTTTTACTTTTACTCAAACATTTCAAATAAAGAAAACCCATCCCCGTGTTCGACCTTAGACCGCTATACTCACAAAGAGCTTGACTAATGTTAAAGAGGGAGGAGCAAAGGACACAAACTCACATCCTATCACCCTACTCAGATTTAACTAAACAAGCTTACTGTCTGATGGTGCCTTAGTACTTAATGAATGGCCACTCAGACCTGCCCACAGTCTGGCACTTCTCTTTATCATTTACAGTCATTTTTTCTATAGCTAGTTTCATTGTTAAAAAAAACAATTTTTCCAGGATCAAGCTTTTGGTGTTGCCTTATTTCTACTACAGGATTGAATGTTCAAAGGGGTTTGAATCAGGACCAATGGAAGAGGGAAAGCAATACAGCTGAGTATTCAAAGGAGAGTAACCAGGGCATATATCACAATTGAGGGACTTATGAGGAACCCACACATAAAACTGAACCCCTGTGGAGAGAATCCAAACCCCACCTTAGATCCTATGAGGGACTACAGAGACTTGATTGGATTATGCAACCTCCACACAGTGCCTCCACAAAGATAAATTTAACTCTCACTTTGACCACAACCACCACAATTAATTTTCCGCTGGAGTTGTGCCATTCCGAATTTTTACCAAATTGGTGTGATGTTGTGGAAGGACAAAAGAAAATCAATGCTCAATTAAGTCAAAAAATTTATTATGAAAACAACAAAATGGAGAATGACACTTCAAAGAATATTATAACTACAATTTCAAAGGTTCAATTAAAGTCATTTCAAAGATCTTGATCATCCAGAGAAGAGCCATGAGGGAAGAGGGCCCAAGGACATCAAGTGGTGGGAGATGTCACAAAGACTCATTATTGGAACCCTATATTATGCACACTGTCTCGTCCATGGAAAACCACACCGCCTTGTCGACCGAGGAGGTATGGAAAGAAGAAGCGGAGGAACCCCAAAAGCTTATCCTTCACCTAAACCCCATACCTCAGATCAGTACCACGCTGTGCCACCTATAACCCATTGCCAAGGCATATTGCCAACACTCACAAGAAACTCAAAACTCCGCAAAGACCTACTCCCAGCTAAGTCCAACTCCATCACGTCACAGTAATTAAGAAGTTAGTGGCCAACACAGACTTACACTCACCTCTAAAGAATATGGCAATACAACATAATTTCATATGCAAGTGATATTCTGTATTGTTCGGATTGGGAGCAATCTAACCCTGCACTTTCTGAGCTTTGCTACCCCAAAGAGCCTCCAAAGGCCTATGAATATTTTCCAAGCATAGTCTCCCCAGCGTTTTAATTCTTTTCTTTGTTCATTAGCTTTTAGCGTATTTTATTTTTGATTTCTTTAATTTTTCTTGCATTTTCTAATTTCTTTAGTTAATTTATGTTTTTAAATTAATTTTTGCTTTTCTCGTAATTTTTCTTAATTTTTTTGCACTAAATTCCTTTGCAAAATATGCACTCTTGAAGCCTTGACTGAAAAATTCCAGTATAATCTGAGTAGCTGAGGAATTTTCATGTTAGCTTAAAATTTCTCGCGTTTAGCTTAAAATTTCAACCTAGCTAAATGTGAAAATACATAAATGGTAAATTTGGTGAAATTTTCACTGTCATAAATTTTCGGGCTAGCCTACAATTTATTTATTTAAATTGGAGAATTTTCACAGAACAAAGAATGTTTCACACAGCTAAATTTCACTAGCTTAATTTTCAATAGCTAGCTAAATGGCATGCAATTAGCTGAGACACTACACAAAACAATGTTGTTTCCATTTTTTTTTATTTTATATGTTAAAAATGTAAAACGTTTGTTTTTTTATATATTATTTGAATTTTCAAAAAAAAATATTTATTTTTATTTTTAAAATTTTATATAAAAAAAATCGTTTAAAAAAAATTGTCTCTAAAAAAATACCGTTTTTTATTTTATAAAAAAATTTATTATTATTATTTTTTTTTATTATTATTTATTTTATTTTATTTTTCAAAAAAAAAATTCAAAAAATTCAAAAAAATTAAAAATTTTTCGCTATTAGATAGCTTAGGCTCAAACATAGCTAAATATGATATCAAACTTTCGCTAGCTTAGCGAATGATCAGAGTGTTAAAGCAAAATTTTCTATGGGCCCCACTTTGCCTCCAAATTTTGTTTCGCCATAACTTTTTCTTGATCCGAATTCAGCTAAGCTGCCTATAATTACAAGCAGCTGATGCAGAATCCACAAATATACAGAAAGAACATTTTTAGATTATTATGAAAGTGTAATTTTAAAAATGCTCCAATTGGTCACTTTTTCCTTTTCTTCTCCTAACTTAGTTTCATTTGAAGCCTCAAACTGAGGAATAAGGTGTCGATGGAAAGCTTGCGAAGCCTACATCCAGCAATGATCACATCTCATCAAGGAGGGTGCACCCTCTCTAATTTCCAAACCGAGACCCATTTCGACACCAGATTGTCAATAGTAAGAGTTGACAATAGTGGCTCTTTTTCTTGTATTTATTCTTTAGTACTATTTTTATGCAAGCCCAATTTATGATCTCAGTACTTGTCGGGTCCCTTTCTATGTCGCACTTAAATAGCCTTAACTTTTCAAAATTTGGACTCAGTTTTAAAAACCAAAATTCTTTGCAGGCTGCCAGCCTATTAGTTTGAAAATCAAATTTTTGGTCCAATTTTATTGATGTTAGATTGAATTCCATGTTTGGTTACTTAACATTGAAGGAATTTTACTGATTTCGGACCTTTTCTCTCCACCTTACTGTTCACATACCCAGCAATATTAGTTTTTAACATAATAAAATCACAAGCAGTCCCTCCTTTACTTCTTCATGAACTATCTAAATGAATAACTGTTCTTAATAGGGGTTATGAACTCAGAAAAGAAGGCCAATGCGCTTCAAAAAAAAAAAAAAAGAAAAAGAAAAGCAAAAGAAAGACAAAACTTTTGTTGTTTTACTCAAAACCCCAGCAATACCGAGGGGTATATGGCTTAAAGCCTTAAAGCCCTAAGGCTCCCAAACCTTTATACTGTTGGGAGCCACCGACCAGTGCTCACTACATGGGTGGATGGGTGGAGCTTAGCAAGCCATTGTAGGTGCTGGAGTCTCAAATCCACCTGGTCCGGGTGAAATCAAGAGTCATGTGGTCGAAAGATCCCTGCGACTCGTGCCCTCAAGCCCACTGGTCGGGAGCCACCGGGTAGATCCTCGTTACATGGACTTTGTGAGGTTTCGACTTAAAATAAACCCACAACGCAAAAGAATTGTGAATAAGAGGTGGGTCCCGATCTATTTAGGCTACTAGCATGCTAGGTCGTGGTAGTAGCTAGGTTCGGGAGAGTGCAAAATTTCAGCAGCCATTGCTTAATCAAATAAACACTTAGATTTTGGTGGAAGTTTCCTGCCGATTCACCAAGAAGGAGGCCTATTTAATACTCACCTTGTATGGTATTCATTCTCTCATGATAGTTATTGGACACGCTTTGATGATTCTACTTAGGGTTAGCATTACCATTCACAACCTTCTTGAAATATACTCTTGTGAACGTTATTTTGTATCGCTTTTGTATGTTCTCTTTCTTTCTTTCTTTTATTGCTAAGGGACTATCAATGTGTCGGTTGGAGGAGTGATTAGTGCCCAAAAAGTGCTATTTCAACCCTATTTATTACAGTTTTGAGTGCTTTTATATACTAATCATTCTAATTCAACCCGATTTTACACATTAAGGTCCCTTACTATTTTAATGATCAATATTTTTGTGGCAAATTTTGCGCTTTTTGTTAGCTAATTATGCCGAAAATTGTTGAGTCGATCCAAGCACCTAAGAATTCAAGTCAAACTCAACATCGCGTATCAAAAGATCAAGGAAAGAAGAGCAAAATGCAAGAAACACCACTCGCAGAAAGCCCGCGAGCACCGCTCCGCCCTCCCAAGACTGCCCTTCCCTCGCAGCCCCTGTTCTCCTGCATTTCACGCACTTGTTGTTTTTGTAACAATTTTTGGTTTTTCTCCTTTCTACCCTTGTTGTAATCACTTATGTTTGGATTGTATGGTATTTTACTTTGTTTGTAAGGCTACATAAGCCATTTTGTATACACTGCCAAGAGGACGACATTTTTGGTCGTAGAACAGTTGTGGTTCCAAATTCTCAAGCCTCTTTTTCTTATTTTCTCTCCTTTCGGCTACCAAACACTCCTCTCGAGGATGACAACCTCGTAGGATGGGTCGGCTGGTGGGCCTCTTCCTCCTGAAGAGGACCCGGCCACGGGCAAATCCGGCCGAGGTAACGCACCGGGGTCCTCTGCTTTTAACGCACGCATTTATGGTTGTTTAAGTTCCTACTCACTTAGGTTAAAAATCTCTTAAGCATACTTTCTTTAATGTATTTATAAGCTTCTTTTAAGTTCAATGGATACTTTCACTCAGATCCATTGGATGCCAGCTAGTTGTCTCCCCTCGCTATTTATCGTGGGATTGTGGCTTTGGTGATGTGTTTTCACCGGTTAGTGAACATTTATGCCCATTTAAATGCTATGTTTCAAAAGGGAAAATCATAGGGTTTAGTTTTTAAAGCTAAATGAAGATCCGGTCCGGGAAATGACTATATGTCATGTTCCCCAACGCGAGGAAAAAGACCCGAGGACATGTTGGTTGCCCTATAAACCCTAACCCAGTGGCCTGAGACTTCAAGGAGTTCTTTCCTTATTTTTCTTCATTTTATTTTCAGTTTTAAACCCCAAAACCTCACTCCAGCTTATCAAACCCAAAAATCCAAATTAAATTCACCCATTTTTTACTTCACCAAATCATTTGTACGAAGAAAACCCATCCTCAGAAATGACCCTAGATCCGCTATATTCAAATAGCTTGACTACCATATAGAGGAGTAAAGGATACAAATTTTGTTGATTCCGGATCACCCTACCGTGGCACGAATCAACAATTCATCTCGGAGGGTTGTCCAATAGATTTTACCGAAACTCGGTACTATGTTTTCGAGAACAAAAACCTTTTGTTTTGAAACGCATTTTCTCAACACCCTTGGCTTAGGCATGTGAGGGAGCTTTCCCGTGAGGGCTCAAGGAGCTGGAAAGGGTAGTCACATTCTCATCCATATCATGTAGACATTCAAGTAGGATCATGCATTTGCTTGAATGTGTTTGGTTGCCATTACATGTGCACTTAGGTGGGGAGTAACCCATGTAGGATAATTCCACTACTGGGCATTACTCACCCTGTCGAGGGAAAATTATTTCAGGTACAGGGAGTATTCGAGAAGACGGCGCTCACTAGAGGCCGCTTTTGAGAATAAAGCCGACATGTGGCTTGATATTTATTTTGTAGAACATGTTTTAGAACTCTTAATTTTAAATATATGTTTTGTATAAAGAGTGTAATTAACTCTTGAAACTATTGTGATATAGTTGATTACATTTTGGTGAGTATGATGTGTGGGCCACGTGGCCATTTTACTCATGTAATGCGGTTCATGGATATGAGACACGTGAGCCAAGCAGTTGACTGCGGTCAACGGACCCCCGGGAAATGGGGCGTCACACTTCCGACCCATACTAGGGTGTGAAGGAAAATCGTATCCCCTTGTCCCACGCTTGACCGGGACCACTCGTCCCTAAACCCCGGGATCCCCTCGCCCCTAGGGGCAACCTCCCCGTATATGCTTCCGCCGCCGGCAATGGAAACATACCATCCGTCCTACCCGACCGGGGCAACTCTACCCTCGTCCCTGGGGCCTCGATGGTCGCTGCTTTGAAACCCACGTAAACTAGAAGCCCTCTGCTTCTTTCCCGAACTGGAAGAATACTGACTCTCCTTCCTCTTGCCACTAGCACCCGCATCCCGAGTGCTCCGTGCATCCTCCATCTCCCTCTCTATGGTCAAGGTCGTCCCAACCATAGACTCCATGTCCTGTAGGCGGAGTCCTACAATCCTGCCCCAAATGGACAATCTCAGCCCACTCTCAAACCTCCTGACTTTGGCCGCATCAATGGCCACATAATCGTCAGCAAAACGGGCCCACTCAGTGAACCTGGCCACATACTCTATCACAGTCATGGCTCCTTGCTTCAGCTCTAGGAACTCTTGAGCCTTCGCATATCTAGCAACAGCCAAAAAATACTTGCCCATGAAGAGCTCATAGAACTTTGCCCAAGTCATTGCCTCTAAGTCTCTAGAGGTCTTGACCTAGTCCCACCACACTTGGGACTCGCCCTCTAGCTAAAACACGCTAGCTTGATCTTGGTCGTATCGCTGTGGTGATATCCATGGCTCAACACCTCAACCAATGGTTCGCCACCACGGATCCTCCCGTGAATACACATCGAAGGATGATGTGCCCTTAACCTCTGGAGGTTACTCGGACCTCCCTAACTACCTTTTGCATTAGCCTATGCAATGGCAAAATAGCATAACCCTACGTACCCCTCAACAAAGGCCCCGCGCTGGTCAACAATACGTGGTGCTTCTGTCACGCCCGTGAATCCTCACGTCCCGCCCTCGACTAGCCATCCACACATGTCAAATGATCTAATAAATTTATTAAGTTTTCTCTATCTAAGTCTAACTAGTAGTGCACATGCCAACCACTAATAGACTTAGTCATTTTGAACTAACTCGTTCATCCCTTTTTTCCTTAGTAGTGAAAATCGCCAACCACTAATACAATTTCAATTCAATTTTCGATTTTTTTTTTCTCATTATTGTTTTCCGAACCCCTAAGGTTATGTTTTCCAACCCTAGTGTTCCTTATTTTCCATACATAGTCAATCACGCATAAATGTACATCATGTGCAGGCCACCAAAGCACACATAAGCAAAACATAATGCATGCAAGGTTCTTAACCTCGTCCCATGACCGGCCTCAGATAATCATGTAAACCCAAGCCCTAACACCGTTGTGCTTCGTTATGATGCTTGTACCGAACATCGAAGTTGCGTGTAATTCACATACCCAACTTCTCGATACCAAGTCGCGTGGACGCTGGTATCAATTTCACCACAATAGCCATGGCCTAAACCCATGTCCCTCAAGCCCTAGGTAGTCGTATACCTATGCTCTGATACCATGCTGTGATGCCCCGACCCGGAGGTCCCGTGACCACCGCTTCTCAACCTCGCTTAAAAACCTCGCGGTGTCTCATTTCTCTCATGAGACCCATACATGAGTAAGATGACCCAATAGGGCCCATCATCCATACTCGTCCATGTAGTTACAAAACTATACATTTCTATAGATTCAAGAGTTATTACATCACTCTTACAAAACATATATTAAAACTAGTTCGTTTTAATATATACACAAAACATAAATCAAGACTACAGTACGGCCCGCTTCATAGTCCCGGCCTCTAAGGAGCGTCATCTGTCTGTACCTGTTTTGTACCTAGAAGGGGGATCCCACGACGGGGTAAGCAAAGCCCAGTAATGATAATCTCCTACAAGGGTTACTCCCCACCTAAGTGCTCATGCAATGGCACACCAAACATTCAAGTAAAACATACAAGTCCCTACCCAATTGTCTACATGTTATGGATGAGAATGTGATACACCCATCCCCACATCTCGAGCCCTCATTGACTCCCTCATGCATGCCTAAGCCAAGTGTGAGAAACACTATTTTCAAAACAAAAGGTTTTTTGTTCTTGAAAACATAATACCCATTTTCCGATAAAATTCTATTGGACAACCCTCCGAGGCGAATTGCTGGATAACTCTCGAAAAAAAGTCATGGGTCATCCTCCGAGATGAAGCGTTAGACAACTCTCCTAAATTCTTCGGAAAATATTCCCATGAGAATTCATTTGACAACCATACTTTCATGTCATGCACTCATACCTCTGTTATAGGTTTCCCCAGTGCATATGAAATGCAATATCATTTCACAATAATTCATGTTAATATATCAAGCATGCATATATATATTAACGAAATTCACACTGCATGTTATTCACACAAGCCATAACACACAACCTAACCGGCCAGAACTAACCTGAATGATTTCCCAATGTCCTCTACAGGAACATGGATTCAATATTGACTCAATGGGATTTCCATAGAGTCCAAGAACACCCGAAACGGAGTTTGAACGAAAAGGTTATGACCTTCTGAAGTTGGAGGTCACACATGAATAGGCAGCCCTACCCGGCCAGCCTACCCTACCTGCCCGATAGCCCTTTTTCGGCCAGCTCCAGTACCCACTTCCCTCCACAAAATATGGCTGGAATCTTGACTCAATGGGCATTCCTTAGAGTCCAAGAACACCCAAAACGGAGTTTGGATGAAGAAGTTATGACCTTCCGAAGTTGGAGGTCACACATGAATAGGCAACCCTACCCAGCTAGCTTACCCGACCTGCCTAGATCTCCCCTCTCCGGCCAGTTTCAGTATCCACTGCCCTCCACAAGTATATGGCTGGAATCTTGACTCAGTGAGACTCCATAGAGTCGAGCCTCCGAAATAGAGTTCGGACGAAGAGTTATGACCTTCCGAAATTCGAGTCCACACATGAATAGGTAACCTGCAGGCTAGCCTACCCGACCTACTCGATCTCCCGCTAGGTAGCTCTAGTACCTTTGCCCTCCACAGGAATATTGATTGAATCTGGACTCAATGGGCTTTCCATGAGTTGAGAACACCGAAGCGAGGAGGTTTGAGCAGTTATGACCTTGAGTTTAAGGTCATCATAACCCTAGGGACGGTTGACCAGGCTGGTGGCCAAAGTGAACCAGTAGGCAGGACTTCGGTAGGGGTGACTGGTGAACCTGGTGACGAACCAGTAGGACGACCCTTCCGTAGACTATTCAAGGTAAGCGGACCATAACTTGAAGTACATAGAGTCCAGATTTGAGAAATTCAAAAGCCTAACGTCAATTTCACTGATGTGGCTACCATTTACCTGAAAAGTTCACTACCAGAATTCCTTTGTTCCTGCCAAAAACCAGCTCAGATCCGTGCGTGTCTTTACCCTGATATGGCAACTTCCGCAGTGCAAACACAACCAAACATTCCTAGGGCAGACCAACCAACACCATTATTCATTTTTAACTCCCAACACATAAAAATGGCATAGAAAGACAATTACTTAGTCAAATTTAGTCCACGATTTGTCAAGCTTGATCCGAAATCTCCAGCACAGCATCCCCGAGTCTTGGGATTTGTTTTTGACCCTCTTGGCCTCACCTGACCAGCATTTGAATGGGCCTTAAATGAGATTAAACCAAGTAGAAGAAAAAACCTCTACCTCTTGTAGTTTGTCAAAACTCCCCAACTCCAGTCTCTATGTGAAGCCACATCGTGAGGATGAACTTTCCTTAATTCCCAGCAGATGAAATACTGTCGTTGAAAAATCTAGAGAAGAGTGAGAGCCTCTACCCTCTCTCAACTCTTCTCTCAAATTTGGTTTTTCCTTTCTCTCTCTCTTCCACCTCTTTCTTGCTTGGTTGGGATAAGATAGAATTAGTGAGATGTCATCTCACTTGCCGCCTAATCGATTTTAAAGTGGCTCCTTGGATTACATATCACTTATCCATCTACCTTGGATTTCCTTCCAATCATGTGTTGCCACATGTCTGCTTACGGAAGTCCTTAAGCTGTTGTTTGATTAGATCTCCTCTATCACGTGTGTCTCATCTTGAGCCACTCAATTTACCAGTGTCTACACTACTCTCGATGCTTTCGAAAGCGTGGAATTTCGAAACGTCTCCTTAATTCAACTAAATTCGGCGTGGTAATTTTAGATTTGAGAACGATTCAGCGGTGAAGTCCATTTCGTCATTAGAGATCTACAAAAATAAATAAAATAAAATAAAATTTCCGGGGTTTCACATTTTTCTTCTCTTTTCCCCTTTTTAGGCTTAAGTTGGACGTGGGGCCCACTTTGCTCCACGCGTCCATGACTCGTCCTAGTTCATTTCTGTCCTGAAACAATTTATTTCTTTTCAGTTCAATTCATTTTAAATGAACTTAACTCTAGTTATTTCCTGACTCTCGAGATTCTCGTAAAAATCTCGTCCGTAGAGTCATTGGCAACTCACCACTCAGAAACTCGTAAAAAAATTCCGATTATCTCATGATTCGACGAAATTTTTATGGGTCACTAGATTTCATGAGACGAATTTAACGGCCCAGTTTGTTTCGTCATCCGAGATCTAGAGAATTTTATAGGCTTCCTTGAACCATTTTGGAAATTTATTATTATTATTATCATTTTGTCATTTTTGAAATTTTCTAATTTTCCCGGGTTTTACATGAATGATGGGCAGGCATATAATTTTTTTATGGTAACAGACTTTTCATCAAAGTAGTAAGATTTGAATTAGGATTAATACAATTAAGTTGTATTTATTTGGGATTTAAATGAATTTAAAGGGTGTTTAATTCCAAGTTTTTTCAGAGGAATAAATGTGGTATTTTATGATTCTGAATTAATGCATAGAGCAGAAATGGTATGTTATCATTACCCTTTAATATTAAGACTTGTTTTACATCTATTCATTTTATATTACATTATGAATTTTATTCATACAAACATGTCCCACACTTTATGGGTTTTTGAGACATATTGAATTTTAAAAAATATTTAGTATTCTAAATTATGAAATAATACCATCACCCCACCCCGATGTGAGGCTCGGCTCAATTTCTTCTAGAGTCTAGACACATCTATCCATTTATCTCTATTTGTCATTTGAATGATCCATAGATCCATTTCATTTCATTTTTCCTTGGAAACAAACACATTTAAATTTATTTTAAATTTTGATTAAGAACATTTTTGCTGTATATTGAAGATACACCAACAAACCTCATTTCATTCTTCCTTGGAAACAAACACATTTATTACACTAAATTCTATTTCAGTTATAATCCCTCTTTTACTCTCTCCATAAATTTCTGGATAATTTTGTTTAATTTGTTCTTTCAAAAAAATCACAAATTAATTATTAATTATCAATAGAATATAATGTAGATCAGAAAAAAAATAATTAATTAATTTTTATTTGAAACATGAGAAAATAATAGAAATGATAATTGTAGTCAAACTCCTGCTTTACTAATTTAATTAAAAATAAAATTGATGTTGGAGTTGAGGTTGAGAGAATGAATCTTTGAAGATTTTCTTTTATTGTAAAAATATATTGCTTTTCTGAGGGTAGGAGTAAAGCAGTCATTTGCATAATAGTAAAGTTCCTTGTCTTTTCGTCATTTTACCATGTTAAAAAGTTTTGTCATGCATTTGCGTGTTTGAACAAATCCTGAGTGTCTCCCCAGGCCTTGCTGGCTTTTGTGGTACGGCGATATCCCAGTTAGGTACTTCTTTGAAAAGTTGAAGCGTAATGACGGAAACACCTAGAGTTTTAGTTAAAATAATATTTTTAAATAAATTAAAAGATAATGTATATTTGAAACTATTGCACAATGCACATCATTCTACCACAAATGCTCGCTATCCTGGCAAACTTTATAAAAATTTAAGATAATGCTTCTTTTAAGTGTTCAACGACATTTACTATAATTTCAAATTTTGAAGATTATCAAACTATAGTTTTAAATGTAAATAATTTATCTAGAAATAAATCCTTTACCCATTTTGAATCAATAAAAATCAAATACAAATTATTAAAATTAATTATATCTTACTTTATTCACATGTTGGTACTATTTACTACTCACCCTTTAAATAACTTGTTTTTACATTTGGAAGATTTATTATAATAATAATAATAATAATAAAATTAAAGTAACGGTAATTCTTTAAAAAAATATTAATAACATAAATATGAAAAACAATTTAAAAAGAATAATATAAATTAAAAGGAAAATATATTTAAATAACTATATATTTTAAATTATCGATTGCCCAATATCAAATAAGATAATTTTAAAAAAATTAATAAGATAAATATAAAAAACAATTTAAAAAGAATATAAAATAAAATAAACATAATCAAGAGATAAACTTTTTTCAACGAGATAATTTAAATTAATAAGATAATATAAACTAATTTTTTCAATGGATAATTTTAAATTAGTTTATCTTATTAACACAATTTTTTTATATTTGATATTAATTATTAAAATTTTATTTATTTTAAATTATATTTTTATTTTATTTTATATTATTCTTTTTGAATTGTTTTCATATTTATCTTATTATTATTTTTTTAAATTATCTTATTTGATATTAAAATAAACGAACTTCATGTAAAAATTCATTGTTTTTCAACGGATAATTTAAATTATAATTATTTTGAATTATATTTTTTCTTTTATTTTATATTATTATTTTTAAATTGTTTTTAATATTTAACTTATTAATCTTTTTTAAAAATAATTACTGTGACTTTAATTTTATTATTATTATTATTATTATTATTATAATAAATTTTCTCAAACACAAAAATAAGTTATTTAAAAGGTGATGCATAAAAGCGAACTTTTTCAGATAAATTATTTAAACTAAAAAAAACTATTTAAATTAAAAATAATATGTTTGATATAGTAAATGTCGGTGTCTGCTGCTTAACATTATCATTTTTAAAAACATTAAAATGCCATATTGGCAACAATGACATTTTCTTTTATATATATATATATATATATATATATATATATATATATATATAAAATCGACAGATGCATTGTAAAACCCGAGAAAATTCTAATTTTTTGAAAAATGGTAAAATGGTAATTTCGGTCCAAATATGGAAATTTTTTTAGATCTTGGATGATGAAACGGACTTCACCGTTGGAATCGTCTCGTGAAATTTAGCTACCACGTCGAATTTCATCAAATTCGAGGCGATCGAAATTTCCGTCTTTAAACCAGATTGTCGGGTGTCGTATGACGAACATGTGAGAGAATCACAGCGTGATATGAGGCGTGATATGGCTGAATGCTCTACCGTGTATCCATTTGACACATGTCATATGAATAGTGAGAGGATAAGAGATAAATGGCTTATATTAAGTCATATGTCAAAGATTACTAAAAGTCCCAGTAAGAGGGACGAAAGGAATAAATGAAAGAGAAAGAGAGAAAGAGCATCTTCTCTTCATTTTGGCACCAGTATCGGCCGGTGAGGAGAAAAGCAGTTTTAGAGTCAGGCTTCTCTCTAGATTTCCCGACGTTTGGACCGTCGGTTCTCGTCGGAGCAAGAGGAGAAGTTGGTCTACGCTTGCAAATGCTACGCGTGGACACCGGTTTTGAGGAGTTTCGACAACTCTGGGAGGTAGGGGTCTTCTCCTACTTGATTTAATCCTCATTTAAGATCCTTGTTGATGGTTGGAGTGTTTGGGTGGGAAGGTGTGTTTTGGTTCACCGGGTGGGACCCGGCTTGGTTGAATTTTTAGACCCAGTTTTGAGACCCTAAGGTTGTCTTGTTCAACGTGAATGTGTGTAGTTTATGTTGCTTAGGTTCAAAATAGTGCTTAGAATTGTTTATTAGCCCATGTGAGCTAATTTTGGTGTTATTGCTATGAATGAATAACATGTTGTTGTGTGTTATGTAACACCCAGGAATTTGTATAGGTATAGAGGATTACGAGGAAAATAATATCTTGAATTTGTATAGAGTACTCAATTAGGGGAAAATATGTGACGGGAATTTTTATAGGCATATGTTATGAAAATAATAATGGTAATTCAATTAGTAATTAATTAATTACTACTATAATGAAAGAGATATTATAGAAAATAATAATGGTAATTCAATTAGTAATTAATTAATTACTACACTGTGAGGTAAAAGGTAATTTTCTAATGAATCTGGTAGTATAAATTGGAATAAGAGAAGGAAATCCTTTCTATTCTTCTTTGGAGTTTCTCGACCGGGTAGAATTCAGGACGTCACGGCTTTAGGATCTAGGGGTTTGAAGAACAAATTTCTCTATGTAAGATCTTCCTCATTTTTGTTTTCTAGTTTCTTTGATGTAGATTCTTTAATCTTCTTTCGGTTTAGATCAACCACTAGGAAAGTCGGATTTGGAATTCCTCTACGTTTCACTTAAAAAATAAATAAATAAATAAAATAAAATAAGGATTGGTGATGTCATATTGAATTACTTTGAGTATGAGAATGAAAAAGTATTTAAGGATAAATTTTGAAAGAAAATAATGATAAACAAATAAGATAAATTTGAAAGGAATTTGAATTTTGTATAAATATATGTATTTGATAGAGTATTTAAATATATGTCATATTTTGAAGTAAATATTTTAGTAAATTGAATTTCAATAGATAGGAATATGATTAAAATAATTATTTAACAATTAGAGAAATAAAATACATATATTTGATAGAATCATAAAAATAAATAAATTATTAAAAATAAGATCAGAAAAGGAATATGAGTTTTTATAAGAATTTGTAAAACTACCTAATTCAAATAGTTATGATTTGAGCAGTTATCAATATGTTTAGGGTGAACAAAAAATAATATCATTGTTAAGAATATCAAATTAGGAAAGTTTAAGAACAAATAAGTAATGGTGATAGTTTCTTCCTTATTATTTTAAATATTCCATTAAGGTGAGAATTCTTGGATTAACTCTTTCAAAGCTTTGAGTACTCCTTTGAGGTAAGGGATTCTAATACGACTTACCCAGAAAAATTATTATTTTATATATATATGTACGATGAGATAATAATACGAGATCTTTAAAAAAAATTATTTGTACTATTTGGTAGAAATATTCATATTATATAAGTAATCTGTTATGAGCATCTTTCATTTGCAACCTCATATCAGTCAAAATGAATTTTCTTATGATACTAGTTCAATGTACTAGAAAATGTGGAAATATGATATTTTGTAATTGAAATTTGAATGAAATATTTGACCTCTAGTTGAATTCAGCATATCAGCTGGGAATAATAGTTGGCAACAATCGACTGTAATCAGCAGGAAATAATAGTTGACACTGTCGGCCCCTTATCACAAGGATATAATAGTTGACCCTACATTTCTTGGTGGGGAATGTAATTGATTTGAACTGACCTCTAGGGGTTTAGTTAGAGAGGTTACTAGTACTAGTAGTGTTTAGTTCGATCCGCATAAAAGACAGATTTACATTTAGCCACCCATTTGAAAGTCCTTATCTTGGCGGCCATTTGATGTTGATGATCGAGAGAAAATATATTTGAAATGTATTTGATTTTTTGGATTTGATATGAAAGTGTTTGTATCGAAATTTGATATGAAATTATTTTTGGATCACATTTGATATGAAATAGGTTGAAATGGATGTGAGAATGTTTTTTGAAGTATATTTTGTTAATGTTCCAACATTTTTTGAATCAAAGTTTTGAAAAAATCACTCTCTCTATTTGTTATATGATTAGAAAACTTTTTATCATGAAGCTATGTATTTTCTTATTGAGCTTTATTTCACTCCCATTCAGTGTTGTATTTTCTAGGTACTTTTAGTTTCATGAGGGTGATATTAGGTTGGGGATTGAATGTCATTAGGATTTGATTACAAGGAAACTTTATGTTGGATAATGTTGACTCATAAGTTCATTTTTATGTAAATGTTAGGTTTTGAAAGTTAATTGAAAGTCACTTGGATGAACATTCCTTTTTATATTAATTTCACAAAGTTGGATTTGAGAGATCTCAAATATTGTTATATTACGAACAACTTTATAGGCATACATAATGAGATTTGAATATTTAAGTAATTTTTGTGGCATGAAATTTGAATTTGGAAATTTATGAATTTAGAAGGTTCTTGCATTTACTTTGAATATGTGATTGGTAGTGGAGCAAAATCCAGTTACAAAGAGAAGGTTAGTGGAGGTTGCTTGAGCCAGGCTAAAGGCTTGAGGGTGTGATTTGACAGTCATGCCCCTAAGGTGGGTTTCGAGGCGTGACAGAGTTAACTTTTGTTAATATATGTATGCTTGATGTATATATTAACATGAATTGTTTGGAGATGGCATAATGCATTTCATATGCACCGGGGCACCTTAGAATGGTTGGTGTGAGTGCATGATCAGATGTAGTCCCCCTCTGGCAGTGATCGCGTGATGAAGCTCATTGATGCAATGTGAAGTAAAGAAGGATATGGATTTGGTAGAGATTATTTCTCATGTTAATCTTTGATCAATCATGTTATTGGGAATTAAAAGCCTATAGATTATAATCTTGTAGACATAAAAGTTTTTTTTTCTATGTCTAGCATCTTATTAAGCAGGCCTTTAGGGTTCATCAAAGTGAATATGTGAAATGTAGAAAAAAAAAAGGCAAATAAAAATTGTTAAAATTGATCATTACATATGTTTTGTCTTGTTCTTTCATCTTTTTTAAGAAAAAACTGGAAATAATCATAGATAGATTTTGTTGAATTATTTTAATTTTTGTTTCTAATTAAGTTCTTTTTTGAAGAAGAAGAAGAACTTTATATAAGTTCATTATAAGCATGTATCCATGTATGTACCAGAGTTTATGAATGTATGTATACAGAATGATGAGCGGGCATGCATATTTTTGTAAATGGAACTTTTCATCAAAATGTGGAATTTGAATTAGGGTTAATACAATTAAGTTGTATTTATTTGGGATTTAAATTAATTTAAAGGGTGTTTAATTCCAAGTTTCTTCAGAGGAATAAATGTGGTATTTTATGGTTCTTAATTAATGCATAGAGTAGAGCGCTATGTTATAGTTATTACTAATATTAAGATTTGTTTTTTACATCTATTCATTTATAGCCATTATAGAATTTTTGTTTCACACAAGTATGTCCCAACACTTTTATGAAGTTTGGACTTTTAAATATTAAAAAATAGTTTAAAATGAAAAAATGTCCCAAATTAATTAGTGAACAATAATGCATGATCAGTAGTGTAAGCGTTAAACTAAAAAATCTTTAAACATTTGTAATGTCGTAGTCAGTGACTTTTGCATTAATTTAAAAATAATGCTGCAGCCAATGACTACTCCATTACAATTTCCAAGGCATTATTTTCATTTCCTAACTATTTTAGTAAATTTATAAAATAAAATAAAAACTAAATACATCCAAATCTCTTTTTTATGTTTGTCAGAACACAAATAATTAAGGCTTGTTTTGAATAGGTTATTGGTGCTAAAAATATTTTAAAAGAAATTGTTGACATGAAGAATGTGTGTGCTAATATTTGAAAAAAAAACCAACAAACAAAGCTTTTAATTGGAAACATTGTACAAATTTTCTAAATTTGATGGAATATTTGAAAAATATTTAAAAATTAAAATAAATCTAATAAAAGCATAGTTTGGAAAATATTCCCAACTTTAGTATGGTTTTTCACATGGACTTTCAAGATGAAGATTTAAAAGTAAAGGGGCCAAATTTCAAAGTAGAGTATCAGTTCAAAAGCTCAATATAAATTCAGAAGTACAAAACTTTGAATGTTTTCAAAAGATACTTTGATTAAAATTTAAGATTTCAAAATTTTAGAAAATGTCTTTTTAAAAATATACTTTTCTAATGGCAAAAATATAATAGATTTATAATGTTCTCAACTTTTTTAGATTTAGGGATTTTTATTTATTTTTTGGGCTAAATATTGGAAACTAAATTTGATAATAAGTTTGTTATAAATTGAAGTCAACAACTTTTTAAAACGAATTATGCACTTTATTATAACATTCTAAAGTTAAGGAAAAGTTAATTCTTCATAGTATATATATATATATATATATATATATATATATATATATATATATATATATATATATATATATATATATATATATATATATATATATATATATATATTTCTTAACTTTGATATATTTTAAAGTTGCATGAGAGAGCCCTTCACCTATGGACAATATCTATGTATATGTAAGACTCACGAATTTACTGATTTTCATGAATAAGTAAATTTAGTTTCGTCAGTTAGGTATTTATTTGGAAGCAGTCAAATGATAGTATTTTAGAAAAACAAGCCCGAAAATAAAAAAAATATTCATAATAATGTGTTGATGCAAAGAAGTGCAAAATAGATTAAAACGAAATTATGTTAAGAGGGTGAAAATGCAATTTTTAGGAAAATGGCAAAAAAGAGTAATTTATGAAAAATATGAAATTTTCTACGATCCTCGGATGATGAAATAGACTTCATCGTTGAATTGAGTAAGTGAAATCACAGTTAATAAAGTCAAATTTCATTGAAAACCAATCGATCGGATTTTCACCAGTCGAGAGGCAATGTCAGTGGACCCCAGCAGATATTAGAAAATTCAAGAAAAATGTCAAATATTTAAAAATTCCATTTAAAATATATGGAACTAAAACCAGAGACGAAATAAATTGTTTGAGCTGGCAGGAATGAAGAAAATTGTGACCGCGTGTGTGACGTAGGCCCCACGTCCGCACTATAAATATCCTAAAAATATCAAAAACTACTCATTTTAATTACTCCAATAATATAGAAACAGTAAGAGAGAGAGAGGAGAAAGAAATCTTCTCTCTTGGAAGTTCTCATAAGGTTCGTGGTCGAATCTCGTTAGATTAAAGAATTAAAGTGATCTCATGACAAGGGAGGCTCAGTGTAGGTCTGAGAATCTGGGTCTAACAAAGTCAAGTTTAGTTTTTGTAAAAGGCTCGAGAAAAGGTGAATGTCAGGTAAATCATGATTGAGGTGGGGTTTCTCACTGCTCGTGTTGTAATTTAAATCTAAGGGCATGTGTGTGTCCAAGGAGATGTTGTCCTTTTTTTTTTTCTCCGACGCCATGACTGTATTTTGGTCATAAATTGGTCATCCCTCATCCGAATTAAGTGATTCAAATTTCTAGATAAACTAAACTGATAGGATAACATTTCTCCTTGAAATAGGTCTATCCAAATTCCAACCCATTTGGACTCAAAAATGCATTCAAAGTGGAGCTATGTTCAGGCAATATTTCTATTCTGTTTTTAAGACTCCATGACTATATTTTGGCCATAGCAGCCATCACTCATCAGATTGAGTGATTCAAGTACTAAGATAAACTAGGCTGATAGGATAACATATCTCCTTGAAATAGATCTATCCAAATTGGAAAGCTCATTTGGACTCAAAAATGCTTTCAAAGTGGAGGAGGTATGTTTGAGCGGTTTTTAATTGTTTTTAAGACACCATATTTGTATTTGGCCATAACTTGAGCATCCTCATCAAGACTAGTGGATTCAAATTGCTGAATAAACTAGACTGATAGGATAACATATCTCCTTGAAATAGGTCTATCCAAATTATAATACTAGAACATTTTTATTATTAGAAAAAATAAAAGTAACTTCTAAAATCACCATTGACCACATAACTTATTTCATATAACTTTTATTTGAAGTACTTTTTATGAAAATGTTTTATTCAATAGTGAGATTGGCACCTGTCAAGAGCTTCTTCATGAAGCATTATATTAAGAATGTTCTTTGAATTTTGTGGAACCTGATTTTCCTTCAAAAATACCTTTTAAATTAAAGTTTGTCGAATTAAAACATTGTCAATTTAATGCTTTTTTTGGATTGTTTCTATTTTAAGTGTTTTAGTCCAACCATTTTTTTTTCTATAGTTGTGCTGCTTATCAAATCTTGTATAAGGAGCACTATAAGCAATCTTTCAATTTTTTATTTATTTTTTTTAAATTGATAGGTGAATTTTTTTTTTTCATTTTTTCATTCTTTGTTCTCGCTTGGACTAAAACTTGGTACTCTTTATGTCCCTCAACCCATAATGTGAAGCTCTAGATTTTATCAAACACTTAGGAGCTTTATTTGGTTTTATTTTAAAACTATTTTTATTCTCAAGAAGCAAGGAAAATAAGGAAAACATGTTTGGTTTCCAGTTTGTTTTTTTCCTAAACAAAAAACATTAAATCTAAAGAACAAATAAGAGTTTTCAAAAAACACCCTTTTGTGTTTCTATGTTTTAAAAACACATGAAATAAACATGCCCTTAATTTTTCTAATTGTAAAAAAAAAAAAAAATTTCCATTTAGATGGATTTTTTGCTTTTTAGTCTTAAAAACAAAAAATAAATATAACTTCCATATATAAATTTTTTAAAAAAAACTTTAAAAGAAGATGATTTCAAAAAGAATTTGTTTAAAATTTTGAGTTATTAAAAAAAGTTTATTGTTTCAAATCTTAAAAAAAAATTAAATAATTTTCAAGGATACAAAAGAATCTATTCCATTTATATAAAAGCTTATATTTAAGCTTTCCAAAAGAAGTTATTACTATTTTCTATTTCAAAAGTGAAAATAAATAAATATTGTGATTACACAAAAAACAATGTAAGACTAGAAATTTCAATTTACGGAAAAATGTAAGAAATCGTAATTTAGGTTACAAGGTGTAATTTAGGTTAAAAATCCGTAATTTATTCTCTAGATATCGGATGATGAAGCAGTTTCACCGTTAGAATATCTCGCAAAATCTAGTTAGCACGTAAATTTCGTCGAATTAGGACAGTCGAGATTTACACACCACGTTTCGAGGCATGTGAGTTCAGAGATCTTAGTGAAGATTCGATCTGACAGAAAGTCACATATGCTCACACGTATATTCATGTGTCATAAAATTGGCATGAGTAAATAATGAAAATGGAAAGGCCGAGATAGTCTTAGAATGTCAAATGGGAAATATAAGGGACAAAATGGTCATTTTGAGTTTATTTAAGTGACCCGCAAGACAAAGAAGCAGTGAATAGAACATCTTCCCCAAATAAAAATGACAAAAAAACGGGCAGAAGAGCAGGGGCTGGACAGAGGAGCAGCAGTCTCTGATTTTTGAGTTTTTTTTTAGAGAGAGAGAGACTTCTCTCTAGTTTTCCGGCAAATCCAACCGTCGGCGATCTTCGGGACAAGAAGGAAAGCTGCTCTACGCGGAGAGGGATTCGCGTGGGTACCGGATTTAGGGAGTTTCGACAAACTCCTTGAGGTAGGGGTTTCTCCCTACTTGGGTTTTACAACTGTTTAAGTGTTTTCAATGTTCCCGGTGGCAGGGCTTGTGGACTGGCGTTTGATCGATCCTGAAACTTGGGACGAGATTGTTAATTTATTAAAACCATTTGTAGAAAACAATGGCCGTGAGGCTGTTACGGGCTGTTTTGGTGAAAGCTGGTTGTGCATTTTTGTATTAAATCATGTATTGGTTTGGATGGTCGAGGGAATGAGCCGTGAAATGCGGGTTCTAAAGTGAGCCAGATGGTTGTGATTTTCGAGAATGATGTCGAGGTTTCACTATTCCCAAAACGATTCTCAAAATATATATTTTTGTGGAAATAATGTGTTTAGTTGAGTAGTCGTCGAATTACTAGAGTGTTTGATCGATATTAGCCCATGTGAGCTAACTTTGATGTGATGAAATGCATAATTACATAACATGATTGTGTGATTAAATTTTATGTGAATATATGCATGCTTATATATTTACATGTGACATAGACTGTATTGGAATTGACATCATGCATTCCATATGCACTGGGAGCACCCTAGGATGATAGGAGTGAGTGCATGAGGTGAATACAGAAGAAAATGGTTCGGAGGTTATCCCAAATAGTAATTATCGGAGGGTAGTCAAACTAAAAATATCAATCGTCGAGAGAGCGGTCCAATTGATATACATCGGAGAAATTGAATCCACAAATAATATCAATCGTGGGAGGCAGTCAATTAATATATACCACATACCAGGAGGGTTGTCCATTACTTTCACAAATACATATAATAATTCTCATCTGAGGCTTGGCGGTGTGAGGGAAATCAGTGAGGACTCGGGTATGAGTTGATAAGTTAGACATTCAAGTAGGATCATGCATTTGCTTGAATGTGTGTTTATGTTGGAACATTTCACTGCACTTAGGTAGAGAGTAGCCCACCTAGGGTGATTCCACTACTGAGCATTAGCTCACCCTGTCGAGGGATATTATTTTACAGTACAAGGGCGTGCGAGGGACCAGAGGCCTAGAATCACAGAAATTTGAGTTGTGAAGCCGGGTTTGGGCAGATGATTTTACTCATGTATTAAGAATTCTCTAATTTTGATATATGTGTTTGTATAAAATGAGTATTAACTCTTAGAGCCCATTGGACATCAGTTGAGGAGGTATGTTTACGGATATTGTTATGAGTCTTGTTTATGAGCCCCAGTGGCCGGGTTTACTCATGTGATGATATATTGAATTTGTTTGGGACGAGGTTTATACGGGTATTGTGTTGGGGTAGAGCTCCGTCACACAAAAAGGCTACGCTGATTTTAAATGAAAAATGTCGGGTCACCCAGAGCATTTCATGATGTCCATGAGGTTGACGGGTAGTCAACGGACCCCCGGGGTTTTGGGCGTCACAGCTTGGTATCAGAGCTTAGGTATATGGCTACCTAGGGCTTGAGGGGACTGGGCTTGGGCATGGTCTTTGGGAGTATAAGAACATCACCAGCAGGTGTGGTTTGATGTTGAGTGTAGGTATGAATTACCTAGGAAATCACGGGACAAAAACTGGGACCTTGCATGCATGTGTTGGTGTGTTTGTGTGATTTGATGATTTATTGTGTGATCATGTATGAATGATCACATAACATAGTTTGTGATATCTTATATGATGTTTTGGGTGCTCCAGGTAATTAGCACTTATTATGTTCAAGAAAACAAATCTTAGGAGTTTACAGTGTAAAGCGGAAATGAAATAAATTATGTCAATTTATTTAGTTTATTGAATGACAAAATAGAGTACAATAAAAATTTGTAGTATTCAGCCACTGAGGGTTCACGGTGGTAAAACTGGGAAGGAAAATAAAATGAAATAAATTATAATAAATTTATTTGGGAAGGAAATAAAATTTTAATAGATTTTATAGTTGAACTCATAAAAGTTTTGAGTTGTGTGGATGCACGATATTTAAATTCTTGCATGTAGAGTATAAGGAAGGCTACTGATGGAGCGAAAAATGAGGAGAGAAAAAATTGGTTTTAAGTTTTCACCGGTGTGTAAGCTGAAGAAAACTAGAATAAAATAAATTTAATAAATTTATTTAGGTGTCTTGGAGAATGAAAAAAATATGGATAAGTATTTTTTTGTGTCTCGATAACAAATAAATGAAAACAAAATGATAAAGTGAAAGAAAATAAATTTCATAAATTTATTAGGTTGTAAGTGAAGAAATAATTTTCTAAGGTTTTTACAAGTTGTAAATTGAAGAAAATGGAGTAAAATAAGTATTTTGAAAAAAATAAAATCAAATAAAATTAGACAAAATTTTCGAAAAAATAAAATTTTCAAAAAATGAAATTTTTGAAAATAAAATTTTTGTTGAAAACAATATTTTAAATGCAAAATTGATTGCCTTGCATTACAGTAAATGCAAAGACAATGTATACTGCTTGGTTATGTGTATGATTAGTGTCTCGAGTACGTGTTTATACCTTAGAATCTTTATGTGAGATTCGCTATATGTTGATTGTGTAGATGGCTAGTAAGGACGGGACGTAGAGGGCGTCCACGAAGTGCCCAGTCGGGCACCACCGGTGTTTGATCGGCGAGAACTTCTCTTAAAAATTTGTAGGTATTCTGTAGTGACTTCTCATAAATTTTGGTATAGAAGATAGGCAGGAAGATCTAGTAACCTCCGGAGGTTTAGGAGCGCATCATCCTCCAGAGCATTCACGGGAGGAGAGATCAATGAGCAGCGAGACCATTTGGTTCATCACCATCGAGAAGGTGTTAGAGGCTATGGAAGTACCTCGACACTGCAAGATAGACTAGTTGTGTTCCGGTTAAGTGAGGCCCCGAATATGGTGGAAATGGGCAAGGACCTCTAGAGACCTTAGAGGAGCCTTTGTATGTGAGTTCTCCTAGGATTAGGGGCGAGAATAGGGATGATATGTCGAGGTTGCGAGTTGGAGATCTCGGGGACTCTGCTACGGTGGACTGGGGATCATGGACATGTCGAGTTCGATGTCGTGCAGGGGATGGATTGGGTGACGGCTTACGAAGTCGATTATCGATTGTGTAGGAGGGTTACCACTTTACCACGCGGGAGCGGTACTGGTAATTGTTTCGAGGAGACAAGCATGATATTTTGCCCGGACGTATCACAGTCAGTGTCGAGGGCCGATTAAGCGGGTTGGCTAGCGAGGCCTTACTGAAAGGGACGGAGAGATTGGACTTAGATCTACCTCGGGTGGTGTGCGAGTATGTGGATGTTTTTCCGGGACGTGGGCTGGATTGCCTCCACGAGGAGGTTGTAGATTTCGGTATCGAATTACACCCTGGTACTTCACCCATCTCTATGACTCCGCATAGGATGGCACAGTTGAGTTGTAGGAACTCGAGTCGATTCTGAGTTATTGGACAGGGGTTCATTAGGCCCAGGCACTTCACCTGGGCACTCGGTTATTTGCAAGAATAGAAGACCCTTGGCTTCGCGTGACTCTGAGCGATTGAGCGGGGTTCTGATCAGAATGGTGCCCATTACCTAGATTAACGATTGTTTGATCGGTTGAGAGGGCTGGCGAGTCTACTCCAAGACAGACCTTAGCACTGGTTACCATCAGCTGAGAGTTAGGGATACAAATATCCACACTAAGGCCGGCGTTTAGAACGTTATGGGCACTTTTGAGTTTACGGTGATGCCCCTTTGGATTGGCGAATGCGCGACATTCATGGATCTCATGCATAGGATATTCCAACCTATTTAGATCGGTTTGTCGTGGTCTTGGATGACATTGGTCTCGATCAGTGGAGCATGGTATCACTTGAGGATGTCTTGATTGTTTAAGACCATCGGTAGTACGCGAGTTAGGTAAGTGCGGTCACCGGCGCGGGTGAGATTTTGGGACACGTGGTGTCGGCGCTCGGGAGTGTCGGTCGACCCGGAGAAGAGTCGGCGGTGATGAGTTGGGAGAAATTAGTCGGTCTTGAATCGTGGTTTCTTGGGATTAGCTAGGTATTACGGGAGATTCGTGAGGATTTCTCTAGGATAGCGGCTATGACTGGGATTGATGACCGGGAAGGAGGTCAGTTGATTGGGATAACCGATGCGAGGAGGCATTCCGGGGAGTTGAAGAGGAGACTTACTTGGCTCCATCTTGATAGTCGGACGGGGGACGGGGGGTACCACGGTGTATTCATGATGCCTCGGCGGATTGGGATGTGTTTTGATGCGGTTCGGTGTGGCTTATGGTTCTCTCGTCGGAGTTGAAGAATCCGCCGACGAAATTACCCACACACGACATGGAGTTGGCGGTCGTAGTCTTACATGTGAAGATTTGGCACCACTATTTATCGAGAGTTGAGGTGTACTCGGACCATCAAAGTCGTATATTTTCACCTTGTGGGACCTCATTATGAAGCTGGCCTTGATGGATGGGTTCACTGAAAGTTATGACTTCACTTTGCATTACCATCGATGGGCAAATGTGGTGACGTGCACTGGTCGGAAGTCACGAGGGCGTTGGCTAGTATAATACCGAGAGTGGCGGATGCCAGGCCCGTGGAGACGGTTTGGGCTATAGTCACGTAGGCATACTTAGGGTACCTTGGGGAGTTTAGTGGCTGCAGTCTGCGATGAGCAAAGTGATTGGAGTCTTAGTGGCGGGCCTTGAGAGATAGTGTCCATCGGGGACCGAGTCTGATCGAGTCTCACGGTGTGAGAAATTTGGACGTTCACGTAGATGGTAGTCTTCGATATAGTGGACGGGTAGTGGTTCCCCCCGATTGGCCGATTTGAGAGGAGATTCTCGGGAGTTTCCTTTGCTCGATTTGCCGTGCATCGGTGTACGAAGATGTACGGGATGCCGTCGCCCGATTACTATTAGTGGGATGAAGAGACATGGGGACTTTGTTCGTGATGTCTCACATGTTGCGAGTTAAGTGAGCACGGAAGCGGCAAAGGCTCGCCGACCATTGGGTGGGTGAGTGGAGGGTAGAACGCGTCACGATGGACTTTGTGACCCACTTGCCCGCGGACCTTGACGAGAAGCATGGCCGCGGTATGGGTGATAGTGGGTAGCTCCGCGAAGTGGCATTTTCTAGCCATGCGGATGACCTTCGCCTTGGAGATCGCGGATATACATTCGAGAGATAGTCAGGCTGCTGGTGCCGATATCCATAGTGTCGGATGATAGGGACCGGGGTTTGACCGCCCAGCTTTTGGAAGAGTTTCAGTATGGAGCGCAGCGGTGGCTATGAGAGTGCGTTTCCACCCTCGGACGGATGAATTCGGTCTGAGAGGACTATCGGTATTAGAGGACATGCTACGGCATGCGTCACGGATCATAAGAGTATTGGGAGCATTTTCCTAAGTCGGTCGCTTCTAACCGCGGTTATCGGGGCGGTATCTGGTCTTGCCAGTGAGGCAGCGTGGGAGGCCGTGCGAGTCGCCATTATGTTGGGCTGGGATGGGAGAGAGTTCCACCCTTTGGTCTGATTTGATCGAGAGACACCTCAAGAAGGTGAGCTTAATACGACGGCGTCTTCTCAGCGGCTGGAGCGGCGAGAAGGCTATCTTTGATGTGCGACGTCGACCCTAAGTTCGAGGTTGGAGATCATGTCTTCTTGATGATACTGCAGGGGCGTGGTCGGGTTGTGGCGTGGGAAGCTATCGCGGATTCATAGGGCCTTCGAGATATGAGAGGATAGGCATTGGCGTCTGGGTTGGCTTTGCCGCCCGACATGTCGGTGTCCACGAGTGTTTCACGTCTCCATGCTCGATAACACTCCAGTCCGACTCATGGTGGATTGGGGACAAATTGAGGTGACACGGATAGGACCTTGGAGGACCGGTGTGCATTGTTGATGGCCGTGATCGGGTTTGCGACGCCCAGGCGAAGTGAGGCTATTCAGTGCTATGGCGGCAGCGTAATTGGAGGAGTCAGCGTGGGGCGAAGAGGACACGTCACGGGCTACCTATCACTTCTTGTTTGGGATGAAGGTCGTCGTTTAGTCGTTAAGATTCAAACCATTGTTTACATGCATGTTGAGTGCGTTATATGCATGGTGATTGTGATTGTCAGAATTGGGCCAGTGACACAGAGGAGAATGTAAAACAGAAATTCCAATTCTGGAAAATGGCAAAATCGTAATTTAGGTTCTGTGTAATTCGATTTAAAAATCATAATTTATTCTACAGATCTCGGATATTGAAGCCAGTTTCACCGTTGGAATCGTCTGGTAAATCTAGTATACGTAAATTTAAATTAGCATTCAGGGGCGGTCGAGATTTGCGTTTAAACATCGCGGTTAGTGCGTAAAGCGTTTTGATCTGAAAGTCATGCTGCGTATTCGTAACGTGCATAAATTGGCATCGACCAGAAATGATGAAAATGGACGGCGAGGCGGGTAATGGGAATGTCAAAACTGGGAAAAGAATGGACAAAATGGTCATTTTGTAGTTTGTTTAAGTGACACAAAAGACAACGGGTGAATAAATTTGTCTTTAAATAAAAATGACCAAAAGCGGGTAGAAGAGCGGGGCTGGACAGGGCAGCAGTCTCTTATTTTGAGTTTTTTTAAGAGAGACTTCTCTCTAGTTTCAGAAACAATCAAGTAAGTCAAGTGGTCTTGGGATAAAGAAGGAAAGAATTTGCTCTGGAGGAAAATGGCGTTGGTACGGTTAGGGAGTTTGACAAACTCCTTGAGGTAGGGGTTTCTCTTTACTTGGGTTTTACACTTTATTTAAGTGTTTTCAATGTTCAGTTAGCTTGGGCCTTGAATGGCCGTTTGATGGATCCCAAAACTTGGGACGGGTGTTCAGGCCCCCATTAAACCATTTGTAGCAGTGGCCGTGAGTGTTGCGGGCTGTTTAGTGGCTAATTTCTGCATTTTGTATTAAATCATGTATTTGTTTGGATGGTCGAGAATGGCGTGAAATCGCCGGGTAAAGTGAGCCCGGAGTAATTAATGATTTTTCGGGAATAGTAGCAGGGTTTCACTATTCCCCAAGCTTGATATTCTCAAATTATATATTTTGTAGAAATAATGTGTTTAATTTGAGTAATTCAAATCGAATTACTCGTGTTTGATCATTAGCCCATGTGAGCTAACTTTGATGTGATGAAATGCGTAATTACATAACATGATTGTGTGATTAAATTTTATGTGAATATATGCATGTTTATATATTTACATGTGACATAGACTGTAATGGAATTGACATCATGCATTCCATATGCACTAGGAGCACCCTATGATGATAGGAATTGAGTGCGTCAAAAAGTAAATCTAGAAAATGGTTCGGAGGGTTATGCAAATATTAATTATCGGAGGTAGTCAAACTAAAATATCGTCGTCGGAGAGCGGCCCAATTGATAAACATCGGAGGGTAGTCCACAAATAATATCAATCGTCGGAGATGGTCCAATTGATATATACACATCGGAGGGTTGTCCAGCTAACAAATAAATATAATAATTCTCATACAAAGGCTTGGCAGTGTGAAATTGGGTGAGGACTTGGTATGAGTTGTTAAGTTAGACATTCGAAGTAGGATCATGCATTTTGCTTGAATGTGTGTTTATTTGAACATTACCCTTTGCACTTAGGTAAGAGTAGCCCACTATGGCGATTCGCTGCGATCATTAGCTCGCCTGTCGGGGGATATTATTTCTACGGTACGGGCGTGCGAGGGACGGCTCGTCTAGAGGCGGGTTGTGAAGAGAAAGTCGGGTTGTGGCTTTGATGATTTTATACATGTATTGAAATTCTCTAATTTTGATATATGTGTTGTAGCTAAAAGTAAATTAACTCTTAGAACTATTGGACATAGTTGGTATGTTTTACGAGATATTGTTATGAGTCGCGTTTATGGGCTAGTAGCGTTTTAAATGTGATGATATATTAGATTTGTTTTGGGACGGGTTTATATAGGTATTGTATTTAGGTAGAGCTCATTACAAGGAGACTGCGTTTTAAGTGAAAATGTCGGGTCACCCGACATTCCGCAGGTATTCACGAGGTTGTGGTAGTCAACGGACCCCCGGGTTTTGGGGCGTCACACTTAAAAGTGTTTCTAAGGGTTTTTCCTATTTTTATGATTTATTAAAAAAAAATCTAAAATACCAGTTTTTGTAGAAGATAAGTTTAGAAATCATGTTTTGATTAAACAAAGTCTGATTAAATGTAAAAATATCTTTTTTCTTACGTCTTGTCGTCCAGTATCATCTTTTCTAAGATTGATTTTTGGTATTTCTTTATATTTCTTTTCTTGACTTCTAGCCTCTAATATCATCATTTCTAAAGACGATTTCCTTCTCGTCTCTTCCCAAACTTGCAATTTTTTTTTTTTTTTTGTGAAATGATGTTTGTAACTACCTTCTACTAAAATTGCCTTTACAAAAGACGATTTTTTTTAAATCCTCTGCAATTATTTTTTCTTTTTTTATTACAAATCTTCATTTTTTAATCATTTTCAACTGCTCCAAAAGAATGTTTTTTAAAAAAAATCATTTATTTGAAATTGTCTATCATAACAATTTTTCTATATTTTTCTATTTTCTATATATAATTTAAAAATCCTAACTAATATTATAATATTTTTTTATTATAAATATATTTATATTTATGTGGAATTGATTTTATGTTTATTATTACTCATATGTTATTTGCAATTATAATAACTTTAAAACTATAAATTATATAACTTTTTCAAAAAGAAAAAAAACTTTTTAAATTATATTTATTATTTCATATTTATTTTTTTTTAAATTATCTTTATATTTCGAAAAAAGAAAAAATCTTTATCTTTTATTTTTTTTTTTAGTGGCATATATATGTTAGAATGTGGCCCAATGAATACATATTTATTTTAATAGTTGAACAAATCTCATCGTTCATTTGGTTACTTGATTTGGTTTCGATTAAGCTGTATATAATCTCAGTTCTTCTTTTTTTCTTCCAGTTCTGGCGAAGATAACGCCGATTCATTGATGTAACATCAAAGAGAAGACAGGAAGAAGAAGACAAACACCATGCTGTCGCTAAACTTATATTCCATAAAAAACTGTTTTGTTTCTTCATCAGTTATGTTATATTATTAAAGGAAGAAGATTTCGGATCAACCGAAACTGCCGGGTCGAACTGCGGGATTTTGTGTTTTAATTCTCATTCATGATGGTATTGTTAAAGTCAGTTTTTGCTGGCACGTTGTTTGATTATTCACTGGATATAATAAAGCTTCGATTTATTCTGTTTGCGTATGCAACAAAGCGATGCCAGAGTAAATCTCAATATCGTTTTATTCTAGTTGGTATGACGGTGGGGTTCGCGATTCCACCCTTATGTTATATTTGTTGTTGTTTAAAACAAGTTTGAGTTGAAATCGGAACGTCCGTTAAATAATAATACAAAGTAAAATAAATAAAATAATCTTGTATGATGAAGATCGTTAATTACGTTGCTTTCGTTCAAACTGTTTCTGTCACTGAGTTCAGACCAATGTTTTATGTGGACTTCGAAAGAATCCGATTTTGGAAAAATGGTAAGTAAACAATTTAGATAAACAGTTTTCACGGATCTGGAGGTTGAACGAACAAGACGAACAGTGCCGAATCTTTGAACACCGTCAAAATTAGTTGAACCGGGGACGAGTTCATTTCATCGCTGGGAGCAGGATGATGGTTGCGTTTGTGATCGCGACGTCCGTTTTCCGTATCAAATTTCGCAAGATGGTGCATTGAAGCGGGGGCCGAACCGCCTGCCGTATTTCGCGGTCACCGCGGATCAGATCGTTGTCGATGGTGGAATCTCGCGCGCCGGGGCTCTTGCAGACTACAACATATGCCATTGTTAACGTATTTTACGAGTTATAGGCCGTGGCGTTCGAAATAATCTTTGTTAACGATATATTTGTGGTCGCCGGTTGTTCATCATCGTATGATAATATGACGTTCTAATATTTAAAATATTATTAAAACCTGATCGACTTTCTTCATGTGTCTTGGTCCGAATCTTGGTCAAATGCGCACTGACTTGTGTACACGAGAGTCCCGCGGCGGGAGTAAGCAAGCTCGATTAGTGATAATCTCCTCTGAGGGCTACTCCGCTAAGTGCACATGCAGTAATTAGCATAATCAAACACATCAAATTTAACATACACATGTCTACTGAATCTCTACATGCCATGAATGAGACTCATTCACCTTTATATAGAGCTCTCGTAAACTCCATCACTCGATATGTCATTGAGTAAGATATCCGTCACTCATAGGCTAGTCTCACGCCGCTACTATTTGTGACAAGTGTCGTTGGTACAATGACCTAAGTATCGAGCCCTCACCAGCTCCATTACCCACGATGCAAAGTGTCAGTAGACGCAAATCCCCAGTCGATCTGAGCTCGTATCCACATTACGAAGTCTATGTGATAAACATGGCCAGTTGTGTCTTCTTTAGGCAACATAACTTTTCGGGTGATACCACAGGTCTCTTACACCCATACAGAACTATGATATCGCGGGTCTCTTACACCCATACGCCTCGAGTTACTCACGGCTCCTCAAATATGCGTGCCATGAATGAAAACCATTTCGAACAAGGTATTTGTTTTTTAACATTGGACAACCCTCGATATAAATAGTGGGCGAACTCCGATAATCTATTTTATGGACAACCCTCCGATGTATATCAATTGGCGATTTCAGACGATTGATATTGGGAGAACCCTCGATGTATATCAATTGGGCAGACTCAGGCGTTGATATTATATGGGTGTTCCTCGATGTTGTAGTGGACACACTCGGAGTAAATAATATTGTTGGTGACCCTCAGAACGATTCTCTTAAGAAACCACCTCGTGCACTCTCCTCTTTATTCTGAGGGTGTCTAGTACATTTGAAATGCAATGAGCCATTCCCATTTTCTTAAACCGTGTGACTCATTTGGACGTTGTTCTATTAATCGAGCCATTAATCAACACCTACCTTGATGTGATCCTGGCAGATAATACTCCACGACACACCATCAAACACTGGCTGCAGTGTTGATCTCAACTATGCACTCACACCTAATTTCTAGGTTACCCTAGTGCATATGGAATGCATGATGCCAATTCCAACACATTCATATTAATATATTCACATGCATATATATTAGCATAATTAAATCACATAAAACATGTTATGCAAATTCCCGCGATCAATTACACGAAATTAGCTCACATGATTATTAACAACCACGAGCAATTCATTTTGAATCACTCAGCCATACACATTTCACACAAAAAAATAATTTATTGTCACTATTCATGTACTATTCACATTTACTATTCATGTTACTATTCCGTTATTCATTTTTCTAGTAATAACACACAAAATGGCCCCAAATCTCGAGACCCGCATATGGGGGCCTATCTTGAGTCCTTCACGGAGTTCATCACCGAATATTTGGCGTACCAGCTTGCAAAACCGAAGACATCGAGTCAGGGCAAAGCCAAACCTCAACCTGGAGTCGAGGACTACGCGAAAATAGTCTCGAAAGTCTGTCATGGTACATCTAAGCAGTCTAAAAAATTCAGCCGAATTTGTCAAAAATAGTCTCGAAATTCTAAAATTCTACGCTCGGTCAAAAATTTGAGGAATTTGAAGTTCTCGGCGCTTTCACGACCTCTAGCCGTCAAAATAATTAAATGGCGCTGGGCTGAAAATACTTGTAGTAGGAAAATTCGCCTTGTGGGTTTAGTGAAACTCCAAGATTTTGGTGTCCCACGTAGCTCAGTCGCGTGAATCAACTGCACTTCGGTCTCGACGAAACTGCGGTCCAGTTTTCGTAGATCGATAAAGCGAAGAGAAAATAAAATAAAATCACTCTCTTATCTCTGTTTTCGTTTGTCCACGCACCAAATACCTTTTGACTTTTATGTTTTTTCTTTTATTTGTTTATTTTATTTCTTTTAATTATTATTATTATTATTTGGATAAATGATTTCTATTGCCTCATTCGTCTGTTTCTTCCCCAAAAAAATTATTTATTTCCGGTTCACTTTGTGTACATGAACTTAGAATCAAGCCATTTCTAACTTCCGAGATTTTGTAAAAATCTAGTCCTTAGTCTTGAGGATTTATCATTACGAAATTCGTAAATATTGACGTCTCAGTCTAGCGAAATTTTATGGGTCACTAGATTTTTCGAGACGAATTTAACGGCGCAATCCGTTTCGTCATCCGAGATCTAGAGAATTTTCGTTTTCAACTGACATTATCGTTTTACCCTTTTTCAGAAAATTTGAATTTTTCCCGGGTTTTACAGAGTCAAAAAATGAGCTCAAGTGGGGCCATAGGAGACATGTGGCACCGTAGGATTGGATGGAAATTCAAGTAGAAGGATAAGTGGATAGGGTAATCCAAGTGAGCCAATGATAGGTTGACATGTGGCATGTATCACCAGCTACTAGCGGGCGGTGTCGCGAGCCACCCCACGAAACCCCCAGGCCGTCACTTCCAACTCTTAGAGAATCACGTGAGCGAAGTCGTGTTGCTTCTTTGAACCATATAAAAATTTTTCTTTTCTAAACTTATGATTTTATAAAATTTGACAACACTAACGGTTGCATATGAAATTTGCATATAGGACATATCCCAAAACACTGTATATCTAGTTTACACTTTTTTAAAACATGGCAACCAAACACTTGTTGAGCCTCGAAGCTCATAGCATTTCATAAGCCAAAACTATGTACATACATATACACAACTATACAAGTTCCAAGTGTTTTCTAATCAAAGTTAGCTACAGTTGAGTAAACACAGCACATATACTAGAAGTCAAGAGAATCGTAATATGTCCCAGCGTCCGGCGTGCCTGTACTTGGAAAATAGTTTTTAAAACAGGAAAATAATGAGCTAAATGAGCTCGATGAATGTCTTTATCATCACTTGCTTTTTTGAAAAAAATGTCTCAAAACTGTAAAACTACCTTTTACAAAACATTTTCAGAAAACCTTACTTGCTTTGCTATAAAATTTTCTCAAACTTTTCAAAAACTACTTGCTTGCTTTGCTTTAAAAGTTTCTAAAACTTTTCATAAAACTACTTGCTTGCTTGCTTGCTTTGAAAGTTTCTAAAACTTTTCATACTATGCTTGCTTGCTTGCTTTAAAAGTTTCTAAAAACTTTTCATAAAACTACTTGCTTGCTTGCTTTGAAAGTTTCTAAAAACTTTTCATAAAACTACCTGCTTGCTTGCTTTGAAAGTTTCTAAAAACTTTTCATACTATGCTTGCTTGCTTGCTTTAAAAGTTTCTAAAACTTTTCAGAAACTACTTGCTTGCTTTTGCTGTAAAAGTTTCTAAAAACTTTTTATAAAATGCTTGTTTGCTTACCAGTGGTTGATTTTTAAACTGTATGAAAAATGCTAATAAATAAAGATCAACCACTTGAGGCCCCTTTTGCTTCTTTGTACCACAGTAAACCGCAAGTGGGCCTCGGCTTAGTCTTGTGAAGGACCTTGGTCCCATCCTTTAGGTAAATATTGTTAAACCATTTAGCACTTCTTGAATAAAACATATTGCTTGCTTGCTTTACAAATATGGTTTAACAAATCAAAACCATAAGCTTTAAAATATGGTTTAACAATTCAAAACCATAAGCTAGAAATATGGTTTAACAACTCAAAACCATAAGCTTGAAATATGGTGTAACAATTTAAAACCATAAGCTTGAAATATAGTTTAACAATTCAAAACTATAAGCTTGAAATATGGTTTAACAATTTAAAACCATAACATACCCATTAAAAACTTGATTTATAAACAATACACTAGTATTGAAAAATAAAGTTTAGAACACTCACATTTGGGTTTGCAATAATCTCGAGCCTGACATCAAAATTTCTCGCCTCAAAAAACTTTACCTACCTCAAGAAAATATGGCGAAAACATTAGTCGCCTGCGTGATCGTGTAAAACTTAACGTAGGCTTACAAAGCGACTATATTGAAGCAGTTCGAGTTTTAACGAAACTTCACCGCATAAGTCACATTAGGAATTAAGCACAACATTCATATAAAGCCAAATGAACAAATTATCCTTGAGCACAAAAAGGCCCTAAAAAAAACCACTCATTTTGGCAATTTTTTTTTTTTCCAACAATACTCTCTTGACTTTATTACCAAAAATTTATTCAAACGGTCTTCAAAAATTATGAAACTCTCCAAATCAGTCTTTTATATATCCAATGACATCTATTTAAATTTTCAATTTAAAATTCCTTCTCTAAGGCCCTCGACACATAACCTGAGTTATAGCGTTTTTATGCCAAAATTGGTTGCTCCTTGGATCACCTCTTTATTCTTTTATTTCAGGTCTTAAATCCATAAATTGGAAATGGTTTCTTCACTCCATTTTAATCTGTAGTTTATAAGGTTTCTTCTCGATTAAATCACCCAATTTGGATTTACAAAGCTAGGGTTATTGTAAAATTACATACAGATTTTCAAGAATTAGCGAGACGAGAATGCACATAACTCCACTTTGACAGATTTCTAGGCACTTTGGGTTTGAATTTGCATACACTTCCTTCAAGTAAATTATTCCCTAAATTTATATTTTGCAGAATTTTGAATCACTCAATTTGGATGAGTGAAACTCAACTTATGGCAAAAACACTATAACAATACCCAAAACAGAGCATAACCCGTGAGCTACACGAGCTCACCTGTAAGTTCGTATTTGGGAGCCTTAGAGATACAAGTTTCTCTTGGTCCATTCTATACATTTGTATCCCTATATCTTATGGTTCTTTACCAATTGGAATCACTTCATTTGGATTATTATAACTTAATCTATAGCCAAAACAAGAACAGGGGTTTTTACAAAATTTTGACAGCATTTCTTTGAAAACCCAACATTCTCCTTTTTTTACAATCATTCCTCAAAACCAATCCAACCAATCAAGACAATACAAAACAACCTCAAACCCTAGCTCTAGGAACTAGATCAAGAACCCAAGAACCATGGAAATCCATATAAAGGTCCAAAAGTCTAATAATCCATACCAAAATCCAAAATACAAATGATTCCATACAAAACCATAGAATTAGGAAAGATTTCATGTTTATCAAATACCAACTAGGGTTTTACCCATAAAACTTCAACAAATCTAGGGTTAGGATAATCTCAGCAAAAGCCTAGAGTAAGACAACTAATACTGAAATCCTTGCAAAAACCTGAAATCCAATGAAACCAATAAAACCATGCAAAAATCAAAGATCCATACCTTTATTTCTCCTTTTCTTCTTAATTCTTCTCTTCCTTTCTCTTTTTTTTTTTTTTTTTTCTTCTTCTCTTCTCCTCCCTTTTCTTCTCCCAAAGCATTAGACCTTAACTTGTGAAGCCAAAATGAAATGTTTGTTTGTCTTATCCCCTTTTTTATATTATCTTTCCTTTAATTACAAATAGGTCCTCCCTCTCTCAAGTATTTGCAAATCAACTTTTGTTATTTCTATAATGGCATACTCCCTTCTTTTATTATGACCTTCACATCCTTTTTGGCAATTTACTATTTTACCATTGTTCTAGCATAAAAATTAGGTTTAATCAATTTATCATTTCACATACAGCTTCGAAAATACTCTGATGACACTTGGTGCACATATCGCGCCCACGATTCTACGTCACAGTACACATATCGGGCCCCGGGCATTACAAATCCTCCCTCCCTTTAGAACATTTAGATCGCTTGAAATAGACAAGCTTCACACTCGAAAGGAAAAAGAAAGTACCCCTCATTCGAATAATTGAGGATGCGACCGAGTGCCTCCCGAACCTCTGGCTCCCATGTAGTTTGCCTCTCTCATGATTCTTCCACAGACTTTAACGAAAGGAGATCCGCACTCCTTAACACTTGTTCCTTACGATCTACAATCTGCACAAGTATTTCCTCATAAGTCAGGTTCTCCTTTAGTTGCACTGGCTGCTCTCTCAACACATGTGAAAGATCTGGGATGTACTTCCTTAACATCGACACATGGAATGTGTCATGAATCCTTGATAACTTTGGGGTAGCTGACTTGTAAGCTCTTGGCTCCACCTTGTGATCATAAGGTCCTATAAATCTTGGGCGAGGCGCACTAAGCTTGCCAAATCTCAAAACACCCATTCGAGGAAATCTTCGAAGGCCAGTCCTGTCTCGAGCTATGATCTACGACGGTTGTCGTATAACTTTACGTCGTATCTTCTTATCTTGGTGCTCGAAACGGCTTTCACTGCGAAGTGATCTGCATATTCGGGGACTACCGGTCTCCTCTGCCAACCTCGTTCGGCCACCAGTGAGTCCCACATTTCTCTGCCATCTGACGCCTCAATGGAGCCATCTACTATCTTGACACGATAGTTGTTGTATAGGTGAACTCCGTAGTGCCAAATAGTATCAAGCTTCCCTTGAATTCCGTCCCACCTGAAGCTCTCGGCATATCCTCTAACGTGAATGGTCCTCTACGGCGGCCATCCGTCGAGGATGAAATGTGTGTTGAAATGGCGAGTGCCTAAGCTATTTGCAAAGCTGGGCCCAAAACACGGATGTGAACTGGGGTCTCGATGCGAAACTATCGAAGCGGAACGTGAAATCTCCCGCTATCTCGTACATCTGACTAGACGACTTTTCGGAAGAATCCTCAACGATTAGCGAAGAGAATGTGAGCTTAGGTGTCGATCAACTATCACCCATATAGCATCATGCTACCTTTGAGTGCGTGGAAGACCTATCACGATATCCATAGTGATCTTCTCCCATTTCGATACTTGAATAGGAATATTTGTATCCTCCCAGTGGGCCTCGTGTTCCTGCCTTCACATGCGATAGGTTAGGCATCTGGGAAACGAACTTGTTATGGCGCCAGAATTTACAGGGTCATTTTTCATCTGAAGTTCAATGTACAACTCACACATACCCAAAATATATGGCTTATATTGTTCTAATATATTTTACAAAAATGTTTCTGACCCTGACCCGGCCGCTGCCGTACTCGCGGCCTCGATGGAGCGTGGAGTCTTCAGTGTACTGAAGGGGGTCCCACGACGGGGTGGCCGAAGCCCGATGCTGATAATCTCCCTACGAGGTTACTCCCTTTAAGTGCACATGCAATGGTGCATAGAAAACACACATCGGTAACATGTCACCATGAATGACATATGTCATGTATGTCTTCGTCATGCCCATATCTAGTCACTCACCCTTCCTCACACCTACCTATGCCAAGTGTGAACTATTGTCATTTCGAGTGACAACCCGAGACTTTCTTAACCTTTTCACATTTTCATTTACAACCATGCACCTTTAAAACTTGTAACCCATTAGGCGAAACCCCCCCGATGTCATTGATTTGATCGGAATTTTCATGTGTTTATGTATTTGTGGGCCGCAGTTTTTAGGATTACCTTTGCGGAGATATCGGTGCACCTTTAGACATTTTAACGGGCTTTCCTTTGCCCGGTGATCATGTCTAACCTCGTAAAATTTAGTGCTCACCACACAGGGATCTACCCCGTCTTGCTACGCGGACACCGCATTATATTTATTTTCATTTCTTTCAAAACTGTGTGACTCATTTGAACTTTGTCCCACTACTTAGAGCCCACTAATCAACACCATACGGTGTCGATCCACAGCAGGTGTACCCATGAAATTCCGCCAGACACAACACGATTAATCGATCACGACCCGTACACTCACGCCCCGTATCATCACGATGTTTCGTGCGTGCGATGCTATTATGCCAAATGTATATATATGAGTGCTACATCTGAAATGAGAAACTATATGTGCACACATACTCATGCATATTCATCCATGTTATTTGGACATTTTATATTAAAGTGCATACAAATTCAAGCGTGTTATCCCGGCGTTCCACGTATCAAGTTCAAGCATGCACATGCATATTAACGAAATTCCTCAACATACCATGGATAATTATAATTAGTACATATAATTCTCCTTCATGCACAACCCATGTTAATACATGCGAATCTTTGCATACATTAACATGTCATATTCACACTGCATGTTATTCACACTTGTCATAACACACAACCTAACTGGCCAGAACTAACCTGCCTGATTGGCCAATGTCATCCACGGGATAATGGCTGCAATCTTGACTCAATGGGCTTTCCGTAGAGTCCAAGAACACCCGAAACGGAGTTCGAACGAAGAAGTTATGACCTTCCGAAGTTAGAGGTCACACATGACTAGCGATCCCCAGACTGACCTACCTTACTACCGAACGCCCTTTCGGCCTGCTCCAGCGCCCGCACCACTCGAAAAGAATCCATCTGGAAACTTGACTTGATGAGCTGTGGGTCAAGAACACGAATCGAGTTCGAGGGCGGGAAGTTATGACCTTCCCAGTTGGAGTCACACATGACTAGCGACCTTACTTTCGGATAGCCCTACGCTGCGCCGAACGCCCCTTTCCGGATGCCTCTAGAATCCACTGCCCTCCAAAGACATTTGGATGGAAACGTGACTCAATAGGCTTTCCAAGGAGTCCAAGAACACCCAAATCGGAGTTCGGACGAAGAAGTTATGACCTTCCGAAGTTAGAGGTCACACATGACTAGCGACCTTAGGATGGCCTACCTTTACTTGCGGGCGCCCTTACGGGCTGGCCGGAACCCGCGCCTTCGAAGACATCCAGTGGAAACCTTCGATGGGCTTTCCATGTGGGTGGAAACACCGGAAATCAAAGTTCGGACGAGAAGTTATAACCGAAGTTGGAAGTCACACATGACTAGCGACACAGGACAGCCTACCTTACTTGCTGAACGCCGCACCGGCCCGACTCTAGCATCCACTACCACTCAAAGACATCCAGTGAAACTTATTTCAATGGGCTTTCAACGGTCGAGAACACCAGTCGGATTCGAGGCGAAGAAGTTATGGCCTTAGAAGTTGGAGGGGTCATGCCAGATCTTGGACGGAACCCATCAGGAGGAACCCCATCGAAGTCGACCAGCGAGGCGAGACCAGTGGGAGTGAACCAGTACGGGCAAACCAATGAGCCGGCCCTTCACTAGGCGTTGATAAGCGAGACGATAACCCAGAAACTCTGAAATTAAGGTTGAGAAATTCAAAAAGCCTAACATCAAGTTCGCGATGTGGATACAATTCTTGAAGGATTCACTACCAAATTCCTTTATTCCTACCCAAAAATCAGTTCTAAAGTCCGGTTAATGTGTCTTTACCCCGATGTGTGACTTCTCATAGTTCAAAATACAACCAAACATTCCCCTTAGGGAAAAACAACCACCACACAACCCTTAGCGTAGAAAGTAACCAAAGTAGGAGAAGACCTACTTCATTGAGTTTTTCAAAACTCCCCGATTCCGATCTCTATGTGGAGCCCTTGCCGTGAGGATGAACTCTTACTCTTGCTCCGAAAGCTTGAAACCGCTAGTCTGATTTTCGAGAAATTTAGAGAAGGTGGAGTCTCTCTCTCTCAAACTCTCTTTTTAAATCTCCTTCCCTTTTCTCCCCTCCTCTCTCTCTCCCAACCAATTTGGTCAAGCTGAGTCAAGAGAACTTGTCCTCTCACTTGCCACATGTCACATTCTAAGTGGCCACCTTGGATTACACCTTATCCCTTATCCATTGATGAGCTTAAAAGTCATCCATTTTCAGTCCATTTTTCTGATTGATTTCTATCTAAAAAAGGACTGGTTATATACAAGAGATAATGGAATGCTCACCAAGCGCTATACGGCGGGAAAACAAGAAGAGGATGTGCGGTAGAAGGAGCGAGAAGTGGGCGGCGGGGGAATGACGGCAGGCACGAATGATATGCCCAATGGGAGAGGTGCACGAGGAAGAAGGACGATGTTGGAGCGCAGCGCGGTAATGAAAGAATCACATCAAGGTCGCCAACCATGAACTCCGGTCGTGACATAAAGAGGAAATTGAAGGCGAGCGGCGGTCGCAACGAGAAACTTCAAGTCGGTGACCGTAAATTGTGAAGAACAAAGACATGATGTCGCGACACCATTTCGAATTCGCGGCAGAATTGAAGGTCGACGTGAACATGGAGGTGTGACAAAGAATCGAGTCGCGACATAGGAAGAGCCAAGGGATGCTAAAAGGCAAGTCGCGACCAAATAAAAGCTTATGCGACAAATGCTTAGACAATGATATGTGTGAAGAATCGAGGAGTCGCGACATTAACAGCAAATGGGCGATTAATCCCAGAAATCCACAAGGAGGCGCATCAAAGTTAGGGCCCAACTTTAGAACCCTATAAATAAGCAGGCGCGCTGCGGAAAGGAAACCGGCTCTTAGCGACTCGAGCAGAATCTGGAGCCTAAGGCTCATGTATTTTAATTTTCTTTGTTTTGTTGTTATTTTAGATTAGATTGTTATTTCTTTCAAATTTTGGATACGGACGTTAAGTTTGTTGAAGTAGAAGGCGAATGCGAGAATTCTATTTCTTTCAAATTCTTGCCTGGATCATCGAATTCCGGACAAATTTTAGGTCGGATTTCGATGTCAGATCTACAATGGTTCTCTTGATCGAAAGCCATTGTAAGGGTGTAATAAACTAACAATTTAAACCCGGCTTCCATTGAATAGACTGTTGTTAAATTTATCTCGTGTAGAAATTTATCGAAGCTATTAGACAGTTACTCATCTACTTCTTCAGTTGAATAATGCATGTCTGATCCCAATATCGTCGGTGTCACATACTTACGATAGGATTGTTTTAGGCTGATTTCTAGAGGCACCCTACGGGTGACGGAGGCATTCTGAGAGTAGTGGAACCATTTCTGAGTATCTGAGGCACGATAATGGAGATCTAATGAGCTCGTGAATGTAAGTCGATAAATCGTCTTCTCACTTGAAATCGAGATTGGAGTTGAATGACTTATCAATTTAAAAAGAGTTCACCTCGATTCGAGAAGAAGTAAGTTCAATCAGAGTGTTAGAAAGGAGGATCTAATCAAGGAAAGGATGACTGTTCCAATTTGAGGAAGAGAAACCGAGTAAAGTGTAAACCCATGCTATACATGTCTTAGGAGCTAAGGTTTCACAGTCCATGTCGGGTATGAAGTATTGAAAAGAAAAATATCGAGGAACAAGGCAGCCCGGATTAAAAGTAGTTATCTAATCCTACGTCTTGAAAGAATCGGGGAAGATTAGATGATGAGCTTGATGTCGTAAGGAGAGATCCATTTGCACTACCCTATTCCTTGGACGGAGTTTTTAAATATGTGGTTCATGAAAGCGAAATTCTGAGAATAGTACACGGGAATTGATGTTTTCTAATATGATATTTTCCAATGCTTTCCGCTAAAAGATAATGATCGATCCCGAATTGTTATTTTAGATTTTCAATTTTAATTAATTTGTTATTAAGTCACTTCTTAGTTTTTATTATTTTTAAGGTTTGCGAGAATATTTCAATTGCCTATCAAAGTCCAAATAGTATAGAGTTCGAATTAGTCGAGGGGTAGTTGATTGAGAATTCTTGAGATCTCTGTGGGAATGATATCTGGACTTAAATCCAATTTACTACTTGTTCGACCTGTACACTTGTAGCATCCTGGATCAAAACCAGAAAGAAAATGATTTACTCTTAAGGAAACCGCTTTTAATCAATACAATAGATAAGGAACACATGATAAACAAGTTTTCATGGCATTATTCTTTGGGGGTTAGATAATAGTCCTTGAGTATACTTGTATAAATTTGTATAGGTATTTTGGTCGAAAATCCTGAAAAGTGAACATCCATCTACCTTGGATCTCCCTCAATCATGTGATGCCACATGTCTTACGAGTCCCACTTGAGCTTTTTGTTTGACCAGCTCTCCACTTGACATGTGTCTCACCTTGAGCCACTCAATTGTGTCAAGTGTCCCGCACTACCCTTAGTGTCTCGAAAAACTTGAAATTCCGATTGTCTCGAAATTCGATGAAATTTGACGTGGTAGCTAGATTTCGCGAGACGATTCCAATGGTGAAGCCCGTTTCATCATCCGAGATCTGAAAATTTTTAGTTTTGACCGAAATTACCATTTTACCGCTTTTGAAGAATTAGAGATTTTTCTCAAGGTTTATTCTTCCCCCTTAAAAAAATTTGATCACGAGGGTGCATAAACACATCCTGCGCATATGCAACGTGCACTGTATCATGCATGTAAACTAGTAATTTAATTATTAAGCGGTATTTGCGTACCTTCATCCCTAAACAAGAAGAGATAGGTGGCCCACATCATGTCCTCGCGCTCCCACGTTACCTCCTCCACTCCACGGTGTTGCCACAGTACTTTCACTAACCTCACGGTCTTGCGTCGCAAAACCTAATCTCGACTATTTATGATCTTTGCTTTGGTCCCTCCCTCAAAGGTCCCATACATGTCAGCCTGATCTTTCCCGATCCACTACATGAAATTTGGATAAGGAGTGTACCTCGGAGCATAGAGACATGGGCCACCTCATGAACACCTGACGTGGGTGGTAAAGGTACTTAGTGCGCTACGGTGCCCGCAACCGAGTGTCTCGAAGGGCCCGATAACGTCGGAGATAGCTTCGCGCTTGCCGAATCCCGAACACTCCTCTTAGGCATCACCGCCCGAGAAGGCGTGATCTGGCACCAGAGCTCTAAGGGTAGACGTCGCTGTACACGTAGCTCTTCTTAGGCTCTATGCCATGAGAAGAAGTTGTCATATCAAACTCACTTTCTCAGAGGTGTCTCCTAATCAAATGCACGGACCCGTGTGGAGCTCTCTCTGCACCTCGGTCCGACAAATCGGTGTTCGGCATGGCCCCCGCCACCTGCAAAGCCTCGTAGGGTGCCATACGTATGCTCGCGATACTTTGTTGTTATAGGCGAGATTCCACTAAGGGCAAGTGCTCTTCGACTACCCTTATGATCAGGAACGCATGCTCATGACATGTCCTCTAATATCTGTATGGTCTCAGGCCGTGCATGCACGTGGGTGGAAGGCTATACTCATGGCCAACCGTGTCCCCATAGCCTTTTGGAAACTCTTCCAAAAGTGCGCTGTAAACCTCGGGTCTCTGTCCGACACTATGGTTACTGGCACTCCATGTAGCCGGACGATTTCGATGTACAACCGGCAGAATTCCTCCCGGTGTAGTCGTCCACCTGGTAGAAAATGTGTTGACTTCGTGAGCGGTCTCGCATCACCATACAGCATCATGTCTCCCGCGGTGTCCGTGGGAAATGGGTCATAAAGTCCATCGTGTGTGCTCCCACTTCCATAGCTACCTCGATGGAGTGGAGTAATACCTTTATGATGCACCATTATGTCTGTGACACGTGAGATATCGTCAGACAAAGTCCCCTACATGTCTCTTCATCCACTCTACAGTAGTCTTTGGCGGCGAAGATCTGAGTACATCTTGTGCCACGGATGCCACGACCGTCGGAAGCGATTGAAACTTTGAGAATCTCACTCATTTCGGTCATTTGAGGAACCATACGGAGTCCCTCTATCACGAGAACTACCATCTGCGTGGATGATCCGACCCTGTCGCCTATACTGGCTTGTGCCGTCCTTTGATGGACACTATCTCTGCGTCCTACTCATGGGACTCGATCACTCTACTCAATAGGGACGGCGTAGCTACCAAACTCCCCAACGTACCACAGGCACCTTTCGTTGTACTGTAGCCCAAACTATCCGCAGTCTCTGGCATCCACCATTCGGGAAGCTATCTTGCTTGATACTCCCTGTGACTTTCGGCTAAGTGCATCAACCACCACATTTGCCCTTCTTAGGGATGGTAGTGTTTAAAGAATGAAGTCATAATCCTCACAGGAACTCCATCCCACAAGTTGCTCAAATTGAGATTCACTTTGCGTGAAGATATACTTCAAGCTTTTGTGGTCTAAGTACACCTCGAATTACTCGCCATATAAGTAGTGGCGCCCGAATCTTCAGGCGAGGACATGGTAGTCGACTCCATGTACGTGTGTGGGGTAGTGCTGCTCATGATTCTTCAATGGCGGAACCATGGCTACACCCTCTGAACTACATCAAAACACATCCCAGTCCGGCCTTCGAGGCATCACAATACATTGCGTACCCCTGTCCCCTGTCCGGGACTATCAAGATAGAAGCAGTAGTAAGTATCCTCTTCAACTCCTGAAATACCTCCTCGCATTGGTCATCCCAATCAAACTTGACCTCCTTTCGGGTTAATCTCATCATAGGTGCCGCTAATCAGAAAATCTCAATGATCTCTGTGGTACTGACCAATCCCAGAAACTCGTATCTCGAAAGTGAAGCAGGAAGCTCTCCTAACTCATCATGGCCTCGAAGCCTTCTCGAGAATTGGTGACAGCCTAATGTGACGCACGTGTCCCGAAAACCTCACCTCGATGGCAAAACTACGCCTTGCGAACTTGGCATCTGATTGATGGTCTCTCGGCAAGCGTAAAACAATCCTCAAGTGATACTCATGCTCCCACTCGATTGGGAGTAGATCAAAATGTCATCCCACGAAGACTACGACAAGTAGTCTAGATAGAGTTGGAATACCCTATGCATGAGTCCATGACATTTGCTAGCGCGTCGTCGATCAAAGGAGCATCCTTTATGAAACTCAAAAGTACCCTGCGTCCTAAACGTTGTCTTAGGGATATTTGTCTCCCTAACCCTCAGCTAATGGTAACCAGTGCGAAGGTCTATCTTGGAGTAAATTCGCGCCACCTTCAACTGATCGAACAAGTCATCAATCCTCGGTAAGGGATCTAGGTCTTGATCGTAACCACACATTTAGCTGACCGAGTAATCAATGCACGGTCGAAGGGTCTTGTCTTTCTTCTTATAGCAAATAGAGCGGGCCCCATGGTGAAGTGCTGGTCTAATAAACCCTTTGTCAAACAACTCCACCGTAGCTGGATACGAGTTCCTATGACTGGTGGTGCCATCTATGCGGAGTCATAGAGATCAGGCGAAGTACGGGAGTGTAACTGATCTTAGAAGTCCACAACCCTCTGCGAGAGGCAATCGGTGGCACCATACGGAAAAACATCCTCATACTCGCAAACTACTCAAGGTAGATCTAAGTTCGGTCTCACCTCGTTCTCTAGGGTAAGGCTTGCTAGTCAGCTTTGCCAGTTGTCCACGACCTGGACTCGTACCTTTATCGGAAAATGTTATGTTTGTCCCCACGAAAAATACAACAGTAGTCCTATGTGAGCGGTAGCTCTCATACGCTCAATCGATGACAACTGTAGGCTGTCGGTCAATCATCCCAAGGATGACGTCGAGACTCGACATGTCACGACCCTCGAGGTCCTTTGTGAAGTAGAATCCCAAGATCTCGCTTCGCAACCAAGACATATCATCCCTATCCTCGCGTAATCCTAGGAGAACTCACATACAAAGGGCTCCTCCAGGAACAACCTCTAAGCCCAACTCTATCACAACTGATGCAGCGATGAATGAATGCGATGCACCCGAGTCAAATAATACCCTTGCCCATAGGCGAGATAACATAAACATACCCTGTATAGTTTACTGATCTGCTGGCTCAATCGGTGGTATGATGGCGTAGACACGTCCCTGAACCCCTTTTGTCCTAGCCTATGGGCCCTGTCCTCAGCCTCGACCCATGCCACGGTAGCCCTACGCTTTGTTTGTGGCGGGGGAGGAGTGCTATAATTAAACCACAGGACTGATGCGGTTCCTGCGACCCACATGCGGAGGTGGAGGAACAAAGCGTGTCGCCTTTGTCCACCGTGATGATTGGGATTGCGGCTTGTCGAGGCTTTCCCCCAGGATCTTTGCCTCCCAGGGCGATCAGCCGTATGTCGGCGATGGGCGAGAAATAAAACCTCTGTCACTTTGTTTGGGAGCCTAGCCTTGTAGCCACTGATGGCGCGGCTCTGAAACCCTCGTAAACTAGAAGCCTTTGGCTTCTTTCCGAGACTAGAAGAGGCGGCTCTCCTTCCTCTTTGCTACCGATCACCGCTCTCGGATGCTTATTAACGTTCTCATCGCTCAATAATCAAGGCTATACTAACCATCAGTCCATGTCTTGTAGGTTATATTGTCTACAATCTTGCCGGATGGACAATTTCGGCCATCCTCGAACCTCGACTTTGGCGTTAGTGGCCACGTCTCCGGTATGCGACTACGCCAGATGCGGCTGCGTGCTCGAGTACGGTGTCGTCCCTGTCTCATTTCAGGAACTCTCGGGCCTTCTCATGTCTAGCAGAAGCCGGAAAATACTTGCCCATGAATAGTCTGCGAAAATCATCCCATGTCATAGTCTCCAAGTCCTTGGAAGTCGTGACCCACTCATGAATGCGGGACTCACCACCAGTGGAGATAAAAGCGGTGTAATGGTAGTATCTGAGGTGATCTTCATAGCTCGGAGAATCCTCTCAATCTGACGGAACCAATGGTCGGCTACCATTGGGTCCCCTCCTCCCGTGAACGTCGGAGGATGATGTGCCTTGAACCTTTGGAGGTTACTGGCACATCCCTGACCTCTAGCTACATTGGCACCGTGGCAGAGTGGCTATGCGCAACGCCATGGCACTCTGAGAGGCCTCCCCGATAAAGCAGTAGTGCTTGTGGCACCTCGTAGCGACCTCTACGCCCCTGACCTCGACTTTCCATCTACACATGTCAAATGGAAAAATAGTTATTAAATTTCCATGTTCATTCTGTTTTCCAAACCCCTAGTGTTCCTTGTTTTCCACATACATCTATCACGTATATAATTCACCCAATCACACACATACAAATAAAGCATACACACAAAAACAAAAAATGCATCTTTGTAATCTAATCTGTCTGTGGACTCTGGTAACCTCCTACCTGAACCTTGATACTTGACTATGATGCGGACAACCAATTTCCTAGCACTAAGTAACAATAGCTCCAGGCTCAACATAATTCTGCAAGTTGTGATGCTCCTACTCATCAACGGCATGTTCTAGACCCATGCCCCACGAGCCTAAGTATTCGTATACCTATGCTCACGATGCAATTTGTAGCGCCCCAAATTTAAAGTCGTTTTTTTCATACAAAAGTTCAGTGGATAACTCTTTTACATACCCAAAATATATGAAACTATATTGTTCTAATATATTTTACAAAAAGAGAAGTAGCTTCTCAAGGCACAACAGGCCTTCTTGTGAACTGAAGGGGTCCCGCGATGGGTGACAGCGATCTTGATAATCTTCTCAGGGTTACTCCGCTAAATTGCACATGCAATGGTTGCATAGAAAACACACATCCAAGTAAAATGTCTACATGAATGTCATATGTCATGTATGAAATGTCATCATGCCCATATCCCGAGTCACTCACCGACTCCCTCACACCTACCTATGCCAAGTGTGAACTATTGTCATTTTTCGATGACAACCAAAGACTTTTCTTAACCTTTTACATTTCATTTTACAACCATGCTCCTTTTTAAAACTTGTAACCCATTAGGCAAACCCCAATGTCCATTCGATTTGATCAAATTTTGTGTTTATGTATTTGTGGGCCACGGTTTTAGGATTACAACTGTAGGATCTGCGCGCACCTTCCGGCGTTACGGCGGGCTTTCTTCTTGGTGATCATGTCTAACCTCGATAAAATTTGGGTCTTTCTGCAGGAGGATCTACCCCCATCTTGCTACGCCCAGCACCCATTATATTTATTTTCATTTCTTTCAAAACCCGTGTGACTCATTTGGACTTTGTCCACTAGCGAGCCCACTAATCAACACCATACACGGTGTCGATCCGCAATAGTGTACCCGTAAAACTCCATCGAACACCTAACGATTAATGGAGTCCCAACCATGCACTCACACCCATGTCATGCGATGTTTTCGTGCACGTGCGATGCTATTATGCCAAATGTATATATATGAGTGCTACATACAAAATGAGAACTATATGTGCACACATACTCATGCATATTCATCCATGCATTATTTGGACATTTATTATAAAGTGCATACAAATTCCAAACCGTGTTATCCAACATTCCACATATCAAGTTCAAGCATGCACATGCATATTAACGAAATTCCTCAACATACCATGGATAATTATAATTAATACATATAATTCTCCTTCATGCACAACCCATGTTAATACATCGTACTGCATACATTAACATGTCATATTCACACTGCATGTTATTCACATTAGTCATAACACACAACCTAAATGGCCATAACTAATCTGTTCAATTGGCCAATGTCATCCACAGGATAATGGCTTCAATCTTGACTAATTGGGCTTTCCGTAGAGTTCAAGAACACCCAAAACGGAGTTCGGAAGAAGAAGTTATGACCTTCCGAAGTTGGAGGTCACACATGACTAGGCAGTCCTACCCGAACAGCCTACCTTACTTACCCGAACGCCCCTTTTCGGCTGGATCCAGCACCCACTGCCCTCCAAAATCATCCGGCTGGAAACATGAATCCATGAGCTTTCCATGGAGTCCAAGAACACCCGAATCGGAGTTCGGACGAAGAAGTTATGACCTTCCGAAGTTGGAGGTCACACATGACTAAGCAGCCTTACCCGGACAGCCTACCTTACTTGACCGAACGCCTTTTTTCGGCCAGATCCGGAATCCACTGACCTCCAAACTCATCCAGCTGAAAAATTAACCTAATGGGCTTTCCATGGAGTCCAAGAACACCCGAATCGGAGTTCGGACGAGGAAGTTATGACCTTCCGAAGTTGGAGGTCACACATGACTAAGTAGCCTTACCCGAACAGCCTACCTTACTTGCCCGAACGCCCCTTTCCGGCTCACTCCGGCACCCACTTGATTAGTGCCCAAAAAGTTCTATTTTGAACCCTATTTTTAATAGGTTTTAAGCGCTTTTTGTGTACTAATTGTTATAATTAACCCAATTTACATATTAAGGTCCCTACTATTCCCGCGATCGCATTTTGTGGCAATTTTTGCGATTTTACAGGCTAATCATGCCAACATTGTTGAGTCGATCAAGCACGAAGAATTAAAGTCAAACTCAACATCATAGATCAAAACTAGAAGGAAAGAAAGAGAGAAGAAAATATAAGAAAAATAAAGCGGGGAAGAAAATGGAAACTAATGGAGCAGTGGCCAATGGAGCGATGGCGGGAGAACTGGATTTTAGCTAGGTAGCGAAAATTCATGTGATAGCGAAATTTCTCAATTTAAGCTCTCTTAATAATTCGCTAGCTAAGCGAAAGAATTCCTTGATGATAGTTAAATTTCTCAATTCGCTATCTCTTGTAATTTAAGCTAAAAATTGCGAATTTCACTAGCTAAGCGAATTGGCGGTGCATAGCGAAATTCTCACACGATTTCTCTATCTACATTGCAATTTACCTAATGAAATTTTCTCTATCTAAGCGAAATTTTAGCTACGCCATGAAATTGTTGTGCATAGAGAATTGCACCTTGTCATCTTTTTGTAATTAATGCCAGCAGAGCTTCATTTTGGTGTATTACTTACTTGTCCCTTGTATTAGCCAAAATGTTAGGCTTTTCTTGTATTTTCTTACATTTGGGTTGGCTATATAAGCCACCTTATAAGTTTGTAACCTAGCTTTAAATCTTTCAATACATGCGCGGCTTTTCATTTTCTTTGGAGTTTTCTCTCTTCTCTGCCATCTTTCTCTCCCTTTCTTGGTTGCCAAACACCTCCAAGGATGACAACTTGGAGGATGAGCGAGCTAAAACCACTTCCTTCTTGAAGTAAAGGCTGTAGGGGGTGAGATCTTTGGGCTGGTGGTGGGTTCCATGTTTTTCATGCGGCGGGTTTTGTCGTTTGGTTTAAATTTTCATTTCTAGGTTTAAAGCTCTTTGATGTGCTTTCTTTGGCCAATACTTGGCAAGCTTTTAGGGTTTAGTGTATTCTTAGCTTTAGATACACTAATATCCATTAGTTGCCCTTTACAAGCCACTGAGGTAGGTTAAGGGGTTAGGGTTTCACTGTATGTGCATCCACTATTGATCAATACTTGGTAATCTTTTAGGATTCAGTGGATGCTTATTGTTAGAATCCTTTGAGATTCATTAGTTGCCTTCTGAATCATTGTAGGATGAGTCAAAACAAAATTTTCTTGTAGAACCATAAATGTTAAAATAAATGCTTTCTATCAAAGGAAATTATGAGGTTTAAAGTTAAATGAAGATCGGTTCGGGAGATGACTATATGTCGTCCTCCCGGCCTTGAGAAATTAACAGGGACCTCGGTTAGCCTAGGATCTTAAACTCTCGGTGGCCTTTGCTTCAAGGTTCTTTTTCTTATTTTTCTTCATTTATTTTCGGTTGCAAGCCATCCCACTTCCCTGTTTTTAACCAAACCCAAAATTCCAAATTTAATTCTACCAGTTTGATTTGAGTCAAATTATTTATGCAGAAAACCCATCCGTGTTAGAGCCCTAGACCACTATCTTTTGTAGTAGCTTGACTACGTGATGAGAGACTTAGGTATATAAATTTTGTTGATTTTAGCTCAGCCCTCTTGTGGCACGAATCAAAATGGCGCCGTTCTTGGATGGTGTAGTGCAGAGTGAAGATTTGTGAACACTTGTGATTCTCATCTGAAGTCTTGGTGAATTTCCTTTATTATTCTGATCATTTCTTAGTTTTATTTCACTGTTAAAAAAAAAAAAAAGAAAAAAAAAGTTGTTGCAGGACTGTTTTTTGGTTGCCCTGCTTCTGCTGCAGGAATCCATTTTCAGTGGATCAAAAATTCCAAGGCAAGCAGTTCAGGTTTTGTGGGAAAATTGACTGAGAGAAAATGGAACCCCCACATGAAGAGCAACACAGTCGGGAGTAACCCTAGGGAATATATGACAATGAGGGACTATAGGAACCTCGCATGGCAAATCAGCAACCGCAGGAGAAATCCAAACCCACCTAGATCCATGAGGGATTACAGAGACCATTGGATGAGTGCACCCTCCTATATGGTGCCTCCACAGTATATCTCAACTCCTCAGCCACCACAACCACCACAATTAATTTCTCCTGTTGAGCAGGCCATTCTAGACCTTACCAAACTGGTGGGTGATGTTGTGGAAGAGCAAAAGAAAATCAATGCTCAATTAAGTCAAAAATTGACGCAGCGGAAAACAATGTAAACAAGAGGGTGATGGACTTCAAAGTGAAATGGAAGCGAAATTGGACAACTTACGGTACTCATTTTCAAAGCTTGCTCGGCATCTTGATCATCGGAGAGGAGGAGAGTCAAGAGGGAAGAGTGCCTAGAGCACCATGGTGGAGGAAGCGCGTGTCAGCGGCACCTAATATTTGAACCCTCGAGATATTGGTGCCCTTTGTATGTCCATGGGAAAACCACAGCGCCTTGTTATTAAGGAGGCGTGGAAAGGAAGGAGGAACCTCGAAGCTTATCCTTTACCCTAGGCACCCTTATCATTTGGATCCATTTGCCTTGCCCTGACCACCAAATGCCCGGCTGCGGTAGCCTCGGATGACGAGTGTACATCTTGCCGCACGCAGCAAACTCAAAACCCGGCGGCACACGCTCCTAACCATAAGTCTGACCCATCAGCGCATGCCATACAAAACTTCCAAGATATTAGTGGCCTATGTACATAAGTTTGCCATATCAAAAACCTGGCATTGCTATCTGGCATAGCACGATGGTTGGATTCAGTGTCAGTTGGTTGGAGCATCGAACCTCGGCATTTTACAGGCTAACCCCACTTTTTGTTTTAATTGTTTTGTTTTATTTTATCGTATTTTATTTTGATTTCGTTAATTTTTCTTCTTAGGTTTTATCTAATTTTTAGTTAATTTATGTTTTTAGATTAATTTTTACTCTTCTGCAATTTTTCTTAATTTTTCTTACATTAATTTTTGTAGTCTTTGTGCAAATTTTGAAGCCTCGATTGAAAATCAGCAAGCAGCAGAAAGCAGAGAAGTTTTCGCAATTATAGCGAAAATTTCGCAATTCTAGCGAAATGTGAAATTTTAAGCTATAGATATGAAAATTTTAAGCTAAGCTAGATTTCAGCTAAGCTAATGAAATTTCGCTGGCTTGTGAAAATCTGTGAGGCGAAAATGAAAATTTCGTAGAAACGATGCTATGAAATTCCAAATTCTAAATCAGCGAGTTTTCCTTCTAAGCAAAAACATGCACAGTGCTTCTTTTTGTTTTATTTTTATTTTATTTTATATTTTATATTTTTTTATATTAAAAAAAAAAAAAAATTAAGCAGTTTGTTTTATATATATATTATTTTCATTTTCTTTCAAAAAAAAAAAAGTTTTTTATTTTTATTTTATTATTTTTTTTTTTATTTTTAATTATTAATTATTTTATTTGAATTTCAAAAAAAAAAATCAAAAAAATCAAAAAAATTTCGCTATTAGACATAGCGAAATTTTCGCAAACTTAGCGAAATGCGTAATTTTCGCTAGCTAGCAAAATTTCATTGAACAGCGAATTTCATATACTGTGATTTAATGCTCCGATTTTGTTTATTTCGTAACTTTTTCATCGAACTCCGTTTAGGCGTTCTTGATGCAGATTGGAAAGCTTAGAGTGTAGAATCCAAATATGGCGGAAAGAACATTTTGAGATTATTATGAAAGTGTAATTTTAAAAATGGTCCAAGCCCAGTCACTTTCCTCTCTTTTCTTCTCCTAACTTGTTTATTTGAAGCCCAAACGGAGTGAATAAGGTGTCGATGGAAATCTTGAGAGGTCTCCTATCCAGAAATGATCACATCTTATCATGGAGGTAACACTTCCTTCTCTAATTTTCCATTCCGAGCCCCATTTCGGACACCGAGATGTTTGGGTTGGGGAGAGTTGAAATGAGGAAGTGGATTTTCTGTTATGTTTTGTTATCATTTTGTTCAAAGCCCATTTTGTGATGTTTAGTGGCTTGTTGGGTTCCTTTCTATAAAATTTTGTTATACTAAACGACTTACTTTTTCAAAATACGGACCGTTTTGTAATCAAATTTTTGTGGTTTGCTGACTTGTGGTTTTGAAAAATTGAAGTTGTGTCAATTCTATTGATGTTAGATTGGTTCCATGCTTAGTTGAGTGAATGATTAGTTGAATTCTTATTGATTTGATTTTTCTTCCACACAGCTAACCACACACAAAGCACATTAGATTTCATTGATAGGCGAAAAAGTTGTGCTATATTCACTTTGCATAACCTACCTAGTTTCATTGACCACCTTTAATAGGTTAAGGACCCTGTGGAAAAAAGAAAAAAGAAGAAAAACGAGAAAAGAAAAAGAAATGAAAAAAGAAAAAAGAAAAGAAAGAAAAAGAATAAAAATTGCAATGCTTTTGAAATCAGAGCACGGTCAAGGGGTATATGGCGAAAGCCTTTAAAATGATGCCTAAACCTTCAGCACGGTTAAGTCACTTGGAAGCTTAGTATTCGCTACATGGGTGGATGGGTGGAATTTAGCAAGTTGTAGGTGCTGGAGTCTGAAATCATTCGAAGTCGGGGTGAGAGCACAGAAGAGTTTGTGGTTGAAAGATCCTTATGACTTGGTGCCACTGAAGCCTTAATTGGTTGGAAGTCATCGGTGGATCCCCGTTACATGGACTTTGGTGAGGTCTATTCCTCAGCATTGCACCTTACAACACAAAAGGAATTGTGGAATAAGAGGTGGGTCCTGATCTATTTAGGTTGGTTAACATTCTAGGTCGTGGTGGTATCTAGGTTGGGGGGAGAGTGCAGTTTGACGGTTTATTGTTGAGAGGCGTCGAATAAACGCTGGAATTTTGGTGGAAGTTCACGGTTGATTCAACGAGATGGAGACTCTTTTGATACTCCAATTTGTAGTATTCATTTCTCTCATGATAGTTATTGGACACGGCATTGATGGATTCTTACCAAGGTCAGGCATTACTCTTTCTGGCCTTTTGAAATACCATTTGTGCATACTATTTTGTTATCATTTTGTATGTTCTCTCTTTCTTTCTTTCTTTCATTGCTAAAGGGACCCCAGCAATGTGTAGGTTGAGGGTGTGATTAGTGCCCAAAAGTGCTATTTTGAACCCACGTAGGTTTAAAGCGCTTTTGTGTACTAGTATTATAATTAACGATTTACATATTAGGTCCTACTATTCCCCCGCGCTGATAAATGATTTGTGGCAATTTTTGTAGTTTTGCGAGCTAATCATGCCAACATTGTTGAGTCGATCCAAGCACGAAGAATTAGTCAAACTCAACATCATAGATGGGAGGCTAAGGAAATGAAAAGAAAGAAAAATAGAAAGAAAAAAATAAGCAGAAGAAAATGGAAGAGAAGCGAGAACGTTGGCCAATGGAGCAGTGGCGCGGGAGAAACTGGATTTTTCGCTAGGCTAGCGAAAATTCATTGTTGATAGTGAAATTTCTCAATTTCGCTATCTCTTGTGAATTTCGCTAGCTAGCGAAATTCCTTTGTTAATCATGAAATTTCTCGATTCCTTGCTCTCTTGTAAATTTCGCTAAGCTAGCGAAATTTCGCTAGCTAGCGAAATTGGCAGTGCATAGCGAAATTCTCTGATTTCGCTATCTCTGTGCAATTTCGCTACCTAGCGAAATTTTCGCTATCTAGCGAAATTTTCGCTACATAGCGAAATTGTTGTGCATAAGCGAAGTGCACGCCTTGTCATCTTTTGTAATTAATGCGCCCAGGCTTCATTTTGGTGTATTACTTACTTGTCCCTTGTATTAGCCAAAATGTTAGGCTTTCTTGTATTTTCACACATTTGGGTTGGCTATATAAGCCACCTTATAAGTTTGTAACCCTAACTTTAATCTTTCAGTACATACGCAGCTTTTCATTTTCTTTCAGTTTTCTCTCTTCTCTCTCCTCTTTCTCTCACTTTCTTGGTTGCCAAACACCCTCCAAGGATGACAACTTGGAGGATGAGCGGCTAAAACCACTTCCCTCCTTGAAGTAAAAGGTTCTTTGGGGTGAGATCTTTAGAGTAGTGGTGGTTCCAACATTTTTCATGCAACGGGTTTTGTCATTTGGTTCCAATTTTCATTTCTAGGTTTAAAGCTCTTTGATGTGCTTTCTTTGGCCAATACTTGGCAAGCTTTTTAGGGTTAGTGTATTCTTAGCTAGATACACACTAATATCCATTAGTTGCCCTTTACGAGCCACTGAGGTAGGTTAAGGGGTTAGGGTTTCACTGTATGTGCATCCACTTTTGATCAATACTTGGTAATCTTTTAGGGTTCAGTGGATGCTTATTGTTAGATCCACTGAGATTCATTAGTTGCCTTCGAATCATTGTAGGATGAGTCAAAACAAATTTTCACTGTAGGAACCATAAATGTTAAATAAATGCTTTCTATCAAAAGGAAATTATGAGGGTTTAGTTCTTAAAAGTTAAATGAAGATCCGAGTTGGGAGATGACTATGTCATCCTCCCAGCGAGAAATTAACCCGGGGACCTCTCAGTTAGCCTAGGATCTTAAACTCGGTGGCCCACTGCTTCAAGGAGTTCTTTTTCTTATTTTTCTTCATTTTATTTCAGTTACCAAACCATCCACTTCCCTGTTTTTAACCAAACCCCAAAATCCAAGAATTTAATTCACAGTTTTGATTTCACTCAAATCATTTTATCTGAAGAAAACCCATCACGGAGTAGACCCTTTATCTTGTAGTAGCTTGACTCACGATGGTAGGAGGAACTTAGGTATATAAATTTTGTTGATTTTAGCTCAGCCTACTGTGGCACGAATCACCACTGCCCTCCAAAAGACATCCGGCTAGAAACTTGACTCAATGGGCTTTCCATGGAGTCTAAGAACACCCAAATCAGGGTTCGGACGAGGAAGTTATGACCTTAAGTGAGTCACACATGACTAAAGCGGCCTTGCAGGGAAGCCTACCTTACTTGCTGAGAGAACCCTTTCCGGCCGACTCAGATCACTGCCCTCAAGACATTCATCTTGAAACTTTTTTTTTTTTGACTCAATGGAGCTTTCCATGGAGTCTAAGAACACAAATCGGGTTCGGATGAGGAAGTTATGACCTTCGGAAGTTGGAGTCACACATGACTAAGCAGCCTTACCCGGACAGCCTACCTTACTTGGCGAACGCCCCTTTCCGGCCGTCTCTGGCATCCACTGCCCTCCAAAGACATCTGGATGAAACTTGACTCAATGGGCTTTTCATGGAGTCCAAGAACACCCAAATCAGAGTTCGGACGAGGAAGTTATGACCTTCCAAAGTTGGAGGTCACACATGACTAAGTAGCCTTACACGGACAGCCTACCTTACTTGTCCGAACACCCCTTTCCAGCGGGTTCGGCACCCACTACCCTCCAAAGACATCCAGCTGGAAACTTGACTCAATGGGCTTTCCATGGAGTCTAAGAAGACCCCAAATCGGTGTTCGGATGAAGAAGTTATGACCTTCCGAAGTTGGAGGTCATGCAGGATCCTAGCCGGACGGAACCCATCCGGGGTGATCCTAGCCAGACGGAACCCATCCGGGGTGAACCAAGCCTGGCAGACCCAGTCGGGGTGAACCCAGACCGGCAAACCCAGCCGGGGTGACCCGGTAAATTGAACCCGGTCGAGAGTGAACCCAGTGGACGACCACTTCACTAGGCTGTTCGAGTAAATGGACATGGCAGGCTACGGATGTCCGATTTGAGACATTCAAAAGCCTAATATCAAGTTCACTGATGTGGCTACAATTTACCTGAAGGACTCACTACCAAATTTCCTCTATTTCCTACCCAAAATTCAGTTCTAAAGTCCGGATAATGTGTGCTACCCCAATGTGGCAGCTTCTCATGGTTCAAAATATAACCAAACATTCCCCTTAGGGAAAAACAACCACCACACAACCCTTAGGGTAGAAAGTAACCAAAGTAAGAGAAGACCTACTTCATTGAGTTTGTCAAAACTCCCCGATTCCGGTCTCTATGCGAAGCCCTTGTCGTGAGGATGAACTCTTCCTCTTGCTCAGAAAGCGAAGCGTGGTCGATTTAGAAATTAGAGTGAAGGTGAGTCTCTCTCAAACTCTCTTTTTAAATCTCGTTCCTTTCTCCCTCCTCCTCTCTCTCTCCCAACCAATTTGGTCAAGATGAGTCAAGAGAACTTGTGCTCTCACTTGCCACATGTCACATTCTAAGAGGCCACCTTGGATTACACCTTATCCCTTATCCATCTACCTTAGATTTCCTTCCAATCATGTGTTGCCACATGTCTCTTCTGAGTCCGCCAGGCTTTTGTTGACCAACTCTCCATCTGACATGTGTCTCACCTTGAGCCACTCAATTGTGTCAAGTGTCCCGCACTACCCTTGGTGCCTCGAAAAACTTGAAATTCCGATTGTCTCAGAATTCGACAAAATTCGATGTGGTAGCTAGATTTCGCGAGACGATTCCAACGGTGAAGCGCGTTTCATCATCTAAGATCTATAAAATTTTCAGATTTTGACCGAAATTACCGTTTTACCCTTTTTCAGAAAATTAGAATTTTTCTCGGGTTTTGCACTTTCTATCTCTTTCTTCAGCTCATTCCACCAGTAATGTTCTTTCAAAGTCTTGTACATCTTGGTACTACCTGGATGCATAGCATAAGCATATGAATACGCGTCTTCCATAATGTCTCTCTTCAGCTCGCCATACTCTGGCACACACGGTCTTTGTCCTTTCACTATCATGTATGCGATAATCTAGATTTGAGCTGCCAACACTTTTCTATCCCTTATTAAGCTTAATCATCGTGGATCCATTGCCTGCTCGAATCGATCCACTAGGAGAGGTCTAACATGAAATGTGGCTAAAATGCTCCACAGATCCTCGGCCTCTAATATCACCTAAAGCTCTCGAGATCCACCACTTGATGGAAGATAACCTGATCTCATATGAGACAAAGAACTCTCTGGCCGCCTACTCAATGCATCTGCTACGACATTAGCTTTTCTTGGATGGTACTTAATAGTACAGTCATAGACCTTAATCAACTCGAGCCATCTTCTTTGCCTCAGGTTTAACTCTTTCTGGGTGAAAATATATTGAAAGACTCTTATGATCTGTAAAGATCCTGCAAGGAGCACCATATAAGTAATGCCTCCATATCTTCAGGGCAAACACGACTGCTGCAAGATCTAAGTCATGTGTAGGGTAATTCTTCTCATGCTTCTTCAATTGTTTAGAGGCGTATGCAATCACCCTATCATTCTGCATCAAAACACAACCAAGGCCCTGAGAGAAGCATCACTGTAAACCACAAACCCATCTCTCCCATTAGTAGCTAGAATTGGAAATTTGAAGTCAATCTACCCCTTGACTCCTCGGAAACTCTGGCGCGGTATCCACCTAATCATACTTGACATCTTTCCTTATCAGCTTGGTCAGTGGGGCTGCTATCCTGGAGAACCCTTCAACAAACTTCCAGTAATACCCAGCTAAACCAAGGAAGCTTCTGACCTCTGACACATTCTTTGACGGTTTCCAATTTACCACGGCTTCTATTTTATGGGGATCCATACTCACCCCCTCAACTGAGATCACATGACCTAGGAATGCAACCCTGTCATGCCAAAACTGGCACTTGCTCAACTTGGCATACAACTGCCGCTCCCTTAGGGTCTGCAACACAATCCTCAGGTGCTCTAAATGTTCCTTTGAGCTACCTAAATACACTAGGATATCATCGATAAAGACTATGACAAACCTATCAAAATACGGTTGGAATACCCGGTTCATCAAATCCATAAACGTTGTCGGGGCATTAGTCAAACCAAACGGCATCACCTGAAACTCATGATGCCCGTAGCGTGTCCTGAATGCAGTCTTAGAAACATAACCCTCCTACACCCTCAACTGATGATACCTCGACCTCAAATCTATCTTTGAGTACACTCGGGACCCCTAAAGCTGATCGAATAACTCATCGATCCTAGGGAGTGGATATTGATTGCAGATGGTAACTCTATTCAGCTGCCTGTAATCTATACATAGCCACAAACTCCCATCTTTCTTTTTCACGAAGAGAACTGGAGCTCCCCATGGAGATATGCTCGGCTGAATGAATCCCTTACTAAACAATTCTTCCAACTGAGCCTTAAGCTCCCTCAACTCTGCAGGAGCCATCCTATAAGGAGGAATGGAAATGGGCTCAGTCCCTAGGATCAAATCAATGGTGAACTCCACACTCTGTTGGAGTAAGCTTTGCAATATCATGCAGGAATACATCTAGGAACTCTCTGTGTGGAATCTCATCACTAGAGTCTCCTCGCTACATCTCCACCACATAAGCCGAGATAACCTTGACAGCCCTTACGCGGCATCCTGTCTTTGCGATGGTGGGAGATCATCTTTGGAAGACAACTCTCTGCGTATTCCCTTAAACTTTACCTCCAATTTCCCAGGCCTATGCAACTTTACTTCCTTTTTATAACAATCTAATGTGGCTCTATGGTGAGATAGCCAATCCATGCCGAGAACCACATAATAATCCCTCATATCCAGGGCCACAAGATCCGTTGGGAACTCATGTCCCCCAATTAGAAAACTTGAAAACAAGACCCTCTGATCATTTGTGCAACCCATAACTCCGTAAATCTTATTTACTCTATCCAACCATAACTAGGCTGCCTCTGGATCGTCGTTGCCGTCATATGGCTTGGCGCCTAACTTCTAGACTCTCTCTATAGACTTCACAGGCTCTTCAAGAACCTCTCTAGGTGGCGGCGGAGGTGGTTGAAGCTGAGACTGTGATTCGTGCCACAGTAGGGTGATCCGGAATCAACAAAATTTGTATCATATATTCCTCCTACTGCCATAGTCAAGCTACTGCAGTATAGTGGTCTAGGAATTCCCGAACACGAGGATGGGTTTCATCCTGCCTAATGATTCGTATCCTTGATTCAAAATGGTAGAGGCTTTCATTTTGGATTTTTGGTTGGGTAAAAGCAGGAGGAGATTGGTTGTTCAACTGGGTAAGCGAAGCAGTTTAAAATTAAAGTGTGAAATTGTGACTTTGAAGGCTTGGGTCACTAGCTTGATAAAATGGGTTATTAAGGTGTCCCTCGGAGTCATTTCCTCGCGATAGGGGCAAATGACATATAATCATAACAAAGCAGGATCTTTGTTTAGCTTTAAAAACTAACCACTTAAAACCTCCTATTTGAGTTAAAACAAATACTAGGCATTTAGTGTTCAATCAGTTTGAAAACATAGCATTTAACCTCATTTCAATGGCTGCGTAAATGACATCTAATGAATGTCAGGTGCATGCTACCATTAGAATGCACTGAACCTAAGCATGACAAGTATTGACCAAAAGAAACACATTAAATGGCTTTAAACCCTAGTTTGAAAAGTTTGGAACAATAAATCGTTACTGTTTCATTTAAAGCGAGGACCACACCCAAACCACCATTAGTAACTAGCAACCCCTCCTCTTCAAGGTTTTGAGGAAGCAGCGAAGCATCACTTGAGTTGTCATCCTCAAAGGTGGTGTTTGGCGGTAAGAAAATGAGGAGAAAGAAAGAGAAGAGAATTTGTAACCCTAAAAACAAAAGACTGCGTGAATAGATGCTTGAATGAAAAGTTAGGGTTACAAAAGAAGCTATAAGGTGGCTTATATAGCCATCAAAATGTAATGAAATACAAAATACCTAAAATACATGATTACAATAGGGACAAAATGGGAATTATACAAAACGAGGTCGTTTGGAACCAAAACACAGGGGGAGGATTTTCGCTATGCAATGATTTTCGCTATCATAGCGAAAATTTCGCTATGATAGCGAAATTTCTCTATCATAGCGAAAATACAAGGCATAGCGAAAATTCAATTTTCTCACATGCACGATGACTTACGGCTATGATAGCGGGCCACCGCTAGCTTAGCGAAAAGCATTGCATGAAATTTTGGCGAGTTGCGAAATTTTCGCTATGGTTGCAGGCCCAAATTCTTGAGAATTTTAGCAATTCTTCTGAATTTTAAGCAATGCATAGCGAAAATCCTGCCAACCTGCCTTGCCTCACGCATCGGTTCGAACTTCCATTTCATCAGCTCACTTAGCATTTCTTCATTTCGGCTTGATGATATCCACAGGGAATTCTCAACATTAAAGCCTGTCTGACACCAAACTTGAAATTATATTGAGGCTCGCAAAACGCAAAATTACAAAAGCAGGCTTCGAAAGCGAAATCAGTGGTACTAAGTGGACCTGCACATGTCAATTGGCTTAATTCACATGATTAGTACGCAAAAAGCACTCAAAACCTATCTTGAATAGGACTCAAAATAGCACTTTTTGGGTACTAATCACACCCCCCAACCGACACGTTGCTAGTCCCTTAGCAATGCTAAAACAACCAAGGTATGCATGCTGTGCTTTTACAAAAAGTGTATATTGTTCAAAAAGTGTGTGTATACGTAGGGTTTGCCTTGATATGGTTTCAATTTAGACTACATGCAAAAACCATCATGAGAGAACAATTGCCATATAATAACAAGTTTTAGGGCAACATCGGTTCCAACGAAGTCAACCTAAATTTCCACCTACATCTAAGTGTTCTTAAGGTGACCAGTTTGAGCCAATAAGTTGCAAAGCTATTCCCTCCCCCCAACCAAGTTACTACCAGGGCCTTAAACTGTTGACCAACCTAAATAGGACCAGCTACACTCTTATTTCTTCTTTGATTATATTGCAAGATGCAATGCTAAAAACTCGACTTCACCAAAGTCCGTGTAATAGGGTTCCACCGATGACTCCCAACGAGTGGAGTTTAGGGCATCAAGCCCCGAGGATCAAGCGACCCTGGAAAACTCTACGAGGCTTCACGGACTTGAATGACTTGAGGTGCTTCCTACAACTCGCTAAACTCCACCCATCCACCCGTGTACCGAACACTAAGTCGATGACTCCCAACCAATTAAGGTTTAGGGCATCGGACTTTAAAGGCTTCCGTCATATACCCCTCGGACCGTGTTCGAGGTTTTCAAAGCAGCGTCACGGCTTTTATTTTCTTTTTCTTCTTTTC